>CAHIKZ030002483.1:0-25000 GCA_903632075.3 Acanthosepion pharaonis | reverse complement strand
ACATCAGAAACGCTTTCTCGTTGATTTCCCCAGTGACTGTGGTGTTCTGGAAAGGGCGACAGCGAACGGGGTGAGAATGGGGAAGACGAACAATGAGAGATATGGGCAAAAGGTGTATATTAACTTAATAGAAAGACACGTAACAAATAGTAAGATCAGATTTTAAACAGCGTTTACAAACAATATTATTGAAATAAGCAAATTGTAGGTAAGTAAATTGCTAGAGATGTATCTAAATATTTACAAAGGTTATTATAAAATGGAAGAGTGCCAAACGCGTAATAATGAGTAGGATTGAGTTTGCCGTGAATTTCCACATCGGGAGATAATGGCTCGCGAGAGCATGGCTCGGGGGATAATGGCTCGGGAGAGCATGGTTCGGGAGATAATGGCTCGGGAGAGCATGGCTCGGGAGATAATGGCTCGAAGATCATAGCTCGGGAGATAACGGCTCGGGAGAGCATGGCTCGGGAGATAATGGCTCGGGAGTGCATGGCTCGGGAGATAATGGCTCGGTAGATCATGGCTCGGGAGAGCATGGCTCGGGAGATAATGGCTCGTGAGAGCATGGCTCGGGAGATAATGGCTTCAATGAGATTATTGGGAGAGTGGCTCAGGAGATAATGGCTGGCTCGGGAGAGCAATGGCTCATCATGGCTCGAGACCATGGCTCAGAGAAAATGGCTCAGGAATGGCATGGTTAGAGATAATGGCTCAGGAGAGCATGGCTCAGGAGATAATGGCTGGCTCGTGAGATCATGAAAGAGCATGGCTCGGGAGATAATCAGGAAAGCTCAGGAGATCATGGCTCTCTGGAGAGCATGGCTCAGGAAGGATGGCTCATGGCTCAGGAGATAATGGCTTGGGATTAATGGCTCAGAAGAGCATGGCTCGGGAGATAATGGCTCAGGAGATCATGGCTTGGGAGATCATGGCTCAAAAAGATCATGGCTCGGGAGTGCATGGCTCAGGGAGATAATGGCTCATTAGAAATCATAACATGGATGGTTTATATGGCTCAGGAGTGCATGGCTCAGTTAAATAGAGCGTGTCTCGGGAGAGCGTGGCTCGGGAGAGCGTATCTATCAATCTGTTTTAAAATCCTGATCTACAAGCTTCTGAAAATGCACTCATATATACAAACTATTGCTATAGATGCTGCAAAACTGATCAGATTATTTCATCGTCAGTTACCTTCTAGCATGCTTTTTCTTTTACAAGATTCAAATTAGAATAATTATTGATTCACATTCTTGATAGATTTAAAAATCGTTTAACCTCGCTTATCATTTTCCACTATGCAACCGCTTTCGCACGCCACCACTTCGCTACAACATGCTTATTTGTGTGACGGGTTTTCTCTATTTACATTAGCTTAAATTGTAGATAAACCAAAGAAAGTCTAACATAAATATAATTCACTTAAGAAACAAAACCAAATATTAACTTTGCCTTTCCTACATCTTCTGTTACACTGTATCTAAAAAAACAACAAAAAGAAAACTGCCCATCTCAAAATCAACTAACCAAAATTATCTCATCATTTTATATTTGAAATAGTTAGATATAACTGTAAGTTCTATGCTACCATTTCTTTTTCTGTCGCTTGTGGAACTCACTTCCGGCTTCTTGCTTCCCAGTCAACTTTGACCTTCAGAAATTTGAATGCAATAGCAATCATTATCTTCTGTCTTTTTGTTTTCGTTATATTATTGTCCTTTCTGCTTAATATTAGTTTTTTCATATTCTCTAACACTTAGTAATCCTTTGCGTCTTAGTGGCTTTATTGCCTTGCACTCAATATTTATATGAGGAGGGAAAATACCCTGAAGCTTCTCCAATAACCTAATTATTTGCTCCGGAAGCTAGCAATACATTTTGTAAAAAAAAATACAGGGTGTCCATAAAGTTTGTGTGCACTTTAAAAAATATAACTTTATTTGTATTTGCGATAGAAATAATTTGTAAAAAAGGATTTGAAAGAAGTAAATCTATATTTTTTAGGGTTTTATTGAAATTTTATTTAAGTTTCCACACGTCCTCCATCATTAACAATTCAAAGGGTAATAAGATTTTGTAGTTCACGGAAAATATTTGCCAACTAATTTATAGTAATGCCTGAAATCACATTAGTTATTTTAGGTATATTTAAAACTAGGTACATTAAACTTTATAACATTTTTTACAGATTATTTCTATCACAAATACAAATAAAGGTGTAAATGTCTTAAAGTGCACACGAACTTTCTGGACACCTTGTATTACCAGCGATACTTTTTTGAACAAAAATATTCCCAGCAATAAAAAATCTTGTCGGCATCAAATCACCCATTGAGGTTGATATGCCATAAAAGAAACCAAACCAAATCGAACCGAATTTCGTAGATTACTTATGGGACGACAGCATATAACGTGGCATCAGAGTCAGCTTATAGAAATTTAATAAGCTTATCTTACCCAAGGCAAATTTAGGAATATTACGGAGGTTGACAGGGTTTCATCAACTGCTTAGAACCTGACTGACTGCATGATTGGAAGATCAGGATTCGAAGGGCTCCAACAGCGAGGCATGGCACCAGTGGGAAATAACTCATTCATCAAACAGACGTATATCTTCTTCCAGTTTCGTTTCTCTCTTTCTTACAACACACATATACATATATATCGAATAATATACACATCTGAAAGTCAATATCTTACAGACACGTAAATATACTATATGTATAATAATACATATACAATTAAATGCATCAATGCACATATTTAATGTATGCTGACCCCTACAAACATATGCACACCTGTTTGCATAGACAGATACATAATTACATATTTATAAGCTCTAAAATATATATATATACCTATATATATAAATATCTGATCCTTACCTATATTCCTCATATATTATATATTATAATAAAAAAAATATAAAAATATATTTTAAAACTCTCCCTTCCCTCTCTAAACTCGACCATATCTCTCATACCATTCCTCACCACCCTCTATGTCAACTTATATAAGCTTAATACTGACCGTAAAAAGTGCAAATTTTAAATTCATTTTTCGTTTCACTTTTTGTAAGTGAAGTCTGAAAAATAAAATTCTTTGTTGAAATAAATTATTACAAATGGAGCCCGAAAGTGGTCTGTTTTTCTTAAATTAAACTATTCGCTCTGAATTAAAATTGAGCTCTCAGTATTCCATCCTTCTTGGGATTATCCATACAGATTACCAACATTTTCGTTACTTATATATATATATATATATATATATTATAAATTTTTTAATAAATTGTCGGACTTTGTTTAGAAATTCTTAATCTGTATATATATATATATATATATATATATATATATATATATATATAAATAAAGTGAACATTGAATTCATTTCAGAGGCGACAGGATGTTTTATGCTAGACGCAATCGTCAGGCGCCCTGACGATTGCATCCAGACGATTGCGTCCAGCAGGAAAAAAATGAGGTCACCTCTTTTTAATTTTGTTCCGTGATTTAAATGTTCACTTTTATATTCATATTTATATACTTTTTTCTCTGATATTAAATGAAAATTATCCCATAAATATTGCACAGGAAACAATTTTCTTCACACACACACACACACACACAACAACACATATATATATATATATATATATATATATATATATATATATATATATATATATATTCCGAGGACAAAAAAATGTCCAATTCGTGTACCAGCAAAATTGTCTAATTGTTAGATTAAAGATTTGAAAAAAAAATCTTAGAAATGATTAAAAATATCAGGATGCAATTCTCCGAGGTTTTCATGACACTACTGGACCTTTCTTTGAAAAATAAGAATGTATTTAGATCTAAGTTGAAATCCCTCTTACTTTCTGGTCAATTCTACGTTCTCTTGATGGTTCGTGAATGGACTTTGAATTTATTAATGTTGATAACATTACTGAAGGCCTAAATGAACTTTTTCCTCTCACCATTGCTCAGTTGGTAAGACCAAATAGGGATAACACAAAACGGATTTTCATCTGTTCTTTTTCTAGCTGAAAAAAACTCAAAGGGATTTTTCAGTGATTCTTAGGACAAATGGTACCAAGATGACTAAACGTCTTATCTGAAAATCTGCAAAAAAAGAAACTCAATATTTTTAGTGAATTTTGGATTTCTCATTTTTTCAATTTAGACACTTATCTTCCACATGCTTTTTGAACGATTTGGACAATTTTGCAGTTCTACCCCTAATCTATCTATCTATCTATCTCTCTCCATATATATATATTATATATATATATATATAAAATATATATATATATATATATATATATATATATTTATATATAATTTAATCGAAATTATTGGTTTAAATATATTTTTCTTTAAAAAAAAAAGCCATATTTAATTCAACAATCCTACAAATTTATCAAAAATAAATGTTATATCCTCCAATAAAAGGTTTTTTCTGAAACCCATTTCTATTTAAATCACAAATAAATTAAATTAAATAAAAAGTTTTTATTTTTTATTTTATTAGTTGATAATGCTCAGAATAAATTAACATTACTCTGTATTGAGCACATTTTATAGTATAGTATTTTTTAAAGTTAAATGGAATTTTTCATATATATAAATATATATATTGATATATATATATTTATATATATATATATATTTAAAATATAGTTTTTCCTTTCTATATTTATGGGATGAAGTGCTCAATATCAGAGATAGAGTTATATCAATATAAATATAAAAAAGTGAACACTGAAATCAACACTCAGAGGCAAACTAACATAACTTATATTTTTGAATGGACATAATATATATATATATATATATATATATATATATATATATATATATATAAAAAAGGTGTGCAATAAAAAATGTGTGCAATTTTAAATTTACTTGAGACTTTTAAAATTTGGAATCTGATCAATTAAATATATATTTATATATATATATATATATATATATATATATATATATATATATATATATATAATAAGCAGTAAACCCCCATTGCTTTAGGGATATAAAATAAAGATAAAACTGAACTTTAATTAAGTATCCACCATCATAAAAAACTGAAAAACAAAATTGACAAAAGATTATTGTTTAAAATTGACGGACACGCATTTCTTAATTAGTTTTTTTTTTTTATTTTTTTTTATTGGTCAAACCCAAACTCAAACAAAAACATTGTTTTTCAATCGTTAAACTGTCTCTCGATTGAATATAATTTTATTATAAATAATTGTCTTGTTAAAATGGAATTTTTTAAAGCATTCTGAATTTTAAAAATAAACAAAAAAAGTGCAAGAAATAAATAAACACTACCTGCCCAAAATAAAAAAAAAGTGAGTTTTGTTTTATCTGCTGAAAAATATAAAATCCGCTCCCATATTTATTATGAACCCACATTTAAACAACCCGATGTGAGTTGTCCTTCTTCCATTTTCACGATGTCTCTTAATCGTGTTTTCAAATTGATTTTTTTAAAAACAATTATATTTTTTCCATTTTGGGCGCTTTTTTATTCACAACCACAAGGTAATTTTAATAGTCCTGTTAAGTTTTGTTGAAATCAGTTGAAAAATGTATTTATTTTAATCAATATATATAAAATTACATAACACACACACACACACACACACACACACAATCTATGTTTTATAAATAAGATATATATATATATATATATATATATATATATATATATATATATATATAATTTTTATTTAAAAATATGATTCCATATCGCGACATAAGAAGTCCCATGTTTCAAAAACAAAAGCTTTTAAAACTTTTATAATTATTTAAATTAAAATTGAGTTAAAATAAACTCTATTCCATCTTCAAACGAATTTTTTTTTAATAACGTGTTTCTAAATTTACGTGTTATAAAAATTTTTATCAAAAATAATATATATGGTAACAAATAAGGGCAATTGTTTAAGTTGGGTAGGCGAGTGTTGGGTGTTAATAATAAAGTATCAGTATAGAGTTACTTTTCATAGATGTCAAGTCAGGGAAAGGTGGGGTGTCTAAATTTGAAGCGGAAGATGTATTAACCCTCGTCTAGTTTTGCATGTCTATGGAGATTTATTTATTTTTTTTTTTTTTTTTTTATGAAAGGGATTTGTGCATAAAAAAAAAAAACTGTCGTAACGTTTGTTTTTGACGACTTCATAAAAGACAATATCTTTTTTACAATTTAAACTATTTATTTGGGCTATGGATTATATATATATATATATATATATATATATATATATATATATATATATATATATATAAAAATTTTCTCAGTTTAAAACAATAATTATAAATATAAATGACAATAGGAAAACTGTAATAGTTGCTGGAAAGGGCTTATCATTATTACACGGACGACCAAAATCAACGACAGACGATGGACACTATGTTTTCCTATTGTTATATATATATATATATATATATATATATATATATATATATATTTATATTCAGATTCGCAAATGAGGAAAATTATACTGAAAGGTGCGCACCCCTTGGGGAACTTGCCTGAGGCCGCGTCCTATCATTGCAATTCGAAAGGGATCCTAATATTCACAAATGAGGCTAGCATGACCGACAATTATTATTCCTGGCCCGAGTTTACGTGCTCAAATCTCTCTCTTTAAAAAAAGGCCTTGTGTCACAACTTGTCTTAGTGGTGAGACAGAGTAAATACCTAGTGTGTAAATTACTATAAAGTAGAGCTGAGGCTTTTTTTAATCTCAGAATTAGTTGGAGAATTGTGCTCCAATTTCGCATTTATTCATATAGATTCCATAATATGGGTTTTACTTGATTAGCCCTGCAAAGGTTGAATGTATAACTACTTCTAATTCCTACTTTCCAGTCTTTACACTATATTAATTCCATATTATAAATTGTCCCCATTTCTATCACCCAATAATTTAAAATAATTGTATGGAAAATAAGGATCTACGTAAATCAAATTGTCTTTAAATTAAGTGGCATCAGAAGAATTTTTGAGTTCTTCTGTAGTTTATTGATGTTATTGTGATACATATATATATATATATATATATATATATATATATATATATATATATATATATATATATATATATATATATATATATATATATATATATATATATATATCTGTGTGTGTGTATGTGTGTGTGTGTGTGTATATATATATATATGTATATGATCGAACGAAATAAAAGTATAAAATTTAATATTACCAGACATATTAAAAAAAAAAAAAAAAACAACAAGGGGGGAAGCAACCGGTTTCGCTCACTCTACAGGCTTCAACAGGAGATTCAAAATTAATGCAAAAAAAATGTACAGTAGAGGAATTGGGGGAAGAAAATTTTTTTTACGTATATATATATATATATATATATATATATATATATATATATATACACACAATATATATGCAGAAGAGCAGGGAGCAAAACCGTTTGCTTCATACCTTTTTTTTTTTTTTTTTTTTAATATTAAATTTTATACTTTTATTTCGATCATTAAATTTTTTGTACCTACAAAATATATATATATATATATATATATATATATTTATATATATATATATATAATATATATATATATATATATATATATATATTGGAAAAAAAAACATGCGTTTCGCCTTTAGGACTTCATTGGACTAAATTTGTTATGTTGATGCGACTGCACGTACGCACAAACGAAGGATGCTGGGAATTTTTAGTTTAATTTTTGTTTTCTAATCTAGCCGATTTCATTCAAATTCTTTTTCGTGTTCTTTCCATCACTTTTGTTACTAGCTCTCCCACACAGTTATAATAGATATGCCAGGAACAGTGAAACGTTGTTAGAATCAGAGTGTAAATTTACTGTAGATGACTTTGCAATCAAGGCACTCTCTAGACATTTTCTTCATCAGTCAGTTGTGTGCTATGCGTGATACACACTGAGGCGATCATATATCTTTCGATACATGACTGACGAGGCAGATTTTTTTCTCGCTGTAGGTTCCATTTCTTTCTGCAGTAGACTAGTTGCTATCAGAGACTAAAGAACCCGGTTTGTCATGCTATTTACTCATAACTGGGGGGGAGTAGAAGAGGATTCTTACCTTTCCCAAGGCTTATAGCACGTAAGTGAATGTAATGAATTCGACTAGAATCCGAACTCGGCTCTCCAATTACTCAATCCGAGCCGTTATCCATTACTTCACCGTGCCTCCTTATTTTCGTCGTAGTGAATTGTTTTCTCCTTTGATTTGAGTAGCAATTTTATGCTAAAATTGTGTTTACTCTAGGTCTGGTCGGTGGTCAATGCATTTGATGTAGTGTTTTGTAAACTGTTACTTTTGTAGTCATATAACTCTTTAGTAATTAATTGGACGAGTCACGTGTAAGCTTTTTCAACTTTGTCATACATTTTCCCCAAAATTGTTTATGATACACAAAAATATATATCGTTATCTCATATATATATATATATATATATATATATATATATATATATATATATATAATAATAATAATTATAAATATAAGTAAGTATACTCGTCCGGAAAAAAAACCTTAGGTGTTTTGGCTTGTAAATGAACAAACCAATACCTAAGGAATAATAAGGAATAAGAAAAGAAAGAAGTAAGAACATGTAATTCAGGCGAAAACAATCGACCAGAATCCAAGCTCAGAATCCAAAGATAAAGACCCCCGACACGAGTAAAGTAAAAATAACTAATCAAAGTGCTTAATACACTAAGTAGAGCAAATTTAACCTCAAACCTAAAGAGCCAGGCAAACCTACCTAGGTTTCACCTACACGGATCGTCAGGGTATGCCGGCCAAAGAGGTAACATTAGAACAGAATATAAATAGCCTACAACGTAAAAACATGACCATGTGACCCCCAATATATATATATATATAATATCATCCACAGACAGACTGTTTCGCTGTTTACAGCTCATCAGTTTGCACTAGACATCCGCTTTGGATCTAGCTAGGATCAAAACCCGACTGAATTGGTGTCAGTCAGACTTCTAACTACTAAGCCGTCGGCGCACGGTAGGAATGGAGGTGGATTTTTAGCGTATTTATTTTTGTAAACATGCCCAGTGACTGACAGTGACTCAATTCGCTTACGCGAGTCTCCAACCCACACCTCATTCCCAGAGTGCTCAACTGAAATCAAATTCAGGAGCTAATATATATATATATATATATGTGTGTGTGTGTGTGTGTTTCAGACAAAAATTTATGAAATATATATATATATATATATATATATATATATATATATATATATGAGAGAGAGAGAGAGAGAGAGAGACAGAGAGAGAGAGAGAGAGTTTGATAAATAAGGACAAATAGACTTTGGTTTGCTTTATTCATCGTGGAAGAGGAATCAATAGATAGATTTTTTTTTTAGGTAAACAGAATAATAAATTTTGACTGATGTGAAACATTACACGAGACATTTAATGTCTCCTTATTTCCAATTTTAATAAGATTTCGCCTCAGGCTTATCCCGTTTATTCTTTGCCAAACCTTCTCTCAATTATTCTTTTTTGTTCTTCTCTGTTGCAAACTCGGGCTTCCGTTAAAAAAAAAATAGTAGATAATACTATTGTCATTGTGGACAGTAATTACCAACTGTGTCCAGTAATTCGTTTATGGCTGAATTATCAAAAGCCGGATATCAAGTAGATTCTTCTTTCAATTAAAACGTTTTGTTTCTTTCAGATAACAACAACCGATTTATTCAAAATCTCGAAAACATTGTCAACGTTTTAAGGTGAAAATCCAATATTTAGATGACCAGAGCCTGGCAGATGATCTCTCCTTTGAACAGCTAGTAAAACAATGGAGGAAAGACTAACCTGTACCATTCAGTAATATATTTTCATGGCAACTGTTCTGTTGAGCTTTTTTCCAGTGTTTCGACTGCATACATTTAATCGTGCTACAAGATTGGCACTTAGGTCCCACTGTTTTTTGTGACGTACGGTGGCCGTTAATAATTAAGTATAACTCAAGAGATCAATGTTAAGATTAAACAGTATTTAATTACAACCGCAAATCATTGCTTAACCAGAACAAAGAAGCAAACGTCAACCATTTCAGTGAATATCTTCTTAGTAACGCGGCTCAGTTTTAAAATCCTAAATCTAAACTCAAATCATCGACGCATAATAATTCACACTAATTTGACTGGATAGTTACACTCAATAGTCACTCAATAATCACTAGAGTCAGTAGCCTGACACCGTTATTTATAAATCTGGCGGGAAACATATATTCATAAGGCCAGAGTATCACCCTTGAACCGCGGTGTCGGTATTTACTCATTTTCTTCCTATCTGGCTTTGTTTTACTGAACTTCTCGCCTGTGGAACTGCTTTCCGACTTTTGCTTCCCCTGTCCCCAACAATCTTCAGAAATGTAAGTGAAATATCAATTTCTATCTTCTGTCTTCCTGAATTCTGTTCTTTTATTGTCCTGTACCTCACTTCTCTGCACAAAAAGTTTTTTGTTTCTCTTTAAATCAAAGTAACTCACTACGTCTTAGTGGCATTATCGCCTTGCGCAGGGTGAAATGATTAAAAAGAAACGTAGCTAGTAACCATTCATCGCCACCGGGCAGACCTTAAATGTACCCCAGAGGTACTCTTGATGAGGGTCCTTACCTGGTTCATCTATTGGGTGTCAAGTTCACTGCAGACATTAAGTGAAACATCCATATTCAACAAATTGTTAAAGATATTGCAGAAACTAGTGGTTCTTTGCACCACTCCTGAAACTACTCGACTTCTACGCCAGTACTCTATCAAGGGTCAGATCAGACAAAAACATAAGGAAGACTGCCAGCATATCGTGGCATCTGTTGCTCAGGTCTCACACACCGCACCTCCAAGAGTTCAAAAACGTTTACACGGTCCTGGCTAACGGACTATTTATTGCATTTACAATCTCTATCCCACAGATGAAACGCCGCTAGCCTTTCTACTTTGTCGCTATTTCCATGGAAAATGTTCAGAGAAGCCGCATTCCTCTATTCCCCGAATTCATACTTTCACACGTCCTGGGTAAGACGATAAACTACGCCCGACTGCAGGACCTCTGATCAGGAGGTTTTGAGCAGCGTGGAACCACCTCTTAATTGCTGGTGTTCTCAGGTCCAACCTGACCCTCATGTTTAGACACTGTTAGGGTCCCAATATGTCTAGCAAATAGTTAAGCTCAAGACCAAACTGGGGTGAAAACAACATGAAAGTGTAAAAATAGGTTAATTAATTTTTTGTAAAAAATTATTACCAGTTTTTGAGAAAAAAATATTACCAGCAATAGATATCTAAAGGAAAAAGAAAACATACCAGGAATATATTTTTGGAAAAAAAAATATTACGAGCAATAAAAAAAAAATAACATTAAATAACCCATGGAGGTTGATAATCCGTAAAACAAATCAAACAAAACCAAATTATAGCTTCATTGGTCAGGATGAAGTTTCACCCAGACAGCGTCTATTCCTGGACTGTTACATTGTGAAACACTCTCAAGTGGATTGTAATTGATGCTTAGTCCTTTCTTCTCGCTTTCCTACACTACCTTCCGTAAGACTGCTTGTAGTTTCCTTTCTTTTTCTATTATCAACACTGTGTTATCTGGATTTTTATTTGTAGAATTTCACTCCAAGCAAGGCGGGAGTGCCACTAACACACAAAAGGTTACAGAGATTGGGAGCAAGAGTAAAGAGGCGTGATAGAGGAAAGGATGGACTAGGAATTAGATGAAGGCATCTGAATATGTCGATTGACATTAAATTTGAATAATTGAAGATTAGAGCTATCAGGGAATCAAGTAAGAGGAAGGGAGTTCCGCAGACAGGAAGTGCGAGACATGAAGCTATTGGAATAGAAGAGACGGCTACATTTAAACGTTTCGACAGTGAAAGGGTGGGACCGAGTTGCCAACCTAGTAGAACGCTTAAATTCATGCAGTTTGGGAACCAGCGAAAGCAGCTAATCGGAGCAGTTACCGTGAAAGTATTTGTAAGAAAGACAGAGGGAGGCGACGCACGTCTGTGAGAGAGCGACTGTTGACGAGATGCTAGATCAGGATCAATCACGTTGCGTATCCCTCTCTATATTTTGTCGAAGACATTGAGACGAACGGCAGGGACTCTAGTCCATAGATGGCAGCAAGGGCGAATGGTTGATTTATAGATTTGAACGATGGAATCAAGCAAGAAAAGCTTTTTGACAAAATTTATACAAAAATTTAAATTCATGTTTTGTTCCATCTCAGGTCAGAGGACGTATGAGACCACGCAGGCGCAGAGAGGCGCTCTCGTAGAGTTGAACATCAGGCATTCTTATGGGAGGCAGGGAGGGTTCTCTGTGTTGGGTAAAAGGGAGCAGTTTTGTTTTTGAGGCATTAAAGTTTACCAGCCATTTTATTTTATTAAGATTTTGATCGCCAATAATGAATAGAACGTCGAATTCTATCAGAATGGTCTTACTCTATAGATGGAATTATTCTGGTAAGAACACACCCCTTTACATATTTGTATATTTATTGTGTTCATTTTATATGCGTATGTAGTCAGTTTGTTCCCAGCATAGTTCCTGAAATAATAGCCTTTCCATATATGTAATTTAAATCATAACATAGTTATATATTTCGAATATATAATTAATTTCATGGGTCATAAGAAAGATATAACCTTCAAAGAGAAAGAAGATATTTTAAAGTTATGGAATAATGGCGAGACAACAGTGAAAACTGCAAAAAATTGAACGGAGATCAAAGAACAAAACAAAAAAAGAATGAAAATATTAGGAAGATAAGGAAAAGAAATGGTTTTAAGAATCTCATAAAAAAAAGAGATTCGAGACGAAATAAAAGAGTCATAAGAATCGAGAAGGAATTGGCCAACTAGAAAAATATTCGAGGAGACTGGAGTTGCGAATGTAAACAGATGAAAAGATGCAGAAGTATTTGTACTATTGTTCACATAATAAAAGCCCCAAGAGCCACCCAAAATACTGAAATTGCTATAAAGGCGTAAATGCAGGAAGTAAGAAGTGCATATTATGAATATGTTCATATGTCAGACTTTGACCCTCGAAATTAAATAGTATATTTTATTAGTGATCGGGAAGCATTCTCTGGACAAATAAATGAACCTCTCGGGGAGAAAGAGAACAGTGGTATTTCTTATCCTCAAATATACGAAGTTTTTGAGGACTAAAAGAAACCCATGTCCTTGGAATGTCGGATTCTAGTTTCATATATTTGGAACTAAAGAACGGAACTCGTCTCAATATCTGCATTTAAAATATCGATAGAGTAGTGAGAGGCGAAAAGACTCGGTGGAGTAATGGATAGAGGCTCGGATTGAGGAATCGGCAGAGCCGAGTTCGAATTCCAGTCGAATCCATTATGAATCCCCAGCTATGGATAAATAGCAGGACAGACCGTGTTATTTAGCAGGAATGGATAAACTATCAAGGAGAAAGACAACTTATTTGAATTGAAAACTTTTTTCAATACGTTTTTTAACCTTGTGCAACATGGTGCACCAGGTATCTGGTTTGGCTTAAATAAAAATCTTCGATTGGTTCTTCACAAAGCATTCTCCACTATAATCAAAAATCATGATGTTTTGATTTCTCTGGCTTCGATTATTAGGAACTGAGTTATGCTTTCATATATCATACGGCGAATATGACGGAGAGTCCATATATATATATATATATATATATATATATATATTTATATTAAATTTTTTGATTCTTTGGTCATGTCATCAGAAAATCGCAACAAGAAATCTGCAACTAATGCGGTTCAAGGTGATGTCAAATTAGCATTCAATGTTCATTTCTGTAATCAACACGTCTGTTTTGCTTATGACCCACTTTTTCGCTTCCCTTGTAAAATTCCAGTCAAGGGCCTGCCTGGTGACACTAGAAGTAGGTTTTAAGACAGTTGGCCTATCCATTTCCGTTTCTTATATATGTCAATTTCGATTGGGTCTTGTCTGGTTCTCCTAAATACACACACACACACACATTCACACACACAATAATGACACAAATATACTATACATATAGTATATATATATATATATATATATATATATTCAGGATTGGATTAAGGAATTGAAACAGCCGAGTTTAATTTCAGTCGAATCCATTAAATTCACTTACGTGCTAATACCCTTTGGAAAGGTATTTTTTCCTTTTTTTTCCAAATGGATAAATAGCAGGACAGAGTTCTATAGCCTTGGATGGCAAATATAATAGAAGGATAAATCTGAAAAAACATTTTGTGGATGATTTTTAGTGCACTAAAAATCTGTATTCGGCCCTTCTAAATTGGTTATTTTTACATTAAAGGTTCACCACTATAATCAAAAAATATCTGCTGGGGTCTGGCTGTTTTTAAATAGAATTGAGCTGCTTGACCTTCATACGGCGAATATGACAGAAGAGTCGAATAATACATATAAGGTCAGAGTTAAAGGCCATGACTTCCTGTCACGTCAGACCTCCTACAGCCTCTTAGAATCCAAGCCGCACTCTTAATAAAACGAACACCAAAAGTATTACCCAAATATTCATAATATATGTTTTCGTTTTACCTACCGTTTATTGAAAAACAAATATTGCAGGATATCCAGAAAAACATAGAACAAAATAATTTACTTATTTGGATATTCAAATCTTAAAAGTGTTTTTAATATTGTTTATTATAAACAAATATTTACTTAAATATTTGTATCTATAAATAGAATATATATATATAAAAAAAATATATTATTGGTAATTGTCGGATATTTGTTTCAATAATATATAATATATATTCTTAAATATATATATATATATATATATATATATAATTATTTATTTAAAAAATTATAACATAAATATGTTATAAAATCACTACAAAAAAGCCATTTTGTTTCACCACCTCCGGTGTCTTATCAAGTGATGATGTTGAATGTAAAATAAATGGTTTTAAAAGTTTCAAATTAATTAACGATCCTTCGCTTGGGGAAAACGTTGTTACAAAAGCTAGAGTGACCAATCAAAATACAAGTATAAGAAAATTCAAAAAGCTTGACAACGAAGTCATGTTATAATAGCTATTCAGATCTTTAAAATAGGGGTAATATTAAAAAAGAATTTATTCTAACCAATAATTATTAAATTATATGATAAAATTTGATATTAAATTAAAAATTGCCAATTTTAAAATCCAAATTTAATCACTATTAAGTTTAAAATTATAAAATTACTGAGGAGAAAAGAAGAAATACATATATTATTCAATTTATTTATTCGTTGAAATTAAGTTAGAATAGACGCAATGTCCTCTGAGAATATATGGATACATTTTAATCCCAAGTGTGTGGAATGGGTCCTAAAACTCACAAAAAAACAATACATACATACATACATATATATATATATATATATATATATATATATATATATATATATATATATATATATATATATATATATATATATATATATATATATATATATATGGGTACACGCCTATGTGTATGTATGTACGTGTATATGTTATTTTGTATGTGTATTCGCATGTGTTTTGAACATAGAAATATAGGTCCTTGTTAGATGAGATAATCGTTATATTTATTTTTATATGTTTATAATTGATTTGTCTCTGTAGTCAATATTAAATTTGTCAATTTTTCTCAATTACACAGTTGCCCTTTCAAAAAATGTCGTTCAATTTTAGTTTTCCTTCACCCCATCTTCTCCCCCACCTCTTCTTTTTTCTCCCCCTCATTCTGATTTTTTTAGATCGTCTATGGTGTGTGTATGTCACCACGAAATGTATCTTTTATGCATTAGACATCCGACAACATTCATATTTCTCTTACTTAAACCCCTTCCACTACATCTCCTAAAATTCTCTCTGTTAAGTTTTAATCTCCCACCTTCTCTTGTCTGTTACCCCCCTTGTTAGCTCTAACATTTCCCCAATTCTATCTTAACAGATTTCTATATTCTTTTTTATTTCCGTTTTTTCTTTTTTTTTTTTTTGAATTTGTAGATCTGATGATTTGGATCGTATTTACGATTCCAATGGAATAAATTATGACCATGGAATATTAGTGTTTAATTTTTTTATATATATATATATATATATATATATATATATATATATATATATATATATAATTAGTTATTCATTGTTTATTCGGTTATTATAACCTGTCTGTGACATATTGACTTTTTCATAAACACTGACGTAATATGGATTCCTATAATATATATCAATAATTTCTATAAAATTTCCAAAGTTCATGAAATTAAAACTATTGGATTAGCGACTAGAATTTAAATGTTTTTTCGAACTAGACAAATATTCTAACATTTTTTATTTTTTTTGCAATAATAATGGAACTTTTTTCAGGTATCTTTGCATTTCTTAAATATGTTACAAATATCAATATTTTAGCAACCCCAGTCAGTATCTTCTAGAATCCTGTTTTTAAATAGTAACCCATTTCATAGGTGCAAATAGTTTTGTCGCTTTTGGCTGGTAAGAAATAATTTAAATATTTATTTATTTCTTAATTTACATGTTGTCTATTGTCTTGGTTCTTATTTCCAAATTTTGTCCGATAGAAAATAACAAAAAAGAAAATTTACCTACACACTACCTCAAATAAATGGTTAAGATAGCAACTCTCATCAATACTAGAAATTGACCATTAATTAACCTTGAAAAATTGTTTTTTTAAACATAAAATTTAATAATTTCAACTGACATTAGAGATTAGCTGCTCTGTCAATGAATGCCGAACATTTTCTTATAAACGAAACTGCTAATATAACAATTGCCATTACAAATGATTAGAAAAACTAATTGAGAGGGAATGAAACAATTGGATGAGTGTGTGTGTCTGTGTGTTATTTTAATAAAAAAATACTGCTGAGAAATCACTGTTTAAATATATATACACGATTTTTTTCAAAATCTATTTTTTATGCAATAAGTCTAAAGTAAGATACGAACTCACGAACCACCGCAATCCATGAAAACTAAAATTGAAAGATGTCGCTCTGGGCTGTCATGAATTACGAAAAATATTTTCTCTTGCAGCTTAATCTGATTTCTTCTTAGATGCAATTATTTTCAATTTTGTGCGTCCTTTTTAACATTAGATAATAACTAGGTCATCAACTTCAAAGATATATATCATTCGCGAAAGATCCGTTTATTGATTCAGGCACTATATATATATATATATATATATATATATATATTTTTGTTCAATTTTTAAAATATACAGTAACCTTTATGCGAGACGAGTTCTTCAATTAAAACTTAAGTAAAATTAAATGTCAGTATATGTATTTTTTAATATATATTTTTTTTGCTCTGTCTATTTAAATCAAGCAAAATTATGTCTACGCCTCTTCAAAATTTGGTAATTATTTATTTGTTATGTGTGTATGTTTGTTGCATTTGTAAGGATTTGCCAAAAATCTAGTTAAAATTTAAAAAAAATATATATATATATACATATATATATATATATATATATATATATATATATATATATATATATATGAAAAAATGTTTTAAAAATAAATACAACACACACATCATATATATATATATATATATATAATATACCATATAAAGGTTTTATTTTATATATATATATATATATATATATATTTTTTCAAAACATATGTGTTTGTGTGTTTATATATATATATTTTTTTCAGATGACGATATAACTGATATATATCAAGAAAATTTTAGGAAAATCCTTGAAAAAGTGAAAAACTATAAATTTTGGACAAGTTTCTCCATTTAAAAAGTAATGTTACGTTGCTGTGATTACAAAAATAAAAAAAAGGAGAAGAAGGTGCCTAATTTTTAATTTAATTTAAAAAAAAATATGTTTCATGAATAAAATCAATCCAATTACGTTAATTTCTTTTTATTTATTTTTATCCCTGTTTTTTATTAAATTTTCCACATTGTGATAACAAAATTTTAATAAAGAAAGGTGAAATATTTTAATCGACTTAAGTGTAAATTTCAGTTCCATTTAAAGAAATTCTATAAACTTTTGTCTTCGTAAATTGCTTTCTCTTATAATTAATTTACCAGTTTTAAAACATAATTATGAACAGTCTCATTACGCTGTACAAATAATACATTAAGTATGTTGCTTTGTAAAACATGCTTTATCAAATCATATAATATTTTTCAAATTCTGGTGAGGTTTATTCGGTCTTTTATTTTCTATTGTTGTAAGTATTCCAATCAATTGAGTAAATTTCTCCTTCAAGTGTTAGCTTATAATTATTTTATTTTGTATTAATTATTTTATTGAAGGAGTGGTATCAAATTTTCTTTAGGAAATTTAAATATTTTTCAATATTGTAATTGTAAAACAAAACAGAATTTTAATAATATATTTTTGATTATTTGCGTTTGTTCCATATTAAAAAGCATTAAAGTCAAGGGACGAAGTATATATCACTGATTTAGAAAATAAATAAAATGGTTGTTATAATTAAACAAAACTAGAATGTTGTTTGGATAAGAATGAATAATATTTTAAAAAAAATCTTCAAAGTTTAAGATAATCAGGAGGACAGATTATACAGATTGATAATTAGAAAGAAGGTTGAAAAAAACACAAAGATGGTTTAGTTTGTTTAATGTTAAACTTATCTAAAAAAGGTCATTCATAATTAAAAATTAAATTTTTAAAGAAAAATTTCTAACCATTCGGCCACTGTATCGCCGAGCAAATTTTAAAAAAATAAAATTTGAAAATCAGGCCCGGTTACGAATATGTTTAATAAAATAATTTGTCAAAATGCAGACCAAATGGTGTTATCGGACTGGTCACATTTTCTTACCGGGCGGCACCTTTCATAAATATCCTTTAAATTTATTTATATTTAAAATTTTACGGAACCCTTCTATACATAAGATATATATGTCGATAGCATATAAATTTTACGAAGTCATATTATTTGATATTTTGTATGAGCGATTGGATATTGTTCAAATTGTTGATCACGTTATATATAACACGCTTAATTATAGAAAATGTAACAATATGCTTAAACGATAGTATAGGTAAACCCAATTTAAATTCATAAATAAATAAAACATAATGCGCCTGAGCTTCTAAATGTTAATAGGATTGAAAACGATTCTAGTAGAAAATTGCACAAATATATTCTTTGAATTATGGAAAGAAATGGATTTTTTTTCCTAGAATAAAATTTGGGTTTTTTTCTCAAAAACAGTCAAAAGAAATGAAACTGAATTAATTAAAGCTCAAATTTTAAATATATATAGATATATCATTAGAGAACTATATAAATGTAGAGAGAGGGTTTATCTTTGTCGTATACACTTTGAAAAATCCTGTATAAAATTGATATGATAAAAAAAATAACGTTTTTAAAATTTTAAACTGTTTTTTAACAAGATAGAAATGATGACCAATTTTCTCTGAAGAAAACTGATTTAAAAAAAGTTGAAGTGTTTATTTATTTTTTTTTTTATATAAATCAATTTATTTTAACTGAGGAGAATAATATTATCATGGAGGACGAGCAATTGGTTCAAACAAACCCACAATAAAAAAAATAAAATAAAAAAATACATTTTCAATAATTGTCTGATTAATGATAAAAATAAATGAAAAACAGACATTTTATTAAAGGATAAAAAGTAAATTATTATAAAACACAATCGACTTTTGTCAGATGTTATTAGAATATCATTTGGATTGATAGAAACTTTCTTTCTTCTTTTTTGAAATATTTTCGGGGGACCGAGGACATTAGACTGAAATCAGGTTTCTGTAATCGAATTAATAGTTTGAAGAATTACTTAATATTATCTTGTTCTGTTCGGGAAGGGTTAAAAATTAATAAATATGAATCTATATAAGGAAAAATCTTGTACATTTTTTTGTGAAAAAAATTGAAATAAGAACGGTGTTTCGTGAAGAAAACATTCAACATTAGATAATGGTTATTTTTATCAAGTTCTGACAACAATTGGCTCGAGAGTGAGCTGAAAGGTTCATAATTTCCTTGAAAATTGTGGCCCTGAAGTTTTAATATTAATGAATATTTTTGTTTGACTGTATATTTTTATAATGACTGCATTGTATCTTTTTTGATATACGAGGGTTATCTATTAATCTATATAGGGGGACTATGAAGAAATTATTTATTAAATTCAGAACATTTAACAATTGTTGTTCATGATGACGGTCGTCTTCGAGTATAGAATCCAGAGGTTAGCAGTGAATATTTCGAAGATAGTAGGAAAGCGTAGTTCAGGTTAGCAGTGGATATTTTGGTAAAAGGTAACAGAGCATAGTTCGTCCTTCTGTTTCTCTTCGCCTGACAAGCTGGACTGGACCTTCGGGTAAAGTGAACAAAAATGGCCGCCTTTATACACGACGGATTAAATATTCTACGTCTTCTGATTGGTTAACCTTCTATTGGTGGACTATAAAGTGAGTCAAGTCATTTTGACTGGCTCACTAGTTATATATACATACACAAAAAACTGCAACATTAATTTCCACTCTTTATATTAATGACTGCATTGTATATTTCCATGTACGAGGGTGGCTGAAAAATTCATAGGCTCCTATGAGAAAGGTAGGTTTAAGCCAAAGAAAACAGAATAGGTAAACTGAGTCTGACTGTTCAAAGAAGACTTCAAACGTAACAAGCATTGGCTTTACTTGAAAATAGACAACATTTTACATCGTAGTGTCATCAAGTACATGCAGAAAAAAGGTTTAACCTACAAAGACAATCATGTTGACATGGTTGCAACATTAGAAAGATTGAATGTCAGTTCTATCTAATTGATGGGTGGAATTAGGCTCAGGCGGGGAAAGGAGTTCTCAAATGAATTCATGGTTTTTTAAATCCTGCAAGTTGCCAACACTGAGGAAAAAATTTGTTATTTCAAAACATAAGAGGCATGACGGGAGATTGACTATAAATCAAATTGACAATGCTATTAGCATATCCTTTGACAGAGTTGACGATATTTAAGAAACTGAAAATGGCTTGACGAAAATTTTTACCCGTGAGTGTTTTTCCAAAAAATCACCTGATCTAAAGTTCACCAGGCTGATCACATCATTAAGTGTTGACATAATTTAAGGCGAATTTATATTGGTTTCACAATATTTCCAGCCCAATATGAGTTTTAGGTCCATCACATTGAACTAGTGATAAAGAAACTATCCATGCAATGGAAACACACCTCATCATCTGCTATAATGAATCAATGGTCATTTAAAAATAGAAATTATTTACTTTAGTTTTGTGCAGGCAAAAGGCATTGTGTTTATCTTGAAAAGGGCCAAACTACCAATGGAAAATAGTATACCAACTTGCCGAGTCAGTTAGAAAACGATATCAAGAACTGCCTAAGAAATGTGACAAAAGCGAATTTTGTTTCATCCGTACACTGCTCTATTATACAAGTCCTTGATTTCAATGGCTGCTCTGCTGGACTGTGGCTTTCAAATGTTTTCTCACCTTCCCGTATTCTTCTGATTTGACGAACATCTGTTCTCCCTCATGAAAGACATATGGCTGAGAAACAGTATTGTCGTGTTGATGACGTTATATCTATCGTTGACTACTTTTTTTGACTAATAGGATGAACAGCCTTCTGGAAAGAAACAATGCAATTTTTTAATAACAGCTGAGATTAATGCATGCAATATTTCATAGTTCTAGCATCACTCTTTAAATATATAGGCAAATATATACTTTTTTTAACCTTTTTATTTAGAAATTATCACCATTCCTGTGGCCCTGAGGGAAAAAAAAACATCTCTGACGCTGCAAAATAAGTAAAACGCCCTGAATTATAGAACTAATGGCGCTGAAATTGCGTTTGTGTTTGAGACCAGGTAACAAGTAAGTGTTAAAGGTGTTCATTTTCTCATTAGTGATTGGGTCTTCGTTTAGAATATTAGCGTAAAACAATGTTGTGCTTTGTGTCGAACTAAACTAGGCAAAAAATTTAGCAAAACCAATGAATAAAGAAATCAGAAGCGTCAGTGAAAAAACAGTCATTAGGTTGAAAAATATTTCTATTTTAGAAGATGGACTGCACCAGATGTGATTTAATTTTAAATATATAATTCGTAAATATTTATTTTTGAGATTAAAAAAAAAGAGTAAATTAATTTGTCCATGTTACCATTTATTTACTCGTGATGATTCTACTAATAGCAAAATTTTTAAATTTTAACAGTTTATTGTCCAATTATTAGATTAAGACTTGAACATTGTAATATAGAAATGATTAAAGATATCTTACAAAATTCTCCGAAATTTTCCCAACAAAATTGGACTTACTTTGAACATAATTTTATATTTATATATAAGTTGAAATGACGAACCCTCTTGTTTATTGATTATTTATTTGTTTTTTTAATTATTTGATTAATTATAGATTCAATATATGCAGATTGTGATGAATGAATTATGGCGTAATTTAAGCAAAAATGTAAATAATACTGACATAGAAAAATTATACAAAAATATCTATATTTATTCAATAAAATCGGCACAACCTCCGGACGACCTGCGGAATCTCCTGAAAATCTTCGAGACGGTCTCGTTTTTTTAAGTTGATGAATGCTGCCATAATCCTTGCCTTCAGTTCATCTTTGGTGTTAAAATGAGTTCTGTTGATCTCTCGCTCAACTGCGTCCCCCCCGCCACATAATAGTCAAGGGGGTTGCAGTCTGGGGAGTTAGGTGACCAGATTTAAGGAGTCATGTGGTCACAGAAATTGTCTCACAGCCATGATTGGGTTCTCCTGATGTGTGGCATGGTGCAGAGTTCTATGGTCAGACATAGGGTCTTCCAGCAGCTACCCTCTTGATCAAGAGCAGTACTACTTATTCAAGGCAGTTGATGTAGGCTTCCATATTATGTCTGAGGCCCTCACCAACAAATTCATGTTCAAATATTAACAGAACAATCAGAATGGGTTATACGAATCACCATTAACCTCTTCCAAAAACAATGAAACCTCTAGAATTTGTCCTCAGATTAACACCCAAACACTCTGAAATGTTTCGGTGCAGATGTCAGGCAGTACAGCATGCCGATTCCAAATTTCTGTCAGAGTGATTTATGTCATGGTGCTCTTTTTCTCACATACGGTGCCCAACTGCTGCTAGTATACTGGGCAAACGGCAAAATCAAAAAAAAGCCACGGCACTTCGATTAAAAATATAAAATTGCGATAAAAATTACCTATTTATATACATATATATATATATATATATATATATATATATATATATATATATTTTAAAAGAAAAACAGATCACTTTAAGGTATCATTATAATAATTTATTTCACCAGAGCTGTTTAAAGGACGATGGATCATCAGATAGCACTTCCAAAAAATGAAATGAAACAAAAATGAAATTAAAATTGATGGGTAGTGTAAGTTTTTGTAATTTAACAGAGAGTGTAAGAGGGATAGTTAAAGAGACATGGTAGAGTATAGGGAGGGATTAATTCTGGTCTCTCCCTTGAGCATACTTTTGTATTTGAGGAGGAGGAGGACTAGAAAATATCAAATATATCTTGAATTAAATTTTAAATTATAACTGTATTTATCTCATATTACATATATATATATAATTATTTATATATATATATATATATATATATATATATTTTATTTTATTTATTTACTTATTGCATATTTTTGATTTTTTAACTAAATTTAATCTTTTTAATTATTATATATATATATATTTTATTTTTACTTTTCTAATTTTTGAATGTTAATCGTAAATTCAAATATATTCATATTTAAACGCGTAATCTGAAATATATTCATCTGTTAAACACGTAAATTGAAATATGATCATATGTTAAGCACGTAAATTCAAATATATTCATATGTTAAACACATAAATTCAAATAAGTTCATATGTTAAACACGTAAATTCAAATATATTCATGTTAAACATGTAAATTCAAATATATTCATATGTAAAAAGCGTAAATTCAAATATATTCATATGTTAAACGCGTAAATTCAAATATATTCATATGTTAAACACGTAAATTCAAATATATTCATATGTTCAAATTTTGAAATGATACAGGCGAATCTTTAAAAGCAAATTCATTCTATATTAAGCACGTGACTCAAATTTTGAAATGCTAAATGATCGATTTGTAATTATTTTACTTAATTACGGGAAGCTGACGCTAGTTTTATTTTTATTTTTTTTGTTGTTTTTGTTCTAATAGTTACGAAATATACGCTTTTGCTTTATTATGTTTCATTAGTAGGCTGGCCGGTAGATGAAATAAAATATTGTTTAAAATAAATGGATCGCCTACTCAAATACGTGTATCCGCTAAAAATAAAGTTTTAAATAATAATAAAAAAAATCTGTCGGATTAAAAAATAAAATCCGTTAATTCTTTAGAAATTGCTTTGTTTACGTTTCGAATACGGAACTGAACAGATATGCGGTTAGAGAAAAACTGAAGGCGCGAGTGTGCTCTAAATAAAAAAATAGAAACTTGTTTTATCGTGAAGCCCTTCGTAACCGAGTCGTAAAAGCATGTCGGACGAGAAAGTGGTTTATCCTGCTCAAGGTGGAAGCATATATATATATATATATATATATATATATATATATATATATATATACCATTGTGCAAATTAATTGAAACAAACTATTTAGTTTCTTTTTTTTTCACCATACAGTTTAGTTTAGACCCCACCTAGTGACAGGGTGTAATTGATTTCTATTTTTTTCTCAGATTATGTCATTTGCAGTAGTGTGCAGTAGTACGAATCTGTTTTTCAGGGTATAAGATGCAATTTCGTCATCCGTTATTGCATCAGATACCACTACTTTCTCGGCTGTCGATTAGT
>CAHIKZ030002482.1:0-375286 GCA_903632075.3 Acanthosepion pharaonis | reverse complement strand
AAGTAATGTATTATTGATCTTAAAGTAACTTCCAGTGGTATCCATATTAACACCACAATGGACTATCTCCTCCTCTAAAATAAAGGAGGTCAGTAACTGATAATACATATATAAAGTTAGAGTAGGCATCTCCAAAGAAAAGTGATGCCTAAGGTTTAAAATGAATTTTTATAAATGAAAATCTTTTTTGAAGCTTTTATTTTAGTTTTAATTCCAAACTAATTTAGTAAATTTAACATTTCCATTAAACAAATTACTTTACAGTATTTTAAAATGAATTTAAATTGATTGGAATTATTATTTTTTTTAAATCACTAAAATTGCTGATTTTAGCCATATTTACAATTCTCTAGCACAATGTATTTCTCTTTATTAAAAATCTTTCAAAAATAAAATATACTTTTCTGAAATTTTATTTGAGGAATATTCGCTGATTTAAAATTTAATCAATCAGATTTGAAGCAAATAGTACTTTTAGTTTAAAATATCACAAAAAAGCAGTTTTTAACATGGAGGTAGGTGTTTTGATGAGGTGTGTATGCTCCATTACTTGATGCATATAATGTGAGAGCCATTTTTATATGACTTTAAGTACTCAGAATATTTTCATAAATAATTAACATTACTAAGCTAATGTCTTATTGAATTTAAGTATTTTGGCTTATTTTCTGATAATGTTGTGTATGAACATCCATATTTACAAAAATCAGCACACACACACAAGCACAAAATTTGGAATTCTTAAAATACTAGTGGTCGCTGAATTGTAGTAAGCTCTCCTATTTTTGATTAGTAAATATAGATTTTACTTAATAGCAATATTACCTTACTAATTAAGACAGAATTTTAAAATATTTAAAACTTTATAAGTTATTCTCATTAAAATTTTTTAAAAAATGAAAACAATACTTGTAAAAATTTATTATACATCGAAAAAAAAATTCTTAACACAACAGTGTCCATAATATATCTTACTCATAAAAGCAATTAAAAGCTTTTCTAATTAAATAATGACTTACTTTTATTGCATATTTTATTTTACAATTCAGGGAAGATGTTTGGTACTGTTTTACAAAAAAAAAAAATTGATGATTTAAATTCTCCAAGGCGTTCTGAGTATAACTAATATAAACATTAAGTGGTAGAAAAATGAATTTCTTAAAATTTCATAAAGTTAAATAAGTGGGGGTAACAGATTTTTACACTGATTTTCTAAAGAAGAAACATTTCTAAAATAATTTCATTCATTTGTAAAGACCTAAAAGTTTCATTAAATCGACACTGAAATTTCTTATGTCAATTTATGGTCACCCGTTGACATAAAAAAAATTATACAAATTTTGTAGGTTCTAAAAAGGATTAAAAAATCCTTTGGTCTTTTCTCTTAATAACAACATAAAATTTTAATGATAAAACTTTGTTTGTTTTTTTTTTATTAAGATTGGGGCGTTTTTTCATCATTTATGCTCATTTTAAGTGAATTTTGGAGGTGATTGAAAAGTAACTCCATATTTTATGTATGAGACTCTCCCATCTTATAAAAATTATAGCTAGATGGAAGAGCCCATCATACATGAAATAGCCTGTTTACATTCAAATCTCAAACTAAAATGTTTGATAATGGAAAATGAAAATAAAGTGAAAATTAATGAGACAACTTCTGTTTCTTGAAATACTAAAAAGTATGGAGGCATCTTTCAAATAAGTAATTTGTTGGGAAAAAAATAAAAAATATATGCCATTAAAACTTCTATAAACTTTCAGGCTCTAGCAAACATTAGCTTCAGCAAACAAAATCATTTTCAATCCTTAATAAATTAGTTGTTTTTTTATTAGATAGCCTATAGAGAGGGAACTATTGTAAATTTTTGTTTGAAATAGCTCCTGCTGAACAAAAAGGACTATAGAAGTAGACAAAATGACAAAGCCTTTTGGTGAATACCTTTATAAATTACTTGTTAAATGTTAATCCATTATGCAATATTTACTATGCTTAATGGGACTTGAAGTTATAAAATTAAAAAGTAAGCTAAAAATGTAGGTACCTCCATGAGATCGTTAAAAAAGAGCATAGTGTGATGAAAAAGATGCCAAACTTGACGAAAACAAAATTTTATCATTTAAATATTTGTTATTATTAAGAGGAAAGATCAAAGTATTTTGGGGGTATTTTTTTTACATTTTTTAATCGTTCCTAGCACATCCGAAATTTTTGTTAAAAATCTTGTTTTTTTTTTTTTTTTGAGTCAGCAAAATTGACAGATAATCATGTCAAACATTTTTTTACATTTTATAAAAAAAAATGAAAGTCTCAGTTTGATATTCTTTTAAAAATCAATTAATTTTTTCAAAACTTATTTTAAGAAAATCAGAAATTTATAATGTTTATTTAAAATATTTTGAAACCAGCATCATTTAGTTTCTGTGCCGAAAAGGTGTAGTTTGAAAATTAAATAAAGCAGGTCATAACATTTCACGTCACTTGACAGGTGATGAATGACATATTGACGGATTACGTGAGAATAATTTGTTCTACGGACGGAGAAAAGTGAAATAATTTACATTTAAGTGAACAAATAATTTACCTCGTTATTTTTTAAGAAAAACTTTCAGCGCTCTAATTTTTTTTTTTTTGTACTTAGCTTTCACCTTTACGTTTACGATCCTTTATGGAAAATATATTATAAAGAAATTAAAATAAGACTGTTAAGATTAAGATTAAATTTCATATTTCCTAAGAAAGGTATCTAATTAATTTATAGGTACCTTTCTTATGAAATTTTATCAGAACTGTACATAAAATATTATAATTGTATGTACATTTATTTCATTTTACTGTGTTTGTATTTCCATTCATTTTACTATTAATTTTGATATTTCATTTATGGAAAAATGTCATAACTGAGATTAATATAAAAATAAGATCATATAAATTTCATAAGATGATACTGATATTTGTAGGTACCCTTCTCAGTTGAAATTGAAAAATCAAATTAACTTCTCCACACGTGTTTCACAAAAGTAAAGGCCTTAATAGCGAAGAACAATGCTTAACTCAAATAACGCAACTTAATTGTATTCTGGTTGGTCTTCCGTACGTTATAATTACATTTCTTAATTACTGTGGATCTTCTGATTAGTCAAAATGATACAATTTACAACGTGCTAAAAAAAAAGGTCTATCTCATAAGGAGACTTAGGAAACCTGATGTGGCTTTGAACTAATTTTATAATATTTAAAAAAAATTAAATGTAAAAATCTATTATAATTAAAGAAATAACAAATAATTGTATTAAAAATTCATTTTTCATCGAAAAATTTTTTTGCTTTCAGAAAATATTGCCTATATTCATAAAAACAACTAAAAACAGATAAAAGCATGTGAAATTAAATAATAATGTCTTTGTTTTATTGAGTTTGGTATGTTACAATTCAGAGTTGATTTTCAGGTATCAAGTAAAAAAAAAAAAATACATGATTTGCTTTCCTGAAAGCCTTGTGCTTTTAACTAATATAATCACTAAACTGAATGCGACTGAATTTCTAGAGTTTTCATAAAATTAGTTGGGACGGGGTAATAAATATAAAAAAAAAAAGTATTTTTTTTATGACTTTAAAAAAACAAAATATTTATCATTTCCATCATTTGTGAATAATTTCTGAAAGTTTCATTAACATCCGACAATTATTTTTATTTTTGCAAGATTTTCCAAATTAATGTCTGTCATAAAAAAAAAGTGCTGAAAATTTATTTTACTAGCTCTCATGGAGGTACCTATATGCTAAACACATCAAGCTTCCTACAGTTTGTTCCAGAGGCTAAAAAATTTTTTAAAAAAACAATGTTTAAAGTGATCTTGAAAAGGAATATTATTGCAACATTCCACAAGTTCAAGCTTTTTTTTTTCATATGTTATAATTTTTTAAATAAATAATTATATATATATATATATATAATTGCTAATTTACTAGTCAAACTACCTGACAAACCTTAGATTGGCGTTAAAAACACTTTTTGCTTTTTACAACTGCATCTCATTTATGCTATACAAACATCAATAACTGTTTTAGTTTTAGGTACTTCAGTTTTTGTAATGTAATCCGTAAGATTTTTATCCTAACTTTCCTACCTCTTAAACCTCTCATCGGCCAAAACTGTGGGGTAGGCACTATTTCTTCGTGTGTATAGAAAGAAATTAAATACTTAGTTTGTTTTTTGTTTTTTTTAGTACTTTTAGGTTTAAAAATTAAAGTAACTGGTTATTTATGGCAATTTTTTTTTTAACCATAGGCTACTTTTCCTGTTCATAAAATGAAAAATAATAATCGGAAATGTGAAAATATGATTTTCACCTTTTTTTAATTTTCATGTTTCTTTCCTTTTGTTACCGAATTACGAGAGATTCAGTGTTGTTTGTTTTCATGACGTTTTTTTTTATATTGTCCAGGCAAAAATCACAATTTTCACTTTTGATCATGTATTTGCCGTTTTTAGTTTAGAAGTCTCTTACCATCAACATTCATTTTAATTTGCTTGCTTGCGGTTAACGTAGTTTTACTTCAATTTGTAAAAGAAAAAAAAATTCTCTTTTAATTAAATTTGCTTTGATATTTTGCGCGTGAACCCCACAAAATATTACTATTATTTACTTTTTAATTCCGACTTGGTGTAAAAAGATGCAAAACAGAAGCTGTAAAAGATAAAAATAAGCAAAAAACTACTACTGTGCAACGTGGATCATTCAGTAAAAAAAAAGCACGATAAAACTTGTTGCAAGGACACTTATAGTTTCTTCTGGATCGTTTATCATACAAACTACAAAGTAAAATGAAAATGGAGTGAGAGATTGGGCTAGAAAAAGTGTGTTGCTACAGTCCTTCAAGTGAGGTGGGTACCTAATTTTTTTTTTTTTTTTTTTTAACTTGGACTTGAATACAGAATTTTGGCACTGATGGGAACTTTTAACTCACCAAGCAGCCCTGCTTTTGGTAATAGTTTTTTTTTGTTTTGTTTTCTTTAGTTCTTTTAATAAAATAACTCCTGCAAAACAAAAGTTGTGGTACTTCATACTCATCTCTTTTCAAAAGAAAAAAAAAACTTTGATATCAATTTTAAAAGAAAATTGTTTTGGACTTTGGTAAAGAAGCAATTATGCTGGACGTAAAATTTGGAAATTAAAGACATAAAAAATATATTATTTGTCAAAGTAACAAAATAAATTCAATACTTTAATTTCAATATCTGTAAAAAAAATAAAATCGCTACACGTTAGAAAGTTTCAAATAGTGTGTACATACGCTACACTGAGTGTTAGTGTTACATTTTTCTGTCTAATGAAATTGTCCACTCCACTTTTTGATCAAGAAAAGACAACGAATTTTGAAAAAGCTTCCCTCTCTACTTTTAAATTGTACAGAATTTTCATGAATCGATCACTCAATTCACAATTGGTACCCATTTTTATTTAGGCAATCACAATTCTGATTTAACAACCACACTTTTAAATTGAGTATTACAACTGCTTCTGCTATTGAAAGTACTACTATAACTACTAAAAAACAAGCATCGGTCTTTAGTTTTATTACTTCTCTTGCCATAGCGGCGGCTGCTGCTGCTGCTGCCTGCCAGCTTGCTTTTGGGATTCAATGCTGCATCTCCACGTACGGGGTAGTCACCAAGTGGGGGATCAGTTTATGAAATTATTTGTATTATAAACTGATCTCCGACTTCGTGGCCACCGTGATGTACACGCATTACTCATGAAACTCACAACTGTGGATGATATGTACTTTGACTTAAGATATGAAGATTATGAAGAAGAGGACAGTAGTATTCAATTTCAAGAATATTTGGTTCTTTATGCAACAACAATCATGACGACGAAATGAAACATCTTGTCATCACGGCCAGCTAGAAGAGGACTTGTTCAAAAGAGAAACTTATTGTCGCATGTCGATGTGTGTGTACTGTAGAAGCAAATAGGCAGACATGTTGTTGGAATGCTTGCTTCTTGTTCTTCATTGAGCTTTTTGTCTGTCTCCCTCGGTACTCTTATCTTTTGGCTTCATCTTCCGCTGCTCTTTTATAAATATACCCACCCCAAAACTACAACACTAACAGTATTTTAGTTGCATTTTTTAAAAGAAAATTTGGGTATCTCTAGGAGGATACAAGGTGATAACGACTTTCTTCCTCGTCATTTTATGTCATTCTTTCTGGGTTAAATAACAAATTATTATTCCCTCTCTTTCTCTCTCTCGTTTCCATCATCGATAATGCACTTTTATCAGTACTTTATCTCCTTGCCTGCATCACTTTTTTGTTTACAGACAGCTCCTTGCATTTCCCACTCCCTTCTTCTTTATCAATCTCATGTTCCATCCACTTTTTTTTCGCCCGGTCTTGCATTTCATTTTTCTATAGATGATTCCAAAAGATTTTGCCAAAAAAAAAAGCAACAGAGTATCAGTAACCTTCATTATTTACTTCAAAGACCTTCGTATGCTATTTACAAATTCCTCCTCTCTCAGCTGCTTCAAACAAAAGGAACTCTTTTTTTATTTTATTTAATCATTACTATAAGAGTTAACTCCTAACACCAGATTTGATTCAAATGTTTTCCTTTTCAAAGCACCGCTCTAATAGATTCTCATCTATTTTCTTTTAGTTTTAAAACTTATCGTCTTGTTTCAAGATTCATATTTTTAATTTTACAGTCTCTTTAAAATGATCTTTCATCCACTTTTTTTTATATTTTTGTGCTTCTTGCCGTTGTTTCCTGATAGCATATAGTATTTCCACTTGTTTATCTTTCCTCACTCACTTTTTATTTAAATCAGCCATTCCACACTACACAGTTGTGCTATATTGCTGCCAGTACCAGTTAAAACACTTGATGAATGGAGGGTTCTATAATGACCATTACGATTTTAACTGACTGCGTTTTTTCAAGTATCTACATCAAATACAGGTGTATAGTGGTTATAGATTAGCTTTAAAACGAGGGTTTTCCATAGCATACGTACATTACGCGAAGCAGTCAGCACTAAACAACGAAAAGAAAAAAGGTGGGAGCAAAGTGACAGATAGGCATGCAGACAGACTGAAGATTCACCACATGTAGGAAAGAAGTGGGGGAGAAAAGAAAGACAGGAGGGAAAAGGCAAAAGTAAATCATCAGGAGCAGCAGCAGCAGCAGCAGAGGCAGCCGCGACTTTAGTACGTCGTCTTCCTATTCTTCTAAAGGTCCGTAGTAGTAGTAGTTGGAAGACTAGTGGCGACATTATTCAAAACAAAACAAATATATGCATAACACATAAAAAAAATACTTATACACTCGCATATTCCTAAGGATACTTCTGGAGACACACACTCTCTGCATCTGGCGCGCATATGAATTTATTACATTACAATTGCGGATATGTAACCTGGAGAACTAAGTAAAACAGCGTGTTGCTTAAAAAATAAAAATAGATGCAGAGGAAACTCTCAGAAGCAAGCAGAATAATTTATATTCTCACTACCAATTACTTTCTGTTGGTCTGTTACTTTCTTCCTCTCTTTTTTAGTTTATATATATATTTTTTTTATTCCATCCCGACTTTTCCAACATAAATCAAATCTGATTCTACAACCTCGCCGATCCTTTTTTCCCCTCTACAAACGCGAAAAACTAATTTTGTTTTTAAAACTACTACTACTACACCCTCTAACCATGTGGAGCATATTACATGCTTATCAGTACGCCAAGGTTGGACCTACCCTACCCTATCCCAAGGCTACGTACAGGTAAGTTTTAAATTTTAAATAAAAATTGCCATGAAGGATGATACTTAGTATATTTTCTTTGTCTTTTGTTTTTACAACGAAATAAAGGTAAACTTGATGCAGCACCCTGTGCGTGTTTCGCATTTCACATTTGCAGCTGTACTTTAAAGCTGTGTGTATGTAATTATCACTTTTTCTTAGGTGAATTTTTTATAACAGTATGTTTTGCATTATTTTGTCAAAGTTTAAAATAACTAGTCAAGTGTATATTTCTTAGCACTTATCATTATTGTCATAGCTTACTTAACGAAATTGGTTACAATTTTGTTTTTACAACAAGTTTCACTGCTTCATATTTTCTCAAAAACTACAATATGATCTAAATTGATATATATAATGAACGTTTCTAAACAAGTTAAATCCACTTTTTAAAAATATAAAAATGATTGACAAATTTGCCTATAATTCTTTTTTTAAAGTTTGTTTTTTGTGGGGGGCATGACTATGTTGCTGGCGTCTCATCATTTTATACACGTTTTTCAGATGAATTTTAAATTATTTTGTAAGTCGACGAAGAGCAGAAAAAAAGATGTCAATTCTATTTTTACAAATTCACGTACCTTAAGAATATTATATTTTGATGTTGGTCTCAATTTGTCTTTTTGTCGTATTAGAAAACTTAAATGGAATAAGTTTTTAAAATATTTTAAATTTCATTTTCTAACAATTTACTAAAAAATTGTATAAAATTGGAGCCGCTAAGCTTTAGCAACATGATTGTTACGAAACTACTGACTGTCATCTGGTAAAATCAGCACTTTAATTCTAATTTTTATATCTTTAAATAAAAATATAACTGGACATAAAATTGAAGTTAGATCTCCATTTTTGCTTTATACAAGATTGTAATACTCCATCTACTATTGACGCTCCTTTCCATGCCCTTAAGTACTTTCAACTATGAAGCTTCCGCTTAGTCCTTAAAGCCTTTTAATACGATCGTCTCTAGTCTAGTTGTACCATGAAATATTTTATTGATCAGCCGTATTGCCCTGTTGTAGCTTATTGTCTTGTGTTTTTGTTGTCGTAAGCACAGATTCAGGATGCACTGCTAATAATTTTTTTTTTAAACATTATCTGCAGTAATTTTATTTCATCCATCATCAATACTAAAATAACATCAAATTCTATAGATCCCCCACTATTTTTGTTAATGTTATCTATCAGAAATGTTTAATTTTCACTCGGTAGTTTTAAAAGTTGTCGTCTATTGTCACTTTCAAAATCTTCATGCCTTGAAAAATGACGTGATTTGCTTGTAATGATCAATATACCGATTAATTTTGGTGCTGATTAGCTTAAAGAAGATACTTGTGCGCTGTTTCGATTTATTTTTGCAGATAAATTCTAATTATTTCTATTCAGTTTTTTTCTTAAATTGTTCCGAGCGCCTTTGTGGAGGCGGAGGTTGAGCGACATTAAATCACTTTGAGCAAGTTTACTATACCCAGATGAAATATCCTTTACATTAAGTTTTCAGGTTTCATTTTTTTGGAACTTTGAACAGTACGGAATCTTTTCATAGAAAAATAGCAAACCACACAAGAAATTACACAAAACTTTTTTTAAAAGCACTTGGAGCCAACTTGCGAACGGTAACAATCACTATGAAACACGTGATTAAGTAAGTGTCTGTAAGTTCATACATTTTTTTTCTATGAATAATCTTCGACATAGTTGTGTTATTACGTATTTTTCACTTTTAGTTTTAATGCTATAATTTAACTTTCAAAAAGGCTGATTGAAGAATTGCTTGTTGAAAAATGAAAACTAAAGTTTTCAACCTTTTCTTTTGATAACATGTCCGAAAAACCTGAATGTGGTGTTAGTTAATTCTCAACGTTCACAACAACAATATATGGCATTTATGAAGTGTTATTTCTCTGCACCATGATGATCACTTTTATTTATTTTACTTGTGTAAGCACACGCCAACTTGCTCAAAACACACACGCACAAGCAAAACGCTGTCCCTCCTCCTAAAAAATCTCTACCCTACCCCACTTTTTACCTCGCATGTAGCAGTAGTAGTAGGTCCTTTTTCTTCTTCCTGTGTATGATGTTTCAGTTTATTCAACTCGGTTTCAAATCTTAATGTTTTCGTTTTCTCATCTCAATATTATCTTTTTCGTTGTAAATAAAGTATTGTATTTTTTGTTTCAATTTGATCAACAATCGAGTGTCTTGTACATTGCATAAACGATTTATTCATTTTTAATTTTATTTAAATTTTAATGATTTAACATTTCTCAGCTGTGTAGTGTACTTGTACAGTACACTAGTGTACAGTATGTAATTCGTTATTTTAGTTACTTTTTTCTTTTAACCGAAATGAATTTATATCAAAATTCTTTCAGTTTTATGATATGCATCTAAAATCTTAAAGCCCCCGCCCCACCTTTTTTTTTTCTTTTTGAAATTCATTTTTTTTTTTTGTTTTTTATAACTATGCATCACCCACTGTGTCATTTTCAACAGGTTGCCTTTTTTTACTAGAGTATTATTACCCATTATTAATCATTGTAAAATCTGACAGTAGCAAGTTATTCATTCACAGTTTGATCTTAAGATCAAAATGCATTTCCTAAAAAGAACGAGTTGTATGCACTTAACTTGTCCTGAATTTTTTAAATTTTAAATTCGTACGGAATAGGTAGAAAACACTGGGGTCATGTATCCTAGGTCAGTTATTTTTGTTCAACGAACGAGGAAAAGGAGCAAGAATTGTTACAAGAATTTTTTTCTTCTCCAAAGAAAAATTGAATTTTTGTAAAAGTTAATGTACGTTTCAGTTATTCAATAACCAGTTCGATCTCTCGCTATTTATTTTTTTATGCTTTTACACTTTCTGTACCCTCCTACCACTGACCGAGTCAATTGACTTTTCTAAATTCAATAAAAACAAATCTTGATGTGCTGACATGTTAAAAAAATGTTATTACCCTTCTTAACTTCAACAAGTATTTATTTCTTCATAAACCAAAAGAATTTCTTATAAAAAGTGAGTCAAATTTTAACGATAAGTTAACATGAACAGTGGAAAAAAAAAGTGAAAAGGTAACATTCGGTGTTACTCGTGTTTTAAAGAAATAAAAAAAAAAGTTTATAACAGTGAGTAACAGTTTCGGATTTTACAGTGTAGTGTTGAATTGTAAAATTCAAATTGTGAACCCTCGAAAGCATGACCTTATCCTAAAATGCAGATGTTGGGAATAATAAACAATTAAAACTTTTCCTTGAACTTTTAGAAAGATTTTGGCAAATTATTTTCATTGTTTCTAGTATTCCAAAGGTCTATTTTCTTTTACTGAGAAAATAAAAACAAAAATAAAATGTTATTATAATATTTGAATTTGAAATACTACGTCCATAGTTTTGTTCTCATATCAAAAACAAAAATCTTTGATCATCATCGCTTTTTACACGAACTTCACTCCTATGTAGTGTACAATATTTTTTTCTGATCAAAACTCTTTCAAACAGTGTATTTTTTCTTAAAGCGAAAGCCCCATGTTTTTTTTTTTTTTCATCATTTTCATTTATTCCCCTATTCACTATTTTAACAAAATGTGGTCGTCGCTTTTCTTAATAAAAAAAAAATTAACTTTCATTTTTTTCAAATGAACAATTAAAACAATGTAAAACCTGCAGCCATTTACAACCTGCAATTTCTTGCAGTCAGACGATACTGATGCCCCAAATTAAATTTTTCCCTCTCTCGCATAGTTTTATAAGGGAAGCAGGTGACTTACCTTTTAAATTACTGCGATACAAAATATTTGTAAATAACCAAACTTAAACTTTAAAGTAACAGTGTTGGTGTTCTGTTAACAAACACTCGATAAAAATGAATACAATATATACATTTTATTTTTCAGCATTTTCTCATTTAGCGGAAAAATACTACCTCTACCAATGTGCGGATGGTGTAACTCAAACTGTAATGGATAACGGCTCAGAATGAGAAATCGGAGAGACGGGTTCGAATTCCAGTAGAGTTCATTGCATTCAAATTGGGAAAGATAGAAAATCCCCCTTTTTCTCTCCAAGTAGTAGGGCAGACTGGGTTCTTTAGCTATGGTTGGTAAACAATCTAGAAAGACAACTCTTTTAAGGCCGGTTGTGATGAATGGGGTTTGCAACTCCATCCAATCATTTAAAACACACACACACACACACTACTAATTGCCTCTGGGAACCACAGCAACATGCTGAACGTGCTAAGAATTGTGCACCAATTCTCCTCCAGGATTTCCTCAAAAAAAAATTGTAGGCTGTTAATAATTTTTAAATAGGTGGACACCAACAATAATCACTGATTGTTTATTTACAGATACAAATAACTTTTTTTCCCAAAAAAATCAGCGTGTGTAAAACAATTTTTAAAAAAAAAATTTTTTTTTTTTTAATAATCTTTCAGATTTGTTAAGAAGTGATAACTTTTAAAAAAGCATAGCATATTTGAATAATGAAAATACTGAGAAAATATTTTTAAAAATTTTTCTTCAATAATTTAAAAAAAATTTAATCAAGTCTTAATGCTTTTTTAGCTTATCATTGCTTTTTATTCACATGTTTGAACAAACAAAAAAAAAAAAAAAAAAAAAGGAAGCAAAACTTGACATCGTCAAATAATTGTTTAACTTTATCCTTGTCAACCCGCTCGGCCATAAGGCATTTAGTATTTTTAGCATAAAATAATTTTTGTCCACAACTTTGGCTACTTGTAGTGTAGTTCTATTCATCTGTAGTTGGGAATAAGCATAGAATTGAATGTTTATCTATCCATAATGAACAATACATTTTGGGAATTGTAAAAGCAAAACCGTATTTTTTTCTCTCCATGTCACATAAAACGAAAATTACATTATTAATAATTTGATAATTTAACAAGGAGTATGCTTTTAGTTTGCTTATTAGGCAAGCGGCAAGAAAGCCATTTAGAAAGTTAAAAATTACACTATCTTGTATTACAGATACAATGAATTTTTTTTTTTTTTTTTTTTTTTTGTTTGAGCTCCAGATAAAAAAGTTAAACATCTTTTCTACATGTTAGAAAATGTTTTCGTATCAAATACAGTATGAATAATTATTCAAAATTTCTCAGTTGAACTGTGATTTTCAAATTTACCCTGCTTTTTTTATCGTCTATTTTTATTTAGTTTTCACTTACCCATATTTTGTTTTTGTTTTTTTCTCTACTTTTTAATCTTTTATATATCCTCACACTCAGTTCATACACATTTCAACTGATTTTTCTTTGGTTATACATTTTTTAAGACAATGCACGGTTTTCAGCAAAAAGTGCCCAACATGCAAATTACAAATTGAAGATGCATAAATCAAACAAGTACAAATTTGAAATATTTGGGAAGTATTTTGAACAAAGGATCGAAAGTGTGCTATCAAAATAAGTAGTTGCATTAGGATAGTGAAAGATGCCTTCTGAAAGCTAAAGCAAAGTATTAAGAAACGGGAAAATCTCCTTAGAAAAAAGTACTTAACTATTAAGTAATACTGGTCCTCCTGTATGGCAGTGAATGCTGGAGAGTTTCCTTATTTTAGAGAAAATAGAAACAAATGGTCACTTATACTTAACATCAGGAAGAGACAGTTGAAATTTCAAGTCAAATAATGAGGAAAAAGAGCTTAGAAAATTTGACAGTCATAGGATATATTGAAGGCAAGAGGGACAGTGGAAAGCAGCACATGACCTACCTAATGAGCTTATATAAATGGTTGGCAGAACAGGGATTAGGAGAGATAGTGAAAAGATAAATTTTAAAAATGTTATGTTCCATGTCCTGGAGGGACATGAGCAATCATGGATGTCCACAATTTCTTGCAAAAGGCAGGACATTGTGGAGAGCCATGATCACCCACGTCTTGGAGGGACACGGCACATAGAATGTTTGGCTGAAGAAGCTGATTCAGTCAGTCAGTTATGTGCCATGTGTGATACACACTTAGGCGATCATGTATCTGTCGATACATGACTGATGAGGCAGACTTTTTTCTCGCAGTAGGTTGCCATTTCTTTCTGCGGTAGACCAGTTATCATCCAAGGCTATAGAACCCGGTCTATCCTGCTATTTAGCCATAGCTGGGGAGAGAAGAGGATTTGTACCTTTCCCAAGGGTATTAGCATGTAAGTGAATGTAATGGATTCAACTGAAATTTGAACTTAGCTCTTAGATTTCTCAATCTGAGAATTATCCCACTGTGAAATAAAAAGGAAAATCAATTTCTTTGTTAAATTGCAGTTTTCTGACCAACAATTTTTTTTGCTTAAAATTTTATTAGTTACATTTTTTCAATTGTCAGTTGAGAATCATTCACACATTTATCAACTAAAATTGCTCCATCTTCATTTAAAACTTACAGATAAACTGAAAACTGTCAATGTAATAATTTCTGTTTCACAAACAGAAATATATTTGGGTATTTAAATATTTCCCTTTTGAATATTTTCTATTATAAAGCTGTGAAATTTCTAAAAACCACAATAGCAGTAAACTATGCCAACTTATCAATAATTATAAGCTACATAAAATTAGCCTTGTTAAAATAGAAACACTAACATGTATCTGACTTTAATTGACCTTGGCACTTGTTTATTTTTTTAATCTAAGTGTCAGTACTTAATTCTTTTATGAACATAGTTCTGATATGAACAAAATTCAATAAACTGGCATCGTTAATTAATTAAAATGTTTGCTTTTATGGGGTATCCATACAAGACAAATTTCTAAATTTATTTCTAATTGTATTTTAAAAAAATGCACTTGAAAGTAAATATAGAAATGTTATTATTACAACAATGATTTAAAGTTAAAAAAATGAAGTTTATGTGTACCTAAAATAAAGCATTAGTTTGTTCCTGTTAACTCTTTACTTAAATATGCTGGTTAAAAATGATATTGTTGTTAAATAACCTAAAAAAGGAGGGTTTTTTTTTTTGTTTTTTTAACTGTTAAAATTATAAAGAAAACATTGTGCATATCAAATATACATCAAGCAACTAAATTTTTTTTTTCTTTTAAATTCTTCAAGGATGCAAGTAAATACTATTAGAATAATTATTCAGAAAATATTTTTTTTTACTTTGTGTGCCCTGTTACCACCTGTAAAAGCTTACTGAGTATAAATGTTTTACTTTTCATTAATATTAGGTTGGTATTATAAATCAATATCTAAAAACAGATATTATATAATGTTAAACACTCATTGTCATTGGAACAATGAATTTGTTTATAATTATAATTAAACACTTGCAAAAAATGTGAAATTATTTTATTTATTTAAAATAATCAGTCGAATTATTGTTATTTTCTATGTTCTGATTGGCTGTAACAATGACTTAAGATGCCAAATTGTCAATGCATCCACAGTGATAATTTTTACATGAAAAATAGTATTTCTGTTATTTCATTGATTTAAAATTCATGACATGATTCAAATCTTCATTTAATTAAAATAAATGCTTGTGTGTGTTACAAAAATTGTTGCAGTTGAAAGTATAATTGTTTATTTTCATGAAAAGGATAGACAGATGACACTTTTTTTGGATTTACATATTTAAAGTTTAAAATTTTAAGAATTTTAGTTTTATATAACCTTTTAACAACAATTTAAAAAAAAAAAAAAATCCTTGTTTTCAAAATGTTTAATCTGGAAAACGATTCACAAAACTTACCTGTATTGTATTTTAATATTCACCTTTGATAAATTTTAATGGATTTTCTAATATCACTGGATAAAAATATGTATTAAAACAAAATACATTATTACATAAAAATCTAACAAGATAAAATTTTCTATTATTGAATTCTTTTAATTTCTGTAATTGCATCATTTTAAATAAAAAGGAATTTATTTTTTAATTTTTTTACTATTAGATACAATTTTGATAAGATTTTTCAAACGAAAATTTTATAATTGAACTTTAAAAGCAATCTGTTGGTAAATCCTGATTGATATATACCAGCCACAAGATAGAAACATGTATTTTCTTAAAATATAAGCATGTTGCCAATAAAGAAAAAAAAAAGGTTTAATTTTGATTTGCAGTGATTTAAAAAAAAAAAAAAAAAAGTCTCTATAATGTATGTGTAATGTGTGAAATGTACATTTCAGTTAAATGTTTCTTTGTATGAACTTGGATTTTTCAAAAGAATTGTGAAGAGAATAATAGTATGGGCACATTCTAGAGAGATCTATGAAAATCATTCATAAAATTGTATATATACATTTTTGTTAAGTCAGTTTCGGTATTTTTAAAATTTAAATCCATGATTTTGATTTCAAATGTAGATATAATTTTGTTTTTGTGTTTATTTTTTAAATTATTAAAAATAGCTATATTAGGCTGATTGATTAACTTTAAAAAGTACTTTAAATGTGCAATACCACTTTAATTAGAAATGAAAAATAACCTGTTTTTTGTGAGATAATTATTTGATAAAGAATTAAAATATTTTTAAACCTATTACATGTCTATGAAAATACTTGAAGTTGTTCTAAATGCAAGAAATATAATATATTTTCTTATTGAATTAAAAAATGCGTTTTCATGACCAATAATATGAGTTGTAGTGGAAGACTGATAAACCTGTAAGAAGATTAATCTAAAATTTTCTGCAGTTTCTTAGGGTGACGGGGTCAACTCTTAATATTTAATTTTAAGATAATTAGAATAAAATAAGATGAAGCAATTAGGAAGAAAAAATGAACTTTGTACTTAAATCAAGTTATACTGCACAAATATTTATAAATGCTACTTAAATTTATTAAATATTAATATTTAGAACTTAGAGCAAGTTAATCTGAAAAAAAGTTCATTAAGTTTATATTTAATATGTAAGCTAAAATTATAGCATATATGAACTCAAAAAATTATCTGAGATTAAGTTTGCTGATCAAATAGAAAACAAAAACATGCCTGAATTTTGATTTATTAAAAATGTTTTATTTAATTGTACTTGTTAGGGATATGCAAAATTTTTCAGCATTTTTATTTGAAAACAAAGAATGTAAGTACTGGTTTCTATAGTTTTGTTTCCCCACTTTCTTTTCAGTTATTGGAATATATTAAATATAGGTCCCTCCACTAGGTTGTGTTAAAAAAAAAAAAATAAAAAAACATAGCATGCTGAAAAAAGGCCCCCATGCTCATTAAAAACAAAAGCTTTATCATTAAGACCAACATTTTTTTTTTTTTTTTTTTTTTTTTTTTTGACAGTGGTGAAAAAGGGTTTGTTTTAATTTGCACTTTTCCTGAGGAAAAAAAAACACATTGATTTGGAAATTCTAGAAAAATTCAAATAATTGCTGGATTTTAATGGAACTTTCAGGACATATTCAGAAATGAATTAAATTATTTTGGGAATATATATATATATATGTGTTACCACCCAGCCCAGTTACATAATTTCATGAAATTTTGAGAAATTAAATTTTTAAGGAGGAAATTTATTTTTTATTTTTTTTATTAGTTAAAAACAGGACTTTTTGGAGAAAGTAAATCATCAATTGTTTTTTGGAAAACGGTTACTCATATTGCAAATCTGCTCTGAATTGTAAACTAAAAAAATGCAATAACATTGACATTATTTAATGAGAAAAGCTTTTAATTGCTTTTGTAAATAAGTTGTATTATGGACACTATTATTGTCTGAAGAAATAAAATTTTTCGATGAATAATGAATTTTTACAAGTATTTTCTCTTTTTTTTAATTTTTTTTTTAAATTTTAATTATAATAATATAATAGTTCAAAAATCATTTAAATATTCTTCATTGCTTTTCAAGAATGCAATTTGGTGATATTGTTAAGTGAAAAGTAAATTTATGAATCAAAATTTTAAAAGCTCATAAGTACCTGAATACTAATAATTATTTTTAAAGTTATTTTTAAAAAAATAACTTTAAAAATAATTTTTAGTGAAAAAAAAACCTTCCTAATTTTTACCTATGGGAATCTATACATGACATAATACTTAAAAAGGTGACGTGATTTAAGTGTCGTCTGACACACTGCAATTATTTCACTTTTAATTTAGTTCTGTTTCATCATTAATGTCTTTGCAAATCATTTCTTCAAAATATAAAAAAAAAATTTTACTTTTCTTAATATTTTTATTTTATGTATTTATTTTCGTTTGGGTCATACTTCAATTAATTAATTTTTTGTTTAAGGTAGTAAACTTAAGAACTTAGAGATGAAATGCAAATTTTATAAAGCTTCTTAAAAGCCTAACTAAAAGTCAATAAAATATTAAATAATTGCTGAAAATGTGTTAATTTGTAAAAAGTCTTCGTAAATGTCATTTCTGGTCATCCATAAGATCTGTCATCACCGTAAGAGCTTCTCGATAAATCAATAAAGATCAAAGAAAGAGGGACCCATCGTTAAGAAATGCTTGTATACTGTTTTTTTTATGTTATAAGTGACTAATATTTATTTCAAATCAAATTAACTTTAAATTTTCTAATTTTATTCAAATAATGTGTCACAAATCTATAATTTAATTTGTAAAGAATTTTAAACCCGATAAATTTGTTTGTTTACAAATTTCTTAAAAATTAAGAAACTGGCTGTTTTTAAGAAAATTTTTTAAAATTTAGCAATTATTTGACATTCCAATCTATAATTTCTATCTGAAATACAACAGAATATTTTACTTACTTGAAATAAATTTAATCATTTACCTTTCAATTAAAACTAGAATGAAATCTTCAAGAATGCATTTTCATTTTTAAAATTTAATTTTAAAACTTAGGTATCGAAAATTCAGTGGAAGTACCTAGTTAGATATTAAGTTCATTACATGAAAATAAGATTTTGTTAAAAAAAATAATTTTATAAGATCCTGCTATTCTTTTTAAGTAGATAATTTTTTTACACTCATTCTATATGTAAGTATTTGTAGGTGTTGTGTTTTACCTTGCTGGTTTATGAAGTATATTTTTTTTGTCACTGAAAATACTACACTGAAATGTTATGTTAATCTAAAACCAAATCCCATTCGCAAGTGCAAAAAGAATCCTAAAAATAAGGTATTTTATTTAAATTTTCACAAAATTTGTATAAAAGAAATTGTGAATCATTTAATAAATTGTGATATAGAGTATTAGTGATTTTTAAAAATGATCAACTAATGTTTGAGCATACAATACATTTAATTTTTGTTTGACAGTTTTTTTTTTGTTTTTCTGGGTTTTTGTTATAAGTTTCATCAAATTTCAAAGTTTTAAAAAGATATTTTATTTTAATATAATTTTTCCTGCATCAACATTTTATTTTGGCAATTAATGCTTATCTTTTTAAACATTGAATCTTAAAACATTTAGTATTTCTTTTATGCTAATAGAGTTCATGTGAATAAATATGCACTTCTAAAAACAACTTGCAGCTGATTTTTTAATAATAAAGATGATTTTAATAACTAGAAATATTAATAGGAATAGTACTGATAGTTGGTATAGCTGAAAATTTTAAGTTAAATAAGTATAGATACTTTTGGAACTGCTTTAAAAAAATAATTGAATAATATATAAAAATGTTTTCGCTTTTTTTTATGAAAATTTTTTGCAGACAATTTTTCTTATTAAAAACTTTGCTAAATTTGCATTTCATTGTAATTTCCATTGCTTTTTATTTTGTATGAAACTAATTAAAAAAAATCTGAGGACTCTACATTCAATTGCTGTTATCAACTGATGTATACATTTTGTAGCTGAATTTAATCTTTGTACTAGTTTTTGATCACTTAACATTTCTACTCTCCCTCTTCATAATCTCTTTTCAAATGTCTTCTTTTGACTGTAAGCAGGGTTTTAATTTGTGTATTTTGTACAACAATGTAGTACATTTTAAACACACATTCTCTCTTGTTCTTGTTAGAAGTAATCTAATACTCTACTAATTTTCATTTAAAAAAAAGTATTCCCAGCATGGTAAAGAATAATAGAAACTCTTGGTAGATATCTGAAGAAATATATGATGGGAGGAAGCTTATTTTATTTCTATTGTGTGGGTGACATAATTTGCAAGCAATTTTTTTACAAACATTCTTTTTACTGCCATACCTGAGTGAGAACTCTCTTATTTATTCAGTTGAGCTTCATTTAACACCGTGATTGAATTCATTATGCCTTAGTAACCATAGGCAGACTAACCCATTAACCTCTACCAGACAGTGAGGTATCTCAAACCACTCGCCCATAATTACCTGTTCAGGTAGTAGCAACAAAAAGCTATTGCTTCAATTGTCAATTTTGCTGAAAAAAATAAAAATAAAATTAATGTCTATGTAGCAAAAAATTCCTTGCAAAACATAAAAATACATGCCTGCATGCAAAACAAAACCAAATGTTTATTTTTTCTTTTCAATGAAGAAAATGTATTTAAAAACTTTAAGGTATGGATTTACTTGTCTAAATAGAACTTTAGCTGGGAAGTAGCAAGTGGGGTTAATCTTCTCAATCTCGGGCAAACAAAGTGAAGGAAATCTGCTTATATTGTTTGAAATATGTTGACCTTGTTTAAAAGCTTGTCTATACCTGTTTTAGACATTATTTTTATTATTATTTTTTAACCTTCATTAATTAAAACTGTCACTTGTTGGTTTTTCTCTACATGGGCAAGCTTCCTGCTAACAAGACAAGTAAATGGAGGCTTAATTAGCTTTCTTGCAGTTATTTATTTTTTTATATATTTCACCTTTTATACTTCTATTTGTTGGCAAGTTGTAAAACCGCATCCCTTGACAATGCTGCAATTATATCAGCAGTAACCCTTTGCATGACAGCCTAGTTCCAATTGTAATTTTTTTTTTTTTTTTTTTGTAACTTTCAAAATCTGTTGGTTACTGGCTTTTGATACTTAATTCTTTGCTGTATATTAAATGTCAATTTTAACAATATTCTCATTTATACAATTGCAAAATTCAATATAGACAAGAAAATAACAATTCTGGGAACAGCAGATTACTCAGTGCACCCAAAACAATTGAAATAACTTAAGATTTTCATTATATTAAATGAAATATTGTGCTGACACTGAATATTTTCAAATTTCATTACAACTCATGGAATCTTAGATATGTTATTTTTTCTTTATCCTTAACTAGATACTAATGTTCTTTTGGTTACTAAATAACTGGTAGCTTTGTAATCTCTACATCATGTGAAGTAGTAGCATAGCTTAGTTTTCCCACAAGATCACTCATTTAATATGGAGGTACTCCAAATATTCATTCTAAATTCTAGTATTGAACATGGAAATTGGACAAAAATGAGCTCTTACAAAAGAGCATACCAATAAATTTAAGAATATAATTTTCTCTAAATTTTTTTTCTTTGAGAAAACAAATTAAAATTTTAAAAAAGTCTATGAAGTAATATTATAAAGACCAAAAAATAGCTCAGCCAAAACATTTTCACAAGAGCAGTAAGGAGTTCAATTGTTTAAAGAAAATTTTAAATGCAGTAACAGTTAGGAATGTTATGTTTAGGAGTTATACTGATTTAAAATTACTAATTTCTTTTTAACCTTTTTTATTTCCATATTTTTTTAAAAAAGCCAATGATTGCTTTGAAAATAAATTTTGCATTGATTCTTTTTTATTTACTAGAGAGAAAATGTCCTATGGGTCCTTCATGGATCATTTAAAAGTGGGCTGGAGCTACTTATTGCAAAACAGCATTTCATGTTAGTTACTTGCTTTGTCTGGAGATTTATTTGATGGTTGATAATTTATGTTTGAGTTATGGTAATTACTTTTTGAAGGGTAGTGAACATATATATATGTGTGTGTGTGTGTGTGTGTGTGCACCATTACATGGAGAAAACTGATATAAGCATTGTCTATTAGATTAGTATTTGTTTATCAATATTAGGGAAAATAGGAAAAATTTATATTCCCTCATGCACAAGCTTTTGAAGAATATTCAGAAAAACAACAAAATTATTTATCTTTTCAATAAAACTTTTTGTATTGCTTTCATTCTCTTTGTTTTAAAAGAGGCAGATTTTCAGCAATTTCAAAAACAGAATTTTGTTAGTAATAACTTATTAAAAACTATTTACAAAATGAATTTTCATAATTTTTTAAATTTTTATACCAGCACTAGCCCATGAAAATTAGTTTTGATACTACTGAGTAGATAAAAAAAATGAATAAAGCAATAACTGATAACAAAAAGTAAGTGTAAATTATTGACATCTTTACCATGGAATAAGAAAACCTTGTCAGTCGGTACTTTAGTTTTGTCTCTATAGGATTATCCTTCAGGAATGTTTCTCCTATTGTTGATCTTTCAGATTTTTATTTTTTATTATTTTTTCTAAATTATTTTAAATGAACTTTTTCAACTCATTTGAGTTAAAAAGTGGATTTTTTTGTTGCTTTAATTTATAGTTTTACTTTTTAACTTTTCCTAAAACATTTACTTTTTGTATTTTATTTTCTTTGGAAAGTTATGTTGTTCCATTTTATGGTGATATAACTAGTATGATGTACAAACAATATAACTAGTTTGTAAAAAATAGCATACACACAATTTACTGCCAAGAAATTAATGGAATTTTTACATTTTCCTTATCTAACCTTGATAACAACTTTGGAAACTTTCCTATATTTATTGCTTATTGTAAAAGTTACACATGAATGAAGTTTGTTATAAACAATTGATTTTATCATAACAATATTGAGGTTTGGTATTTCAGATTTTGAGAAGTGGTTTGGGCTGAGAATTTTTCCTTAACATCATGTAACAAAATCATGTAACAAGATCCAAATTGAATCTGAGCAAGAATGCTCAGATTCAATTTGGATCTTGTTACATGATTAAAAAAAAATAATAGTAAATACAAATTAGCTTTTTTTTCTTCTATTTTCTCCTGAACATAGATATTTTAAGGCAAATATGTTGTTGTTTACCTTATTCAGACTGTTGCCATATTCACAATGTTTTGGCCATTGTACGCTCCAGCCTTGGTGAGTGGAATTTTGAACTGAACACTTTATTCCAATCACCTGAAAAAGGCCAGTGTGTACAACAGCCAAAACATCATGAATATGGCAATAAAGATGAGCACAACAGTCTGAACAATGTAAATAATTACAATACCTCAGAAATATAGATAAGTGTGGTTGTATATCAAAATGTGCAGACAAAATTACCCCATAGTAATGGCAAAATATTTAAGTTTCACTTTTTAAAGATTTTGGGGGATTTGATCAAATCAGTAACTTTGTTAAAAAGAGCAGATAATGATCACTGAAATATTTTTGTATATGTCAAAATTATCTTAGTTTAACAGTAATTTATCTGAATAGCAGGTTACTTCTTAGATTAACTCTAGCAGAGTAATGTCTGTAGTAGTAAAAAAAAAAAAAATTCTTCAGTAAAATCTGTGAACAACTCTTTGGTAAATCTATTATACTCTTGAAAATTTGTATATGTATATATCCCTTGTTCTTTATTTTTTAATCTGTATGTGAATGGACACTTAGAAACATTTGAAATATGTAGGAAAGAGGGCTTGGAGAATTTGACACTGACAGGACATATTGAAGGCAAGAGGGACAGAAAGCAGTGCATAACCTACCTAACGAGCTAATGGCAAAACATATTAGGAGGGATAGAAAAAAGACAAACCTAGAAAGTGAAGGAAGTTGTGGAGAGCATTGATTGCCTACATCCTGAAAAGACACAGCATATAAAAGATGTGGGTGATTGGTCAAAACAAGTGTCTCATTTTGGAAATGTTCCTCTGATCTAATATCTGAATAGTCATTATTATAGATTATCCCTAGATGAACATAAAATAGGGGTAAGTTCTACAACAAAAAAGAAAAAAAATTTAATTACTCTTTGCTGTTTTGGCTTGCAATCCCTTTCTTTTGAAGAAAGGGATTGCAAGCCAAAACAGCTTAACAATGAGTGACAGATTAAAATGAGGAAAAAATAATCATGAACAAATAACAAATGTTTCCTAATTTCAGTATATAAAGTTTTAAGTAGGGATCACCCCAAAAAACATCATACTTAAGGTTTAAAATGAAGTTTTAAAAAATGAAAAACTTTCTTGAAGCTTTTATTTTAGTTTCAATTTCAAGCTAATAAATTTAATATTTCAAATAAGCAAAATACTTTGCTGTATTTCAAAAACTAATTTAAATTGACTGAAAAGAATTTTTTTTTCCTAAAATAGCTGATTAGCACCATTTTTGAGTCATCTTTGATTGCAATGTAATTTTCTACATTAAAAAATCTTCCGAAAATAAAATATACTTTTCTGAAACTATATTTGAAGAATATTAGTTAATTTAAAGCATAATTAATTTGATTTGAAACAAATATTAAAGTTTAAAATATTGCAAAAATGCATTTTTAACTTGACAGTAGCTGTGTTTCACTGTGATGACAGTTCTAAGGTTCTATGGAGAATTTATCTGCAAAATATAATTGAAGAAAATATGATTCCCTCTTTTTACTTAATTTTTGAGTACTCTGTAATCTTAAAAATTTAGGAAAATATTAATGTAATCTAATGTTTTATTTAATTTTAGAAATTTTGGCTTTAATACAAGAGTCAATGCTCTTTATTTTCTGAAAATGTTGTGTATAGTTGCCTTTATCTAAAAAAATGACATGTGTTTATACACATAAAAAAAATATTAAAAATTAATTTTAAAAATATTGATGCCTGATGAGTTGTATTAAGTTTTTCCAATTATGATTAGTAAAGTTTTCATTTAATATCATCTGAAATTAATACAAAATTCTAAGATTTAAAACTTATTAAATTTTTTAATTAAAATATTAAAAAAATGAAAACAATTCTTGTAAAAATTCATTATTCAGTGGATAAAAAGTTTTTCTTAAGACAATAGTGTTCTTAATATATCTTATTTATAAAAGCAATAAAAAAAAATTACTAATTAATGTCAGTTTTATTGCATTTTTTTTATTTTACAATTCAGAGCAGGTTTTTGGTAAATGGTGTTTCTGTTTCACAAAAACAAATGGATGATTTAAATTCTCCAAGGAGTCCTGATTTTAACTAATATAAGTATGAAGAGGTTAAAATTTTAATTTCTCAATTTCATAAAATTAAGTATGGGTGGGTAACAGATGCCCCCCAAAAATATATATATTTTTCCAAGATTTTCTATTAATAAAAAAAAAAATTAAAAAATAGTTTAATTTGTGAATAAGTCTTGAAAATTTCATTAAAATCTGACAATTATTTGATTTTTGCAAGAATTTCCAAAACAATGTGTTTTTAAGGGTGGGGGAGGAGACACAAAAAGTCCCTATACTAATGTATGGCCGACTTGCTGATGCAAGAAAAACAATTTTTAACATGCTAGAAAGGATTAAAAAAATTTTATCAAATAATAAAAAATACTTTGCTCTTTCCTCTTAATAACTTTTGATGATACAATTTTGTTTTTATCTAATTTGGGGCCTTTATTCATCATGGTATGCTCTTTTTAGAAAACTTTTGGTACCTTGGTTACCTTTTTTAAAACCTTGGCCTTTTATTTTTTTTAAATGCATAACACAAGTGAGCTTAAGATCCTTGTTTCCCATGTTAGCATTCTAAATTATAATATGACTTTCAAATTTAATATTTTTAGTATCTGTCTATATTTCTAAGATGAGATACACTATTTACATTATTCAGACTATTGTCCTCATCTTTGTCACCATATTTATTACGTTTCGGCTGTTGTACACTCTGGCCTTCTTCAGGTGGTTGGAATGTCGAACTGAACCCTTTATTTCGCTCACTGTGATAGACTGTTCTAACGCCTTTATCCACTGTGCTATGTGTCCTTGGCACAGTGCATAAAGGCGTTAGTTAGATCCAGTGACAGGACCCAAAGATTGAGTTTAATACCTGGTTAAGGCAGTGGAGAACTTGGAGAGGGGAATCAACAGGAGATAACTGATATCTGACATCCATTAGACATGGCACGTGGAACTAGAACAGTCTACTCTAGTGAGTGAAATAAAGTTCAGTTTGACATTCCAACTACTTGAAGGCCGGAGCGTACAATGGGCCGAAATATTGTGATAAATACGGTGACAAAGATGAGGACAATAGTCTGAATAATGTAGATAGTGTAATATTTTTAGATACTAAATTTTATTTTTGTATATGTTCTTACATTTAAAATTAGTAAATTGTGACAAGTTGAAAGGTTGTCAGGAATAATATTTAATTTCAGTATTTTCATTGGTATGTTTTTTTCAATCCCTGTCCAACAGGAACATTCCCATGTGTTAGATTCTACATATGAAAATTTAGTTTATATTTTGATAAAGGCTATGATTGAATGAAGTTTTACCATCTGGGTTTTGCAAATTACCCTATAAATACTGAACCAATTTGAGTTTTTGACCGTCATTGTATTGTTTACATTGTTTAGCCATCTCTCTCTCCTTCTGCCCAAGTTTACAGCAAAATCTGAAACCTGTCAGATGCCTTTAATTTGTCTCTCAATTTCTCCTTATTTTTTTCGTAGGTATGAGAGAGATTAGGATGGCTTGAAGATATTTATGGGGCAAGAGGAGTTTACAAATTTCACCCAAGATTGGTGCTTTCTCTCGCAGATATTTAGTAAATCAAACTATCTCTCCGAGTGAAAAGAGCATCATCAATCTTTATTGTAATTATATCTGTTTTTCAGTAAACTGAAATTTTCTTTGAATTTTCTAGTTTAAGTGTATTATATTGAATATCTTTATTGTACTGTATAATTTTTCTAGCATAATCAACACTCATTTTGATCACTCAAATCTTCATTGGAATTAGGATCGAAAGTACAATACTGAAATCCAAAGGTAGGATAGCCAAAGAAAGATGCATTCCAAAAGCTAAGCAGAGTATTAAGAAACAAACAAAAAAAAAAAAACTTTGTTAGAAACAGAAGAAAACTGAAATGTTGCATGATATTTGTCATCCTATATATCAGTGAATACTGAACAATCTCCACTCTCTCACCAGAACAGGGTTTTTAGCAGAAATAACAAAATTTATAAAGAGCTACAAAGAGCAGGAAATCGTAGAGAGCAATGATCGCCTACTTCCTGAGGGGGACATGGCACATACAGAAGTTGACCTAGTTTAGACTGAAAATGTGTCAAAAATAGTGAAATTTCCTTCAATTTCAATTGTTGAGATATAAAATCTGTCTGTGAATGATTTTATATATATATATATATATATAATTAATCTTTCATTTTTCTAAAGACAATTATTTTCCTGTGCAGAATGATTACGTTTTATCATACATCTATTAAATTATATCACCATTTCAACAATGGGCGCTTGTTCTTTCATTTTTTTTCATACATGACAATTTCATAGTGGTGTTTCTTAAACATCTTTTAACTCAGAGTTGTCTCCCTGCACATATCAAAATAGTTCCATTTTAAAGGAAAAAGCTTCTAGATTTTCAACACTTAAAAAAATACACCTTCTTGTAGAGCAATGTCTCATCTTAATAAACAGTTGGTTTTCTCTGCTCTCATACAACTCAAGGTGCACATGGATAAAAAAGAGGGTATAACTGTTCATTTCATGCGAAACTGTTGGCGCCTACATCAAAACTTGTTTTGCTGACAGAATGAATGAACATCAGTAGCTGAACCCATTTTAAGTCTTTCATTGATGTATTTACACATTTTAAATCTTTTCCCTATATTTTCTTTAATGGCACATTTTAAAACTAGGTTCCCTAAAAATTAGCTATCCTTACCACAATGAAAAAAAAAAAAAAAAAAAAGCAAGTGCCCCAAACTTAAAAACAAATTTTTATTGTCAAGATGAGGAAAGACCAAATGATTTTTTTTTTTTTTTTATTTAATAGCAGCAAAAATGCTTTGTTCTTTCCTCTTCTTAATAATAAAAATTTTGACGATAAAACTTTGTTTTTGTTAAGTCCGATGCACTTTTTTTTTTCTTTTTTTCTTTTTTTTTTTTTCATCTAGGTAAGCTAATTTTTTAGGGAATCAGTGGAGGCAGCTAAAATGCATTTTTATTGGTCCTTTTTAGAACACTCAAAATTTTGTTTGTTTATTTTTTTTATTTTTTTTGTTTTGATTTTTTAATTTTGCGTCAGCAGAGTAAGGGGGCAAGATTATAGGAAATTTTAGCATCTCTTTGTGGTGAATAACACTGATTTCGAAATTCTTGCCTAAACTAAAAAATTGTTGGATTTAAATGAAAATTATTTTAGAAATATTTCTTTAGAAAATCTTGGTTAAAACATTTTTTTTTACATCTGTTACTTGTCGCCCCCAAATTTCATTATTTGTATTTGTACTGCTTTAATGTTTGAAGTTTGTATTAGGTACCTCCACATTTTTTTTGCTGAAAAAACACTATGATGAAAAAAAAACCCCAAATCTTTAAAATGTTTATTATTCAGAGGAAAGATCAAAGTATTTTTTGATTATTTTCTTAATTTCTAGCATGTTTAAAATGTTTTGTTTTTCTTGCAAAATCTTCTTTTTTTTTTTTCATTAGCGCCCGACAGATTGTTTATGATTAATGTGGATTTTTCCATTGAAAAATAGATTGATTCTTGCAAAAATCAAATAATTGTTGGATTTTAATGAAACCTTCATGACTTATTCACAAATGAATGATATTATTTTTAAAAAATTTTTTGGTTTTGGAAAATCTTGGTAAAAAAAAAATATTTCTTTTTACATATGTTACTCCCAACTTACTTACTCGAGAAATTACATTTTTGTCTGAAATGTTTTATTAGTCAAAAGCAGGACTCCTTGGAGAATGTAAAATAAATCATCAATTTTTATTTTTATTTTTTTCAAACTGCTACACATTTCCCGGAAATCTGCTCCGAATTGTAAAATAAAAAATGCAATAAAACTGATATTTAATTAGCAAAGTTTTTAATTGCTTTTATTAATGACACTATTGTTTTAAGAGAAATGTTCTTGATGAGTAATGAATTTTTACAAGAATTGTTTTCTTTTTTAAATTTTAATTATAATAATTTTAAAAAAATCTTTTAAAATTTTGCATTAGTTTAATCTCATTAGGTGATATCGTTAGTAAGTGAAAACAGTATTTACTAATCAAACTGAAAAAGCTTTAATACAAATCATTTAACATAAAAATTTTTTAAATAATTTAAGTTTTTACTATATATATATATATATATATATATATATATAAAAAATTATGTAAAGTGCCCATTTTTGAAAGTATGCTCAACCATATACAACGTTATCTGAAATTAAGAGCGATGACTACAGCAAATTTAAAGTCCACATTCCTAAAATTAGATTACGGAGAATATTTTGCAATATTTTTAAGATTACTGAGAACTTAAAAATTGTATTAAAAAAGGTGTTCACCCATCATTTTTTTAAATTATGTTTTAACAGTTTTAATTTTGTTCTATGAGACTATCAACATCTTTATCAGCACTTGTCAATGCTTGTTAATTACATAGAAATGGCTGCTGTTAGTTAAAAATCACTGCTAATATTTGTTTTAAAAATGTATTTCTCTATTATTTTAAACTTAAGGTAAATAATATTTTTAAATCAGATTAATTATACTATAAATCAACTTATATTCCTCAAGTAAAGTTTAAAACAGTATATATTTTTGGAAGATTTTTTAAATACAGAGAATTCTGTTGCAATGAAAAAAAGGAGTACTAACCAGCTATTTTAGAAAAAATCCCCCCAAAATCGATTCTAATGACTATAATTTCTGTATGCACCAGAGTATTTTGCTTACTGGAAATAGTAAATCTAATCCTTTAGCTTTCATTTAAGGTTAAAATGAAAGCTTCAAGAAAGTTTTTTTCATTTATAAAAATTCATTTTAAAACAGGTATCATGAATTTGTGGAGGTATCTATATTGGTTATACACAGAACTCCTGAGAGAATTTAGATCAATTTTTCTTCTTTTTTTTTTTGTAAACAGGACTCCCCAGTTACTGAAAATCTGCTCTGAATCATGAAATACAATAAAACCAAGACATTATTTTTATTAAGATATATTACAGACACTATTGTGTTTGGTGGGGGGGATTGCAATGAATAATGACATTTTACAAGAATTGTTTGTTTTTGTTTTTTTTTTTTCTCTAAATGTTAATTAGAATAATTTATAAAGTTTAAAATTTTTTAAATTGTCTTAATTTGTACTGTTATGGTGATATTGTTATTAAGCAAAAAATAATCATAAATAGAAAAGCTTATTACAGTCTAGCAACCCATCCCCAAATATTTTAAAAAGCATCTGGAATTTTTTTGCATAAACTTGACAGTTTTCGTAAATACTGATGTCTATATAGAATATTATCAGAAAATAAGAGCAATAGCTGTAGTAAATTTAAAGCCAGTGTACCTAAAAATTCAATGAAATATTAGATTACTTTTTCCTAAATTTTTAAGACTGAGTAGTTATATAAAAAAGGTGCTCGTTATATTCACCCAGTAATTTTTACAGATATATCTACTGTAGAAAAGAATTAGATAAACTGCCACCTGTCAGTCTACACTTTAAATAAACAGCTATCAATATTTTAAAAAATGCATTTCTGTGATATTTTAAAATTAAGTAATATTTGTTTCAAATCAGATTAATTAAAATTTAAATCGTCATCTTAAATAATTAGGATTATTTTTTAATAAAGAGAATTATGTCATGATAATAGATGGCTAAAAATGGTGCAAAAATCGAAATGTGTAGTGTAGATCAAAAGATTTTTTTTTTTTTTTAAATATGCTATTTACTGACAGTTGTATTATTTTGGAGCATGTGATGCCACAACACTAGAGTACTTGTTCAAATCAATCAAGTGAGAATTTTGCTTGAATTTTGTAATGTGATAAATCAACAGAATTTTGTTATATATGTTTTTTAGCTAAAGTGACATGGACTTAAGTGTAATCCAATTAGAGTAAAGTGTCGTAGTAGTTTTCCATGGTATTTGTGATTCTGAATATTACGTACTGCGGATCTGATCTTCATGAATATATTATAGTGTGCATCTTATATATCATATCATAAAGAAGTAATTTATGCAAAGAATTAATTAGCAATGTTAATGTGATTAATGGCTAAATCACTTCGCTAACAAGACTTAATGAGACATTAACTTATCAATTCCTTGAATAATATGCTCCTTATATTTGAGTTGTTGCCAAACAGAATTGATGGGCCAAGTACTTTCAACAATTTCAAATTATCATCTTTGGGGTGCAATTTTTCCATATACAGGCAAAACAGTGCTTTCCATATAAGTGATACAACTTTCAATGAAATTTCATCTGCAAGGAGGGAAGAAAGGGCACTCAGTATTCAAACAACTCCAGCATTTGGGATGAAGAAGAACCACTTTCAATGTCCTTTAGTTATGAGCAAAGTGGCTATATAATATATACTATTACTCCAACTTTGACATTGATATTACATTTCCTTCTAGTGTTGTAATGAACTGTTCTTCCAACCAAAGGCAGAATTGGGATGATATTACACAAATGGTGTTAACATTTGTTGACATCACTTGAATGTGGTGTTATATCAAAATCCCATCTAAAAGATGGGATTTTGATATAACACCACATTCAAATTCGGATAGGATATTTACACAAATTCAGGCTACAAATCATATTACAAAAGCGTGAGAACCATTCTGAAGTCTTTTTCATCAGTTCCAATAAATTAATTTTCATTCATTTTTTTTTTTTTTTTTTTTTTAGTTTGAATTTAAAGCTTTACAATAAGCATGTATTGGCCAATGATTCATTTCATGAAATAAATTTATAAGTTTTGTAGTAATTACTATACTTTTTTGATTATTTAAAAACTGCATAATTTAAGAAAAATTTTCCCAAATTAGATACATCTATAACAAAAAGTATGTTCATATTGCAGAAAAAGAGCTGTGTTGTTGAATTCCTCCTCCTCAAATTAGTAATGTTTCAGGCATGTACTTCTAATGGCTACTTTTTATGGCAATTTCAGGATCATATACGTATGACCTGCTTTTGCTCTAATTGTGCTTCTGGTTCTTTTACATGGTGTAAATCTGAGTCTTTTTTTTTTTTTCATTGTTCTATTGCAAAAAAGTTTAGCTGCTGTTCTATGAATCATTGCGAGAAGTTGCAAGGTATTAACTGTTGAAATAAAATTTACATGAGCAATCTTATTGTCCTTTTTTTTTCTTTTTTCTTTTTTTTAACTATCTTGTTTTAACTATTTTGTTTGAGAATACAATTTTACCCAATGTTTAGTTTGGTTTGTTTTACAGCATATCAACCTCAATGGGTCATTTAATGCCGACAACTTTTCTTTTTTTTTTTCCTGGTAATATTTTTGTTTTGTCAAAAATCTATTTCTGTTTACATTTTTTTTTCCTAAAAAATGTATAGCTGGTAATATTATTTTTTCAAAAACGTATAGTTGATATTATTTTTCAAAAATGTATAGCTGGTAATATTATTTTTTCAAAAAGGTATTGCTGGCAATAGATTTTTTTTTTTTTTTTTTCAAAAACATATTACTGGTAATATTTTATGTTTTTTACCCATAGCTGGGACCCTAACAGGTGCTACCACCCCAGGTTAGGGTGGACCTGGGAACACCAGCAATTAAGAGGTAGTTCCATGCTCCTCAAAACCTGATCGGAGGCCTTGCTGCTGGATGTAGTTTATCCCAATGTTTAGGCTTGTCAAATCTAGTAATTCCACTTTTAATAGATTCTAATAGTTCCACTTTTCCTTCAAGACTACTTATGTGATGTTACATTTATGAGTTTTCACTTGTTTGAATCCTGCATCTTAAGTTACTTAAGTTATACACTGTTAAAATTTGCTTCTGGCCCAATATTGTAAGAGATGGAAAATTTTCAAAGTTCTGACCAACTTTGAATGGTCTTAACTTGATTGCTCATTGAGCTACCAAGATAAGTTTGGTACTGTTTTTTTTTTTATATTTTGTCAAGCTCTCTGTCTATATTAAAAGCTTTTAGACATATTAAAAATAAAATTTTAGTTTGATATACCTATTGGAATTTTAGTTTTTAATTAATACAAAATTAAACTATATTTTCATTTATTTATTTTTTAATTCATCATCTTAGGTTTTAAGGATAGAATGCATTTAGGTTGCATGTAAAAAAAATAAAGAATTTTTTACTGAATAACTTAATAGGTTTTAAGAAAACTTTGAGAATTACTGAAAGAAAGATGTTTCATTTCTTAGTCATAACAACAATCTTATCTGCTAAACTCTTCAGTATTTTATGCACAAAGATAATTACATTTTTTTATGTGTTCTATTTATATGTACCAATGCAAATATTTCTTAATTTGTTTGATGTACTGCTTTAGTCTTGGGAGATGAACTTATTTAGTAGTTGTCTTGTCTGAATAGGAGTGCTATAAATCAATACTGCAAATCTACAAGGGTTGGATGTAAAGTACATAGGCTGACCAAGATACTCTCATGGAATGTGACCAAATGAAGTTTATTTTTCAACATAGTCTCCTTGCAGCCCACACACTTGTATCTGTATTGAAATGGTGGGATCCCTAGTGACGAAGCTTTCATCCTGTTGGTCAAAAGCCATCAACAGCAAATATGACCTCATCACTATAATACTAGTTCCCAGCCAAGTGTTTTTCATGTTGGGGAACAGATGAGTTAGATGGGATCAATCAAGAGAATAGGGAGGGTAATCAACCAGATCAAAGTCAGTCATGCACAGCATCCATTGAAACCAAGGACATTTCATTAGTTTTCCTGGGTGTTTGGTTTTGATAGCCTATTGTACCTGCCTCAGCAAGTTGGCATAGTACTATCCATTGATGGTGTGACCCTTTTGAAGATAGCCAATAAACAAAATAACTTTTGAATAAAAAAAAAAAACAAAAAAACTGAGGCCATCATCTTCCATGCAGGCCTTCTTTGGAGCAGGTGAGGAGAATTTTTTTCTGCTGCATGGTCTCTTTATCTCTGTTTCAGTGATGAACTTAACACTTATCCTGGGTTAGGAAATGTTTAAGGAAACCAGGTGAATCTTCTTCAAATGTTATATGATGTGATCAGCCTCGTGTCAGATGTGGCACCCACTGAGTAGAAACCTTTGTCAGGTGCAGAATATTCTCAACTTTCTCACAGGATATACTAATAGCATTGGCTAATAGCATTTATAGTCAATCAACTATACTAATAGTATTTATAGTCAATTGACTATCATCTATCACTATGTGGTGAACACTACCAATGTTTTCTTTGGTGGTGGTAGTTGAAGGATATTCAAACCTTGAGTCATCTTCAAGACTCTCCCTTCCCCTCCTAAACTCAGCTGCTCACTTTTGCACTGTTGACAAAGCTGGAGCATCACCATGTCAGCAGGAATGTCCTTGAGGGCTAAACATCTTTTTCTAAAGGTAATTTTGTCCATTTTGAAGAGAAGTCAACTACTAATAATTTTTTAAGGTTTTGAACAGTCAGATGTCAGTTTACCTGGAACAAAACAATGTAGTTGTTATAAGAGTTGAAATTAATGCATGCAAGATTTCATAGCTCAAGCATCATTCCTTCATAGCCAGCCTATGAATTTTTCAGCTCCACCTTCGTATTGTTTGATAAAAAAAAGATCCATAAATAAATCATAACTGCAACATATTCAGTATTATCACTGTGTGTGTGAATATGACTATTTTTTGTTTCTTGTTTGAATCTTAAGGATTCAAGGCATGCTCACAGCATTATTGTTCTCTTTATTGATATTACATTATGCATTTTCACCATTCTTATACAACTTTACATTCAACTGACATTTTTGCCTATATATATATATATATATATATATATATATATATATATATATATATATATATATATATATATATATATATATATAAATAAAAAAACTTTTTATTTAGGATGAGAGGAATCTAATTTCTCTTGGATTTAGGTTAAATTATCCTTTCATTCCTTGTAGATTAAATGCCAACAAGTATCTGGGCAACCTGAGATCAGATGGTATGAAAACCAAAGGTAGAATGCTAAAGGGCCATTCCCAACATTAGATTCTTGGTTAAATGAATGCTTGTAAATAACCTAGTCTTTTTGTCTAGCACTTGTCAGGAGTGTCTCTTGGTTCATTTTTGGGAAGTGCTGTTTCATAGTTCAGTTCTGCAGAACCAGCCTAATTTTATTTAATTCTCACTTGAAAAGGAAGCAACTGATTCCATCCAAAAAGACAATATTTTAATCTATTTTCACTGCTAGATACATATCATGTATGGAGAGAGCCACAAGCAGAAAGTCCATATCATTAACCCACCACATTTTTTCTCTGTAATAGTTTCTTTGAATATTCTCATTCTCTTTTTGTCAAATTCACCATAGCACAATTTTTTTTACTTCTCATCAGGGTCTTTCTTTTTGCATGATTTTTTTTCTTTGCATATTTTCTCGTCAATTTCTTTTTTTTTTTTTTTCCTTTCCAAATACTTTTTTGTACTTGTCAATTTTTTTCCCATGTCACTCCTCCTTCTCCCACTGGTCCCTTTTTTCCTCTAGTCACTCTCCCCTTTTTTCCTAGTATCTCCCCACCTTCTTTCTTCCCTGTTCACTTATTTTTAATGCCAAAATTTTTCTTCTCCACAATTGTTTATTACAATTTTTCCTTTGTCTCTTTGCTTTTCATCACTGAAGCCTCTCACTCTTTATCCATAATATCTTTCCCTAATAACATTTAATGTGCTTATTACTATTAATTACTTTGAGTTTATGGCATTGCTTAGAATTTTGAAATTTCCTCTTTCAATATTGCTGAATTGTGCAACTTTTTGTAAATTGTTGAAGGTTTTAAAACCAAAATAATTGTATTTACTCTTTTTTTTTTTTTTTTTTTTTCTCTAGTTATACCATAATCTTATTCTCCTTTTTATTCATCTGTGTACTTGTGTGTTTCTTTCCTCATTGTCTGTTACTTCATTATAACAACTTTTTGAAGACCTGGTTTAGATTCCACCTAGAGTGTATTTTAAGTCTGCTCTAGCAAATGTGTTGAACCGGTTACACAAATTTACTTCTTGAAATGTGACCTTTTTACTCGTCATGCTTCTAGAAAAGCTAGTATTTCTTTGGCCTGATATTCAAGGAAGCTTTTATTTTAAAGACACTATTTCATTTTATATTTTCCATTCATTAGTAGCATTTGATATACCTTGTTCAGTTTAAATTTTACATGGCTTGGTCTTGTTAAAAAAAAATGCCACCCAAGAGACATGGCTATTTAATAAAGTGTAAAAATGAACATACTTGTTTAAGGAAATTAAGTTATATAAATTATTAGAATATGAAAAGGTTGACTGGAACTTGAAAATTACCCACTTTGATGGCGCTGTTAAATATGACTGAAACATGTCACAATGTTGATTTGGTTGTGTACAGCATTGCATTCTTTTTAACACTGCATCTATTTCTAGCTATTCAGTAGTTAAATACATTTATAACTTGGAGGCAGCTTTAGTTTCCTTTTAGTCTACAGTGTCATGTCCACTTTAAGTTTAATTACTAGAGCAAAATGAAAGGTAATGACACATTGCAATACACTACTTTTGTTGTCTCTGCATTTAAACTGTCAAGTAGCTACCTGAATTACACGTGCCCACACACAATCAGGAGAGAGGTAAGGAACAATAATTCTTAGTTTTGGTAATAGCAACATTCCTATGAAATCACTTAAATAATTGGTTAGTAAAGCATCACTTTGAATTTAATTTGCAAAACTGAGGCATTTTCCCTTACATATCCCACCTTCTTGTCAGCTTTACATTGTTATGTATTTTTAGTGGGATAGGAAGAATTACATTCTTGATCTATTTAAATTTTCTAACAGGATTAGAATCATACTATTCATTGCTTGTAAACAAGGATAATTTTTTTTTTTTTTAGGGCTAAGAAAAGGAGCAACGGAAATAGTGGTAAAAGACTTTCTTTATTAACATAGAACCAACTCCTGTAACATTTAACTCCCCTTGTTACTTGGCCATTGCTGTTTTCCATTATACAAGTTGCAAACCTGTCATACAGGAGGCAAGACAGACAGGATTAACTTTCATCAAACTCAAAGATGTTTCAAGTTGAATGAATATTTCAGTTACAAATCTCATTTATATAAATAATGATTCCTAAATATTGTGTAAATTTTAAATATAGCTTTGTTCCTTTTGTCTGTAATAGAGAGATGATACAAGAATGAACTCTTAATTCCTACTTTCCCAGCCCCTCCCCCTCTCAAAAAATACTGAGTAATTTACAATGGCTATATGATATTAGTATGAGACATCAAAATTTAACTCTTAATTTAGAAGCTTCTCCAAAAAAAGATTAAGTTTTAGAAATTTATCCAAAATAATACTGCATTTGGATCAGAGTACGATATTATTCCTCTTGTATTCTTTTCATTCCTTGTTCAGAAATCAACCAGAATGAGTGAAGGATACCGTTATTGGTTTTGTTTTTTCATAAAGATATAAATTTCTTTTATTTCTTTGTATGGTTAATCTCTGGAGAGAAAAATGTGATTTCTTTAATTCTGACAAGGATATTATTTTTTTTTTTTTTTTTTTTTTTTTTTTATTAAACTGAGATCAGATCTCACTCTTACATATTTTTTTTTCATACAGACACTGCACAGATAGTTGGTTGCTGTGATAGCAACTTTGATGACCCTTTCCTATTGTTCAAAAGCTGAAACTGTTGATTCATTTCTTTGAGAGCTGGTGGGTAAAACTGCAACTGATGACTGAAACACTACCAGAACCACTACAGTGCTAACTCAGCTAAAGGGGCTAAAACTGCTAACTTAGATTTCTTTGAATAGCATATGGTTTCATTTGTCCAACATGTACTAATTTTGAATTTGTATCTTTTTTTTTCTATTACTAGCCTATAGTAATTTGTTAGGATTAGTTCTCAAGTAATTGTTAACATTATTATTAGCTGATGCACCAGTAGATTGTTTCTTGTAAGATCTAATTGAGGGGTAGTGTTTCTTTCTATCTTGCATTTCATTTATTTGTACTGTATTAGAGTAGTAGTAGGTCCTACTATTAGTTTTTGGTTTGTTAGAACTACACACTTCTGTGATGTTCAGGATTTTAATTTTAGGCATTTATTTTGTGAGGTTTATTAAAATAGGGGAAAGCTTTCATCTTTTTTAATAAGTGCGATTAATTTTAAAATCTGTAGTGCCCATACAGTATATCAATAATTACTAAGCTTATTACAGCACTAGACTACAAGTGTAAGGTATCCAATGACAATTCAACTTACTAATGTGGTAATAGTAAAGACTATTTCATAAGGTCTCCAAAGCCTTTTAATGGTTGGGATATATTTATGAGTGTACCATTACTACTGAAATTTGATCCTTACTTAGTGTCTTACTCTTTACAAGCTAAAGATTACTAAATATTAGTGACCAACTTGTTACCATCGTGTGAAGATGGGATAAGATAAATTTCTTTGTTACTTTTTTTTTATCCTGATTTAATCTCCATACCTGCATAAAGTACTGTATACTCCCTCATAAATGTTTTAAAAAGCAAAATATTACACATTCTTTAGTTGTAAGATTGTTTATTTACAAGATTATAACAATATGAATATTCAAGCTGTTATTTTGTCAATCATTCCAAAGTACACAATTGACTGGCTTTGCCAATTGTTTTCATCAAGGTGCTTAGTGTCCATTCTTCATTTAAGATTTCTTCATCAGTCATAACTATAGATAATTTATCTGATGATTTTCTAGGCATGTTTCATGCAATTTTTTAGAAAAACGATTTTTTAAAAAAATTTCAAAATTGTTATTTTAAGAGTAGAAAGGGAGTTAACCAATAATTGCTTGAATTCTTCTATCGATTAGGCATCCTTCATCATGATTTATAATAAAAAAAAAAAAAAAAGAAAAAAAAAGAAAATTAAAGCAAGTATTCTAATATATAAAATAATCTGGAAAGAAAATTTATAATGTTCATAAAATCATGTTTATTTAAATATTCTTGTTCTATAGATATTTTTATAAATTTATGAATAAAAGACTTTTTTCAGAGTTATTTATTTTATAAAATGGTAAATAATATTGCATTGTAGTTTTTTCACATCTTTATAATCTTGTAAATAAACAGTCTAATAATAGGCACTAATCAGTTTAAAAAAAATATATATTGATTCCAATCATAATTTCTGTTTGAAATACACCACTGTACTTACTGGAAATAGTAAATTTAATCCTCTAGCTTTCAATTAAAGCTAAAATCAAAGGCTCAAATCTTTTTCATTTCTAAAAATTCATTTTAAACTAAGGTATCAAAAATTAGTGGCGGTACATAGACAGTAATAGCAGTATCAAAGAAAAAAAAAAAAAAAAAGGTTACTTTTGAGATACTGTTGTTGTGTTTTTTTTTTGTTTTTTTTTTTTTTTTTTTTTTTTTGCAGGTTACAAATGTTCAATTTTTCTTATACATTTTATTTTTTGTAAAGTTAAAAAATAGTTTGAAGACAAAGCAAGCAGAAAAATTGTAACACTTGAGAACAGTTTCAAAGAAACCCTTGGTTGAGTGGAATGTTTAGGTATTTTCTTGTCTGTAATGAACCTTGTTGGTATGAGGCAGAAAAATAAGAGTAAGGGAAGGCTAAGCTTTAAAATCTGTCAGATAAACAAGGATTGAAGTAGCATTTATTATAAAATTACACTAATCTTTTTAATATTTCATAAATGTTATAGTTCTCTTTCAATGGGTGGCTCAAAAAGACTTGTTATATAGAGTTGTTGTTGATGGTGAGCTATCTCTTTTTCTGTATATTTGGATACTTAATCTTATTAGATTGTTCATTGAATGCATCTGAAAAAGATTCTTTTAATAGTCTGATATATTTTTCCTCCTCCATTGTTAACTGGGGCAAAAGATAGCTTGTTAATTTTAACACCTCCAAAACTAAGCTAAACTTTCCATTAATCATCTGAGAGACCTCTCTCTGCCTTCTATCACTATGGCTGATGCTAACCTCCAGGAAAGTGAATAATTGTACCTTGTTGGGCTAACATTCTCAGCTGACATGAAATGAAAAGAATTATATTGAATCCCTTGCTAGGTCAACTGCTAAGAAAGTCTGTTCACTGTGTTTGGTGAGACAATTTTTCTCTCTAGAAACTATCTATATACCTATAAGTCTAACATTTGTCTATGCTTAGAATATTGCTGCCACATGGTCAGGTACCCTGCTATTTATCTTGAGCTCCTTCATAAAATACTAGGAAGAATCAGCAATATTATTGGTCATGATCTGGCATATCAGATTGTCACTTTCCCACCACTGTAAGGTTGCCTCACTGTGCCTTTTCTATAAATACTTTCATGGTAATTATTTGGATGAGCTCTTCATTATGGTACCTAGAGTTTATGAATTTAAGTGCAGTACTAGACTGACATTGAGAACTCGTCAATTTACAGCTGAGCTTGCTAAATGTAACTGTAAATTCTATGCTAGCAGTTTCTTCTCTTGCACTTTTCACTTGTGAAACTCCTTTCTGGCTCCATGCTTTCCAACCAACTTTAATCTGCAAAAGTTTAAATGCAATGTCAATTGCTATCTACTGTTCTCCTGATTACTCACTTTTCTTTCTACTCATCATTATTGTTTCTGTTTCTAATTCTTCCATAGTGGAATTACTGCCTTGTTACAATTTAAAAAAAAAATCCCTTACCTTTTTAAAATTTAATGTCTAAAGTGAGTGATCGATAACTTTGTAATTTTTTTTTGTTATGCAACAGTTGGTTTCCAAACACAAAGCCTTAATCAGACTATCCTTTTTTCAAGATATTACTTTTGCATACCATTTTATGTAGTCTTCTTGTCATACTTAATATTACCAGAATGTTACTAAATCTTTTGCAACACAAGAATTCCTAACTGCTCTGCTTGTAGTTTTTTTGTTGTTTTTTTTTATCTCTAATAGATGTATAATAGAGGAATTGATATAAAAATTGGCAAGTTTTTCTTATTGTCTGATAAAATTTGTTAGTGAAACATTTTCTAGATGTGTTATTCCTTTTCAAATTGACAGTCACAGGTGATCCTCTCAGAAAAATCTTTGAAAATTCATGTGTGTTTCTGAATCAAATCTATTGATAAATCCCAAATCTTAGATCAGAATCTTTTAATAGTTTTAAAATCAGAGCGTCTTGAAATTTCACTGCATTTTTTTTTTTTTTTTTTTTTTTTTTGGCATTTATTAACTACTAATAATCATAGCTCCAAGGATATTGCATATACAGATTTGAGAATTGGTGGCAATACTTAATATTCTGATTTTAAAACTATCTAATATTTGGGATTTATCAATAAATTTGTTCAAAGAACACTTGTAAATTTTTCCAGGTTTTCTGAGATCACTTGTGGCCATTGGTCGATTTGAAATGGAATGACCCAGATGCAATAACATTTGATTAATTTTTCTGTTAATATTGCTCCTTATAAAATACAAATCAAATTGATTATACTTGTTATTAAAACCCACACAATCTATTTCATTTTAACATCTAATTTCTTAAGGTAGGTAGTTCATTTTTGAGAAGGTAATTAACAAAAAAGTGTAATTGCAATCTGAAAACGTAACCGGAAACAATTTGTTGTTGAACTTGGTGGGGTGGCGGTAGAAAATTAAAAAATATGTTGAATGCTTAAATATCTTTTACAATGTATGAAGCTTGTACAGGTACAAGCAATAACTTTGTAAACTATTGTTTCAAGAATTAACTCTTAGACTTCAGGCTGAGTCACCTTACCTACTATTATGGGATGCATAAGAAATTGAAAATTTATTATCACCAACAATCTGAGGAAAATTTGACACTTGCCAGTTGTATTATAAAGAGAAATTGTGTAATTTTTCAATTTGGTAAATGATTTAAAAACAGTCTCTTGAGTGTTGGATATGCTAAAGTTGAATGTTTTTTTTTCTTTAGTAGTTAAATTTGTTTGAACAGTTTTTTATGAAGAAAAATTTATATATTTATATATACAATTTTAAATATTATTTCAATGGAAATATGAAACCTGGATATCAACAATGTTTTTCTAATTTCTGTTAGTTTGTGCTTACCATCTTTTAGTTTCTTTGATGCTTCTGAAATGATTTTTATTCTCTTATGTTTTATTTATTGTTTTTTATTTGTTTAATAATTTAAAAACAAAACAGAAAATAAAACTTGTGTTATGAAAGTTACTTGGAGAACTGTTAAATTTTAAATTGTTTTAAAAACTCAAGTAAATAACCCCCCACCCCAATCTTTTATTAATGAAGAAATCTATGGACATTTTCAACTTTAATGTGTATTGATTACAATATTAGAAGTTGAAAATGTCCATAGAAAAAAAGAAAAAAAAAGAGAGTATAGTAAATCACTTAATATCACTGTTTTTTTACTATACTCTTTTTTTTTCTTTTTTTCTTTCTTTTTTTTCTTTTTTTTCTTTTTCTTTTCTTTTCTTTTTTCTTTTCTTTTTTCTATTTTTTTAATGAGAATATTTTAAAATAGAAAATATACAAATCCTTTTTTTTTTTATTATTATTATTGGTTTAGATAATTTTGTAAGTGCAGATTTATATTGAACTTTTGGGAAAGCGGATTTTTAGTAAGTAAAACTTTGATGAATTAGAATTTAGCAAATTTCCCCTGCTATTTCTATATATAGATTTCTAAATTTTAAAATATAGATTTGTTAATTAGATGAACATTGTTAGTGTTTCTAAAAATTAATTTTTTTTTTCTTTTCAAGTAACTTAGTTATAAAAAAAACAAAAACTGACTTTATCCAAAAATTTCTCAATTCTGTATATTTACTGTTAACGTTTTGATCTATTCTTCAGCCCACCTCAAGTATAGTCTATGAAATAAAAATAATTCCATTCATGGATTACACCTGATGAATGGGAGCTGTTGAAACACATTTATAATGTAGATTTGAGTGTTGAATATGCTAATGGCTCTACACAAAGTTATAAAAAAAAACAACTTTTTTTTTATCTAATTTCTTTCACTGTCACTATGGTCTGATAACTGATAAAAATTTTAATTTTATTGAAAAGTACCAAAAATACTATCAAATATAAAATCCTCACTTGTTTTTCATTATCTAGTTCATAAACTTGTTAGGATAACATTGCCCTAATTAATGTTGGGAATTTGAGGAGATCAAATACTTCACTAGTTTATTTTTGTTAAATATATTCAAATTTTCAAAGTTTGTGTATGTTAGAAATCATAATTTATCAATTTTTCACTACAATAAGATTCAATTAAAATGGTTTTTAAATTTTTTAGTTTTTAAATATTATTGTTTTTTTTAACTTGTATTTTGAAATAAGTAATTTTGTAGTTGTTTTGAATCTATTTTTCATCAGTTGAGAATTTTTATCTGGTGTTATGTTCATTTTCATATTATTATTGTTGTTGTAAGATTAAGCTTATAATTTAACAATAAAAATTAATAATAAAAAAAGTTTTAAATCAATATTTAATCTGGCTACATTTTAAACAATTATAACTCTTTCCTAGTGCCTAAAATAGAAAATTATATAAGTGAAAATTAGTATAAATAAAGATCATGACTTTATATTTACTACTAATTGTAATTAATCAATAAAAGCTCTACTAAATTGTCTTAACTCTTTTTATTTTTGCAATAATACTCATTTTTTTCAATCATAATATTGAGTGATTTTGTGTAAACTAATAAAATTTACTCTTAATGAATTTTATAGCTATCTGCTAAGTAGCAGAAAGATTATTTTAATCAGATCCACCTTAATCCTGCTGTACTTCGTGATGTACTTTATATCTACTCTAACATTGTATTTTGGAAGTAATTCATACATTATTCATTATTTAATTAAAATCAGTTATATTAAAAAGCCAAGTCACTTTATACCCTTCTGTCATTAAATAATTTAATAATAATATGCCTGTAACAATAAGTAAATCTTAAATTTAAAATAATTATTTTTCAAATAAAAAGGTGTACTTGAAGTTTGAGAATAGCTGTCTTTAAATAATATAAAAAATCAAACATTAATTTGGAATGGGTTTTATATAATCATGGATTTGAAAGATTCATAGGAGTCAAACTTGTTTAACTTTTACTGATTTAAATGTATTTTTTCTTTTATTTTCACTCAATTGTAACTAAATATGATTTATCACAAAATTAGTTTTTCTATAGTTACACAATTTTTTTTTTTCCTCCAATTTATAATCTCTGGTATTTAACATCTCTGGTATTTAACTTTATCTGTATCCATCAGCTGCAACACACAGTGATGACTTGATTACATTTTTAGTAGACTGAGGTCATAATCTTAAGTTTATCATTAATATTAACAAGTAATAAATACTAATAAAATTAAAGCCAGTATTGTATGTAACTGTTTTAATTTATCCACAATTATGCATGTTACTTTTTTCTGGTTTTAAAGTTCATGAAACTAAAAAAATTTCAAATAGGTACATGAAAAATAACTAATAATAATGACATTAAAGTTTTAAAATTTTCTCTTAGAACAATTCCAGAGATCATTAGAGAGGAGGTATATATGCAGAGGTACTAAATAGTTTTGCATTTTAGACATTGATAAACTGTATAACTCCATCAGATCATGATACAATTGCCTCTTGGGCAAGTAAGTCTTATAACTCCCTCCACTCTATTATTCTTCATACTGTTTTATTTAGTCTTTCTATATGTTTGGCACCATTTTGTCTAGAGAAGTCTAAGGCTTTGCATTTATCTTTTTATTTGAAAAGAAAAAAATCAAGTGTAGTAAATCCTGAATAATTTTATACCTACTATGAATTGGTCAATTTCCAAACTTGAGCTTGTTCTGCATCAAAATGAAAACAAACTTAAATTTCTAAATGAGCCTCCATTCCAGAGCTTATTTACTTTTTCCCTGCATTACCAGTATTTGTCATATTCTTTTCAGAGTCAGAAGCACTTTTTTTTTTTTTTTTAAATATTGGCTCATTTTGAAGGACTCTATAACACTTTTAGTGGCACTCAGGGATGAATTTAAAAAAAAATTGTTTATTAGTTCAGAATTCTATAATTAAACTTGCTCTTCACAATTTACATACACATCATAACATATTTATTCAGGACATTTTTTTAAATAATGAAGCATTTCTACAATTGCCATTTTAAAAAAAATTAAGAAAAATTTACTGCTTATGAAAAGAGATTACAGTTTAAAATAATACATTTTTATTAATAAAGCTTAAACCAGTTTAATTCACATGTTTTGTAATCTTTGTACAGGATTTCACACATAAAAAGTTAATCTTTTTAATTTTGATCATATAATCAATATTGCAAGAAGTGTAAAACACAGTGATCCTTATTCAGCAGTATTTTATAGATGTAGTGAACAATTAAAATAATAGATAAGCTTTTAATATATCTAATCTATAAATGAAAAATATGAAAAGTTTCTTATCTTTTAGTTTATGAATTCATATATTTTCTTTTTGCATTTTTATATTGTAACACTAAAACTTGAGTAAGTCACTACATTTATAAATTGTAGAAAAGAAAGGAACTGTTATCTAACTCAAATGAATTTCACATTGTCATTGAATGTAGATTTCTATTTTTATCTCTCAACTATATAATAAATGGAAATGTCACTGTGTCACACATTTTCAACTTCTCTCCGAGAGGCTGTAACCCAACATATTATACCATTTTGGAATCAAGCTGACTCTGTGGTCAAATTAAAAACATTCCAGGCCAGATCTGGACCAGCAATCCTGAATTTTGGGATTACCAAGTTTTCATTACTGTGATTGTTTTCGGCAATTTTTTTTTTTTAATGTGATATTTACGGAAAATTTTTATGTACAATAACGATTTTTATAACTTGGAAATAAATTTAGGAATAATCAAAATGAATTACAAAATACAGTGATAGGCACCCATGAAATAAAAATAATTCTTTGAACAAAAAGTAAGGAACTGCATACATCAAATTGACTTTAAATTAAGTGGTGGCAGAAGAATTATTGTTGGACTTGTAAAAGGTAAGCTTAAATATTAATGCAATATTTAAATGCAGCAAACAATTTTGAATTCTTCTGACGTTTACTGTTGCCTATCACATCTACTCCCTATCTATTGAGATGAAAGCCCAATCAAGAGCCCATGACAAGAGCTAGCTTAAATGCTGCCCAATAGGGCGGCTTTTAAGCTCATAATTTACTTTTTTTTTTTTTTTTTTTAATATATCCTATGTATTTAGCTGTACTAGCAACTTTCTCCTGGCAAATATATATATATATATATATATATATTTTCATGAAAAATGCCACCAAATTAATTATTTAATTTTGTGAAATTTTGAGAAATTCATTTTTGTACTGCTTAATGTACATAGTTTATAGCCATAGTTTCTTGTGGAATTTAATTTTTTTTTTTTTTTTTCAGTCTCTAAATCATAAAGTAAAAAATGCAATAAAACTAAGACATTGTTTAATTACAAAGGTTTTTAATTGCGTTTCTGAATAAGTATATTAAGAACTCTATTGTCTTAATAAATAAAAAAATTGAATAATGAATTTCTATAAGAATTGTTTTCATTTTTTAAACATTTTAATTAAAATAATTTATAAAGTTTTAAATCTTAAAATTCTGTATTAATTTAGAGGTTCAGTGATATTGTTTTAAGTAAAAAATATATTTACTAACCATAAATGGAAAACTTATACAATTCAAACCCCCCACCCCACCTCTTTTGTGTATTTTGTGTGTGTGTGTGTATATATATATATATATATATATATATATATATATATATATATATATATATAAATTTTTTGTAAATATGAGTGTTCATACATTTCGAAAATAAGTGGTAACTATATTAAATTTAAAGCCAAAGTACCTAAAATTCAAAAACATTAGATTACTTTTAGAATATTTTCCTAAATTTTAAAGATTACTGTTTTATTTAATTTTTTAACTAATAGTAATCTTTAAAATTAGCTGATTTAAAGTTAGTGCTCATGTTATATTCTTCAAATAAGTTTTTACAGATATGTCCCCTCCCATAGAAAAATTTAAATTTCCAGCAGTAAATAGAGCTGTCAACACCTGATAAACACTTATGTGTTAAAAATGCATTTCTGCAATATTTTAAGGTAAAAGTAATATTTGTTTCTAATCAGTTAATTAAACTTTAAATCAACTAATATTCTTCAAATAAATTTTCGGAAAAATATATTTCACTTTTGAAACATTTTTTTAATAAAGAGAATTACATTGTGCTGACAGATGTTTGTATTTTTTTTTCTTTTGCAATTAAAAAAAAAATACTCCTTACAATCAATTTAAATTAATTTTGAAATGCTGCAAAATATTACTTTGCTCATTGTAAATATTAAATTTAATCTATTAGCTTAAAATTGAAGCTAAAATAAAAACTTTAAAGAGTTTTCAAAATTCATTTTAAACTTTAGGTATCGCATTTCTTGGAACTACACACACACACACACACACACACACACACACACACATATAGACACAGACACACACAAGCTGGCAAAAATCTTAAGGCCAATGTAAATAAATTTTTAAAAATAAAACTGAAAACCTTTTCTTTTCTTAAAAGGGAAAATTTGAATACTAGGAAATTAGTTTCTATACTATCTGGTCAAAAGTGAAAATATCGTTAGGTTTTGAAATTTTAGAACACTCAATAATATTCTTAAGGCTAACAGTGAAAGTAAAGAGAAACCATGGTGGATTCTAGGTGATGTAATTTCCCAATACATTTTATTTAAGAGCACTATGAATCTGCAGCCTCCAATATTTACCTGAAGAAGAATTATGTATATAAAACACCTTTAAAAAACCTCCGATATCCTTACTATTTCATCCACAACAGTAAGAGGAAAGATATACAAAATTTGACAACAAAAAGGATAATGACATAACAACCTAGATAAAAATAGGTATATTATATTTATCTACTAAATCCTTATCAACTATCCAAAACAGTTTAGTTTATCCAATCTTAACAATATCAAAATATCAACCACATCCCAAACAATAGTTTAGATATGATAATGATATGATTAGAACCAAAAATGTCCATAACAGTTATTCTGTAGTATAAAATAAATTGTCACAACAGTTCCTTATTGGGAAAATTGCAGAAAATTAAAAATATATCTTTAAACACAAAAAAGATATACATAACAATTTATCAAATGCATTATTCATACACAAATAAGTTCAACCACAGCTTCAATCTAAAGAATGCTATATTTATTAAAACAGAAAATAACTTATTTAGATGGAAAGTTCTTGAGTGCCACTATAGTCTTGCCAAAAAAAATGACCCAGAATTTTTCAAATATTGCCTTTCCTAAAAGAAATAACTCCTTTCCCAAGCCAACATAGGTGACCATATTAATTTTATAAAATTAAAACTGTTGTTAAATCAAAACCTATTATTTAAAATAAATATGTAAATAATTTATCAAATTAAAATAATAAATAATAATTCCATCAGTTATGTGCCATGCATGATATACGCTTAGGCGGTCATGTATCTTTCAATACATGACTGTTGAGGCAGATTTTTCCCATAGTAGGTTGCCATTTCTTTCTGCAGTAGACCAGTTGCCATCCAAGGCTATAGAACCTGGTTTGTCCTGGGAGGGAGAAGTTAATAAATAAATATATAAACAAATAAAATAAAAAAATTCTGTAACGTTTACACCACTTTCAATTATTAGACTTTTAATTACATCATTTAGCATCCTCAACAGTTTACCTTTACTTTCACAGCCATGAGAATATTATTGAACGTTCTCAGATTTTAAAATTTTGAAAACCCAATATTCTTACTTCTGTTTATAAATACATGTTGCAATATAAAATCCCTACATATATTTTATTTATAATTGAATTTTTACACACACACACACACACACACACACATATATCTCCAAAGAGAAGTGATACATAAGGTTTAAAATGAATTATTAAAAATGAAAAATCTTTCTTGAAGGTTTTATTTTAGTTCCAAGCTAATAAATTAAATGTAATATTTCCAATAAGCAAAATGCTTTGCTGTATTTCAAACTGATGGAATGAGATTATTTTTTGAGTTTAGCCATATTTACAATTCTCTTAGCACAATGTAATTCTCTTTATTAAAAATCTTTCAAAAATAAAATATACTTTTCTGAATTTTAAAGTTTAACTAATCTGATTTTAAATAAATAAACAAATATTTTTAGTTTAAAATATTGCAGAAATTTTTTTTTTAACATGGTGGTGGGTGTTTTTATTAGGTGTTGGCAACTATCTTATGCTTGAAATTTTTCTACCATGGACATATCTGTAAAAATTACTTGACATGTATAACATGAGCACCATTTTTTAAATAATCTTTTAACTACTCAATAATGTTAAAATTTAGGAAAATATTCTAAGTAATGTAGTGTTTTATTGAATTTTAGGTACTTTGACTTTAAATTTACTATAATTACTGTACTTATTTTCTGATAATGTCATGTATTTACAAAAATTGTTTATACACACAAAAAAAGAATTCAAAATCTTTTTAAAAATACTTATTCACTTGTAATGAGCTTTTCCATTTTAATATCCTCATCTAACCAGTACAAATTAATACAGAATTTTAAGATTTTAAAATTCTATAAATTATTCTCATTAAAATTTTAAGAAAATAAAATCAATTTTTATAGAAATTCATTATTTATTGAAAAAAATTTTCTTAAGACTAATGTCCATATAATATATTATTCAGAAAACAAAAGCTTTTCTAATTAAATAATACCTTAGTTTTATTGCATTTTTTTATTTTATAATTCAGAGCAGATTTTCGGTAACTAAGGATCTTGTTTTACAAAAAAGAAATTAATGATTTAAATTTTCTAAGGACTCGTGCTTATACCTAATGTAAAGCCCTACAAAAATGAATTTCATGAAATTTCATAAAAGTGGGGGAGGGGTAACAAATGTAAAGTATTTTTACCAAGATTTTCTTTAAAAAAAAAAAAAATTTAAGAATATTTTCATTTGCAAATAAGTTGTGAATGTTTAATTAAAATCCAATAATTATTTGAATTTTGCAATTTCCAAATCTGTGTGTCTTTCACTGTAAAAAGAAATTCAATTTCCAATACTAATTTATGGTCACCTGTTGATGAAAAAAAAAATTAAACAAATTTTGAATCTCCTAAAAGGGATTCAAAAATATAATTTAATAATAAAAATTCCTTTGCTCTTTCCTCTTAATAAAGATTTTGATAAAACTTTTAATTTTGGGGCATTTTTTTCAACATGGTATGCTCATTTTTCAGTGGATCTTTGAGGTAATATATATATATATATATAATTCTCAGCACCCTGTATACTTCATCAATTCATTTTGTTTTTCTACTATTTTGACTTTTAGAATTGCTTTTTTTTTACATTCTATTAACATATTTTGGCAAGGTAGGTTTTAGTCATTTTTGCAGTATGAAGTATTATATTTGCATTAATATAAAATTGAGCTTAAAGATTCTTGGTTATATCCTGTATCAGTTTAAAAAAAAACAACTTGTGCAAGAACTTACAATAATTCTCTAAATTTGTCTTGAAATTCATCAACTTTGAACGTGTGTATAATTCTTCTGCTGACAATAACACTAGTCCAAAACATTGCCTTCCAAATTGTGTTGGGTGACTATTTTCATGAAGAATACATCTCACACAGCCATCCATTTTATCTTGTGTAGCCCTATATTCATTTCTGAAAGTCACTAAGAAATCAATTTTCATGAACTTTGTTGCCTAATGTTTCTATTTGAGATGTTTTACTAGTTCAATTTCTTTTGTCTTTAACAAGTGTTAATAGTTGGCATTTTTTTTTTTTTTGTCCATTTACATTTGCAAAACCAAATTTTCTTACTGGTCTATCTTAAATTTCTTTGTGGCATTTTTCTTAAAAACATTTTTTGTTCTTGCTGATGCTTACAATTCTTTTTAGATTAGTTTTGATCCCTATATCACTCAATAATTTTACAATATCTTGTTTCTCTTTTGAGATCATGTTTTTTATGACATAATATTTATATATCAGTAATTAAATAACAATTATATGTAATTTCTAATATAATGTACAACCCTTGAGTACTATAAATAATCTTATTCCATCAAATAAGTTTTTGTAAATATTTCTAATATAGACAAATAAAATTCACATGGCATATTTATCATATGAATATAATTGTGTGTGTGTGTATATATATATATATATATATATATATATATATATATATATATATATATATATATATACAATACACACAAATTTTTTTTTTCTGAAATGTTTTTTTAAATTTAATATCAAAACCATTATATAAGGGTATGGGGACAATTTAGAATAAGTAAAAATAGATTAGCCAATAAGATATAATTTATTTTTTACTGTTATTTTATTCTGTGTACATGGGATGAGATATATATATATATATATATATATATATATATATATATCATATAAAATATATTCTGGAAGAGACTCTTATAAAATGTATGTATGAAAAATATATTTGTTTTATCAAGTAAAGGAAAAAAACAGTTATATAATTTTATCTCAATTTCTAATAGCTAAGATTTTTAGACATTATCATGATTGACCTCTCAATAAAATGCTTTTGTCTAATTTCAACTTGCTTTACTATTGGTACCTCCACAAAAAGCAGGTAAAAAAAAAAAACAAGATATCTAAATTTTAAAAATGAAAAATCTTGAAGCTTTTTAGTTTTGATTTCAAGCTAATAGATTAAATTTAATATTTCCACTAAACAAAATACTTTGCTATATTTCAAAAACTAATTTGACCTGGAAGGAGTTTTTTTTTTTTTTTTTTTTTTTCTAGAATAGCTGATTAGTGGCCTTTTTTAGTTGGTCTTTCATCACAATTTAATTAGAAAAATTTTCCTACAATAAGATATACTTTCTGAAACTTTATTTGAGAAATATTAACTGATTTGAAACAAATATTTGAATAAATTTAAAATATTGCAGAAGCACATCTTTTAGCCTGACAGTAGCTATGTTGACATGTGACAGCCTGATGACAGGTTTAATGTTGCTCTATAGAGGTTTGTCAGCAATACATAATTTAAGAAAATGACATAAGTGCTTTTTTTTTTTTTTTTCTTTTTATATATAATTTTTAACTACTTATTAACCTTAAAAAGTTTTGAATTTTATGAATGTTGACTTTATATTTACTATAGTTATCGTTCTTATTTTCTGATAATGTTGTGTATGGTTGCCTGTCTTTACAAAAATCGGCATGTTTAAAAAAATTCAAAATTCTTTTAAAAATCTTGGTGTTTGCTGATTTGTATGAAGCTTTTTCATTTATGATTAGTAAATATAGTTTTCACTTAATATAATCTAAAAGGCAGAAATTAATACAGAATTTTAAGATTTAAAACTTTCTAAATTATTTTAATTAAAAATGAAAAAAAAATTATTGAAAAAATTCATTATTCATTGAAAAAAATTTCATTATTAGCTTTGTTAAAGATAAAAAAAATTACTTAATTGAATAAGAACTTTTCAATTAAATGTCATTCATTTATTTTGCCAGGATTTTATATACAAGCTGTAGAAGTAGTAGGTTTATGATGCTAAAAGTATTATTCCTGTATATATCTGAACAAACTGTTTCATTTAACCATGATGCATAAAAATAAATTATGAATCAGTAATTTAAATTGCTTTTTCTTTTATTGGAAAGAATATAGTTGGAGTCAGAAATTTATATTACACTAGCTTAAAAGAATCCCTATTGGATGGCAGTTAAGCTACCCTTTTATTGGGACTTCTGTGTGCTCATATATTCTTAACATTGGAAGCTCTCCTGGCTGCTGTTTGATCTGGGTTTTCATTTTCATGGGACTTTCTTTTCCTTGCTACAGCCTTGGCAATTCTAATTGCAATCTGGTCCTCTGTTGGTGGAGATTTCTTTTTGTGAGGCATATTCCTGCAGTATGTGATAGGCAACAATAAACTACAGAAGAACTCAAAAGTGATCGCAGCATTTAAGTATTGTATTAATATTAAGCTTACCTTTTTAAAAGTTCAATGATAATTGTTCTGCCACCAGTTAATTAAGAACAATTTGATGTGCATAAGTCCTTACTTTCTGTATAAACAATTTTATAATCCAGTGAAATCCAGCAAAAGACACACATGGGTGACTTTTGCTGGATTTCACAGTTAATTTTGATTATTCCCAAAGTTATAAAAATTATCGTACAAAAAAAATTGTAGCAAAAAATCACGTAAAAAAAAATCACTGAAAACAATTACAGTAATGAAAAATTGGGAATCCAAAATTTCTGTAACGTGAGCTATTGAAAGTTGTGATCCTTTTAATTGAAAATGTGTAACTCTGTGTTGAAGATGGAACAGAGCTTAGTACTTTAATTCAATTAATTATATTGAAGTTTTCGGCTCTTGTTTTGAAACATGAGAACTCTTATGTAGCGTTGGAATCATATTTTTAAATATATATATATATATATATATATATATATATATATAAATCTCAATAATAGAAAGAAAATCAAACTTAAATTTTTATTTTACATTTTGAATTTTTAGAATTAGTGTTAATCTTTGGAGGTATTTAAATTATCAACACAGATCACACTAGATTTTAAGTTACATTTGAACATCCAAAGAACCTAATTACATTTTTTTTTTCTCTTTATAAAATTACAAATAAAATAAAGGCATTAACTTTGCTTTATGAACTAAGAATATTTGCTTCTACAGTTTGAAGTAATACTTACTTTTGTACTTTATTTTGCTTCCTTCCAATTTATAGTTTACATTTGATTTATAAACCGGATATTCCCTTAATCAAATTACTGTATTTAAATACTGATATTTTAGAAATAAATAGGAATAAACCTAGGAAAATATTTTTACGTTAGTAAACGTGAAATTTAAATTTTGTTTAAATTTTAAATTGTATATTTTACATCTCTTAAATGATGCTATTGTCTTGATTTATTTTGGTAAAAAAAATTTTGCTGTAACCTAAATATTTTTTCTTTTTGTATGTAGTTCTAAATCAAAATTGCATGTTTCAAAATAAAATCTTCATGATTTTTTTATTTTTTTTTTTATATAAAAATATTGCAGACTTATTAAAAATGTGTTTAAGTGCAAGAATAAATTACAATATGTCATTTTGTCTTTTCTCATTTAAAAAATGGAAAAGAAAAAGTGATGCTTTATTTTTCCACCTCATTAGACCATTCTGATTTTAAGTCTTACAGAATGATTATTTAGATTACATTGAAAGTGTTTGACTTGAGTTCATATTAGTTAATTTGAATAATTTTACTAAATGAAAGAGGTTTGGGTGGATTAATAATTAACAGGAAAAATGGAATTAGTAAGCATGTTTCAATTTCTGGTTGAGACAGTTTACATTCACTTTAAACTACTTTTGGCATAAATCCATCTCTTAACTGCTCACTCCATTTATAGCTATAATATCAGAGCAAGCTAAGCTCTTGGTTGGTAACCTGTCTAGGAGCAGAACAACTCTGTTCTTAACCAGATATACAATCCACTCCTCCTCTCAACTATGGGTAAAATAGTTAAAAGTACATGTGGAGCTATCAATCCTATTTGATAAATGTGTGTTTGCTAAATACAACTTCTTCTCATACTGAAAGTTAATTCATCCAAAAATATTGATCATTGTAAGAATTAGAAAGCAGAGAAATTGCCAAAATTAAAATTCACTGAAATACTTTATTCTTTATTTAAAGATAGGACTATTATTAATTGAATAATAACCTAACTTTTCCAACTAGGTTCTAAAAGATAGAGAAAAACATTTTTCTATCAAATTTTTTTTTACTCATATGAAAAAGTTTTGCTTTTGGAAGGATTGCTAGCAAACAGCAACTGACAAGTACTATGATTGAAGAGATGGCTTGCATTTTACAAAGGTAGAAGTGAAAGTGGTAGTTAGTAGTTAGTGAATATTTCAGAATGCTTTGAAAAACAGTAAAAGGATGTTTGAACTAACAATCCCACAAAAATTAAGATTTCAAAGAGCCTTAAATGTAGCACTTCCAGTAAATAAGCTTGATATGGATAAGAATTAGGATTGAAATAAAGTAAATGAAATTATGTAACTCAAGGAAAAGGCACATTTTACTTAGGATATGAAAGTTAGATATTAATGAATAAAACTTGTTTTAATTCCTTAACTTATTGTATATGTGATTATTAAAAGTTCTTTTGTTTTTTTTCTGAAAGATGGAATGGACTAAGTTTTGTTTTTATAGATAATTTTTTTTTTTTTTCACTAGGAGATGAAAAATAAATACTTGTAAACATTCTGAAAATGAATTAAATACCTATAGAATTTATTATTTGTAACAAGTGTTTCCTTTGTTAAAGTAATATTTCAATGAAAATTTTCAAGTTCCTGGTAATATATCAAAGTTAAATAAGAAATTCATTGATAGTATTATGTTGAGTCATGAGTAATTTGTTTGTTTTTGTAATATTTTGAAGAATGAAGTTGATAAATAAAAATGGACATTATGCATCAACTTAATTTACTAAGTAGGTAATCAGAAATTGCAATTTATTTTTGTCTATCTTTTTTTTTATCTTACAATGTTTAATTCTCATGTTTGCATTTAACAAATTAGTAAATTGAAGAAAAAAACAATTTAATTTTAGTTATTAAAGTTTCTCAATTTAATTTAGATTAATGTTGTGTTCTGATCAATTTTTTAAAAATTGTTTATAATGTGCAAACACTTCTGCTTCTGTGTTTGTTTGCATAATCTTGACTTAAGTTCTTAATACGTTCTCCTCCTATAATTAAATATGTCCAAGAAAATTTGATAAATACTGACAGATGATGTATTTAAATCTTGTGGCAGTAACCTGCAGTTTTCTTTCATGTATGTGTAGTTAAAGGGTTATGTAGATGATTCTCCATGAATACATTGTAGATGGGGTTATAATAAAACATTTTAAAATGAGATTAAATCATCATAAATAAAATATAAAGAAAAGTCTAGCAACCACACAGCTTCTGCTTCTGACTGAAAGTTAGTATGTAAGTACGAAATTATTATTAACTTACAAGTATTGAGACAATTTTTTAGCAAGATACTTTGTTAATGTTATCCAATAATTAGTTAATTAACAACTGTATATATCTAATACTTGGAATCAATTATTTCTTGATCAGTAAGTAGTGGAAATGTACCCGTATGAATCAATCAGAAAGTAATTTCAACATAAAGCATAAAAATGTTTTTTGGAAAAAAAAAAACAAAAAAAAAAAAAGGGGACTTGAAAAAGCAATAATTTTGATAATATTCAAAGGTTTCATTACATTGTTATCAAGTTTATCACTTTAACTTTATATAAATTATTTGCTTTTTATTTTATATGAATAAAATTGCTACCATGCAATGATAAAAAAGAATTTTATATTTTTTTTCTAATTTTTTCTGTAAAATGAAAGGATTGCATAACTTCTTTAACAGATAGCTTTTAGTTTCCAAAATGCATTGTTTCACTATTCCTTTAGAATTGTCAAATGCATTTGTCAAGAATGAGTCACTTAAAGACCCAGAGGATGTAAGCACCAGGTGTGTTATGGTTGAAAGGAGAATCAATGAGCCAAGTTCAAGTTATGTCCTAATCTGATGTACTCATTTGCACTAATACCCTTGGGAAAGATATGAATCTATTTTTTATGCTTTCTCACCTCAAGCTTTTGGTTTATAAGTTAAATAGAATAGTTACCACTCAAGACTAGAGGTCCCAGTCTACTCAGCTAAGAGAACAAAAATTCTGTATTACAAACTGGAGAAAACAATAGGGAAACCACTCTTTTTTTTTTTTTTTTTTTTTTTTTTTTTTTTTTTTTTGAAATTATTGAAATTCCCAGATAATAAAGAAGTCAGATTGATTGCCTGTGTCCTGAAGGGACATGACACTTACAAAAAAATAAAAATAAAAAAAGACAATCTTAAGGACCATCACTAAATGTTTTGGAGTTGTCTTAAGAGAAATAATTCATTACTAGTCATAGTTACAATTGTTAATTTGTTAATTAATAGATAGCAATATCCAATAATTAGTTTCTTGCTAAAAAGTAATTTCTTTTTAATAATTGTATGGTGGTAGTAGTAATTTAGAGTCTTCATTTTTTTTTTTTTTTTTTTTTTTTTTTTACAAGCTTTTATTTTCCTTTGCTCTTTTTTTTATTTGTCACTTTTTAATTGATGTAGGAGAAAAAAACTTATATAAAATTTCTTATTTTTCACCTTCTTAGTCTCACTTTTTGTAAGTCAAAAGAATACCCCTTTTTTTTATAAGGAAATAACATGCAATATATCAGAAACTATATTTATTATTAATAATGTTTGTTACATGAAATTTACTAACATAGTAGTTGTTTTCTGGTAGTATAGTAAAATTACCTTAAAAAGTAATATAGACTAAATACACAAGAATTTTACAAATCCAAGACTAGAAAATACAAACATCATCAGCCAGCATCACCACCCTCATAATTATATTATACTTTTGTATTAACTTGCTAATTTCTTTGGACAAATTTGCTTTTCCTACCATCCATAAATACTATTTACAATAATGTTTGCATACAGCTAAATTATTGAGATGGATATTCTCTCATTTTGAGAATTTAAAAAAAGTAATAGGAAGTTTTGGTTAGGAGGCAATGGAGGCAAAAAATATATAGATTTAAAAATCAAAGTTAAATGCTATAAGCTGGTGCAAATCATATTTGAAGCTGGTGTGCTGTTGCCAATCAAACTCACTGGTAGGCATACTGTTCCATTACTGCTAAAACATACAATTCTAGTTAGTGGGAGGTCTTAAGCTGAATGATATTGATTGAAAAATCGACCTTTTGTTTTTTTTTTTTTTCTGCTATGTTGACCTAGTGCTTATATGTAGGTGAATTTGTGTTATTCCACTTGTCACATTAAATATTTGCTGCTCTTGCAATTCCAACAAACTATGGCCAAATTAAAAATAAATATATTTTATTTAACTTGAAATTTTTAAATGAAAAGTAAAAGTTTGTTAATTAGCTGTTTTAATTAGTATTATGTGTAGATTTCTTTTGTTTGCAAAAATGTTTTTAACAATGTAAATTTTGCTTTACTTCTAGCATTGATCAATTTGTTTAGTATATTTAGTATACAATGTTCAGCAGAAATAGCTCTCACATATACCTCCCATATGTTAAGCTAGATGAAGACACCATTGCCATTAATGCCTTACCATTATGTGGGAGGTATATGTGAGGGCTATTTTCACTACACCATGTATACTTTAAACAAAAAAAAAAAAAAATGAATGGCTAAGCAATTTAAGACTTAGAAACTTTTGAATGAATAAAATGTAATTTTTCATGTAATTAGATCTTTTTTTTTTTTTTTTTTTTTTATAATTCTAACCTTTTAATTTTTCTCCATTGTTATAAAAAAGAGTATTTTTGATTTTATAAAAAATATATTTTTATCCAGTATTTTTATCTTTTAAAAAAGACAGCTATAAAGTAATATAAAAATAGTAATATGAAATTTTATGACAGTTAATTATGTTTTATTTTGTTCATTAATTAAAATGATTATTCAGTCTCATTGTACAGAAATGAAAAAATCTTTAAGGTAACTCACAAGTTATATAATTATATATAATAAACTGCTGGAAAGTTCTTGGTATAACCAAGATCAAAATGAGTTGATGTTTTGTTTAGATTATAAGTGTGTTGCACAAGAATTTCCAGCACCTTCCCTTAATATTTATATATTTTGATTAATTTATTTTAAATGTATACAATAAATTTTTCAATCATGAAAAAGAAGTTTAAGTGTTTTATCAGTAGTGTTAAAGATGAAAAATTAATGTGAATGTTAATTATTTTTCTAATCAAAGCAGAATCATCATCTGAGATGCATTTATAAAATTCAGTTAATTTTCTCTCCTTGTATTTTTCTGCTTGCTGTCAGTCACTTCAAATTTTAAATCTGTTGAAAGGGCTTCAGTGATACATAATACATTTTTTTTTATATTAAAAGAAAAATAATATAAAAGTATTTCAGAATACTAACATATTATAAGTACTTCTAGGTTTTCTGTAGTTATTATAGACTTTGTGCCAAAAACGTTTGCTATTAATTTTCATTGTTTTCTGTTCCTTGTTTCATATTTGAATTATGTATTTTTGTATATCTGAGAATTTTGAGCATTAACTTTTTCAAAGACAATACAATATAAAGCCAGTGGGATATTCTTAACTATCTAAAATACAACTTTGTACAAGCTCTAAATTTAATCAATTCCCCTTTAAAAAATTTTATATTATATATATATATATATATATATATATATATATATATATATATATATAAATGTTTTACTTTTGTACGCATCATATCACATTATCAAAGAGTTGCTTTGGCATCAATATAGTTTTTATATTAGTTTTCTCCTGTATAGCTAATTTGTAGAATGTTTGTGAAAATTACTGACTTTAGGATTTTTTGTGATTCCTTTTCTGCCATTGTAATTTATTTAAATATAAATTAACCAGTTGTCATTAAATTGATAAGACATTATAAATTGTTTATGAATTCTCACTGAATTATATATAGCATATGCATGTTGCAAAAGTTGCAATTTTGTTTCATTTCTGGTATCAAGTAATGATGTTGACCCCTAGTAGGCAAAACTTTGTTACGTAACCTATGATGACAATCAGAATACAAGTATGATAATTTAAAATAACATACTCTAGTATAAGTACAATCTATTAGTGCAATAAAGTTATGATTAAATTAGAAATCAATATAATAATTAAATTTGAAGTTCATAGTTTCATAGTTAAATTAAAAATTTAAAATGTCAAGTTCTTAAATTAACCAAGCAAAAAATTTAATATTATTTCAAGATTATTCAGAAATGAAACTAGGAGAAAAAATATACTTTGTTCTTAGTAAAGTGCCAATTTATCAGTTCGGTGCTGGTGAAAAAAGTATCTCTGATTGCTACACATATTTGATACAAGGAAGTCAGAATTCAAATAAAGAGGTAGGAAGGGAATTCTCAAATGACAGGATGAACACATTCATATCATAATACATAAACATATATAAGCAAATTAAGCAAATATGTGAGCACGCAAATACAAGGACGTATATTCATACAGGAAATAGAGGAAGGAAAAATTTTAAAAATGAAGAATAAGAAAAAAAGAAAACAAACATAAAAAAACACACAAAAGAAAATTATGTCAGACCTGATACAAGCAATCACACACACCTACAAATATACAAATAATCACTCACCAAAATTCAAGCATAAATGCAGTAATAAATCTATACAAGCTATCAACATTTTACATACACAAACATAAATAAAAAGAGGACCAAATAAAAGAAAGAAGTGCATATACATTCATATGTACGATGCATACATATACGTAGTTGAAATACAAATATTGGGCTATAGACAAAGCAAAGAAAAAAGACATATATATACACACATATACATAAATACGAACAACCAAACTCGTGCAAAAATATGCACACAAACATACAAATAAAACACCCACATGTATACAAATATAACTATACATATACAAGCACATACACGTATATCCACATATACACAAATGTGTGTGTGTGTGTGTGTATATATATATATATATATATACACACACAAAAACGTACATGCATATACAAATGCACAAATATATATATATATATATATATATATATATATATATATAAAACAGATATAAAAACAACCACACATGCATACATATGCACATGTATGCATAGATAACAACAAATTCTGAGTCCATGTAAAATGAATGCATAAATGGTCACAAATATTCAATATCAAATTAACATTGGCAAAAAAATCTGTACATATGGAAATGTGAGCAAGAATACACTTGTGAGCAAGGTAAAAGATGATATAAAGATATATAATTTTTTAGCATATTTACTAAAAGTTTTTTCTTCATATAAATTTATTTGATCATTAAAGTTTTTCCCTTATTTCAACAGAATTGCGTATTTGTCAAAGAATGTTTGACGAAATTAATTTTCAAGGATTTAAAAAAGATGTTGGACTTGTTAGAATCGCTGGCCAGATAAGAAATAATGTGGAGCAAAACAAGTGACTGATCTGATGAATATGGTAGATGTTGGAGAAATTTCTATCACAACTTCATTATTGTTTGCTGTTGCAATATGAGAAAATCACGCAATGAAATCACCAATTGAATTTTTTGCACAGAAAAAAATGTCACAATGTGTCATTCATATGAGCCAGTCAACCAATGTAAAGTAAATTCTAGCAATTCATAATTAAATGTATTTTTCACTGTGTCCATATCACTACCAAATGGGACACAAGTTTAACATGAGATTGTTATTGCCGAGCTTTCACTGCATTTTTTTTCACAGATTAAATCAGAAGAGTAAAGTATTGAATGTTCATTTTATATTCAACCTTGGGTTTTCATCTAAATAAAAATAATTTATCACTTTCCTTCAAACAACTCTTAAAATATCTATGTATGTGAAGAATTGATATGTGTAACATAATTCAAGATAAAACAGCAAACTTTTGTATCAAATTTTTTATGTATGCCTTTATTAACCTTGGTAGTGACCAAGATGTTAATGAACTAAATAAAATTACTATCATGCATACTGAAATTTCAAACAGAAGTATAACAGTTAATTCAGATTACAAACTGAAATTATTTTGATACAATGGTCTGGTATTCTTGATATTTTAGTGATATCAGCGAAATGTTAAATTGACTCTTACTTATATACCATACATTTGTATAGGTAGGAAACTAGTATCAAGAACTTTAAATAAAGCTGGGATAGGTTTGCATATGGAAAAATAGTGGTAGCAGTTATAAAAAAAAAACTATAGATGAAGATTTAGCTTTGATGAGTAAACAGCAGTGTTGTACTCTGGAGCTTTCCATATTAGTTATCATTAAAATATGCTTATTTTGTAAGTTTCAAGATTTGTATTACTGATGTTGCATTTTGGCCAATTTATTCTACAGCTTTTTTCAGGTGTTGGATGGGTGTTAGAATTTTATTTTGCAAGCAGTGAACCAATTTGAGGGATATTTGCTTTGAATCATGTCAAAGTTTGGAATTTTTCATTTAATAATTCCAAATTCTTAAATAATGTTTCTTGTCTGTTTAATATAACATCAAAATGTAATCACAAAGAACTGAATAGATTAGTGTATATAAATATAATATTGTAAATGTAATGCCTGAATAAAAGGTTATTGGAGAGATTGTTATAAAACACCCAGTAATCAATGGTGACTATCATCTTAATATTCAAAATTAAGTTTGAATTTTATTTTAGTTACCTGACTATTTAATTTATAGTAACCATAAAATTTGATTTGTTGAAATTCTCAATGCAGAAGTGTTATCTTAGTCAAAATATAGAATATTTAGTTATGCAACTTGAAAATGATGAAAGCAGTTACAACTAAAAATGTGTTTTGTTAACCAAATTAAGAGTAGAAGGTTTAACAGAAACAATCTAGTGGCTTCTGTTTTGGCATAAAAGAAAATATTTAACAAAAGGCGATTATGTATGCTGTTATTTTATCATTCTCTATTATTTTCTGAATAGTAATACAGCAATTTCTAATTCACAAGAAAAAAATCTCCACTAAAATATAAACAGAAAATGGAGCAAGTAAGATAGTAATTGTTCTCTTTTTAGCCACACAAATTGGAACCTGTACATTTTACTTAAGCTTTCCTTACTACATTTGCGACTGTTGCAACAAAAGATCTATGCAAAGTGTAATATGTTGTGTTGGAAGGCCTTATAATAATCAGTGTTGACATTTAACTATATACTACTATTTCTCTTTGAAATATTCTTTGGTACTAAATAGCTTATCTGACTTATGTTCCTTGTCTTAATTACTGTCTGGGTTAAAATATTCTATCAATTACTTTTTAGTTTTCTGAAAGAAAAATGCTTTTTGTGCAGTATAAAATTAATACAAATATCTTTCATTCTATAGATTCTAATTTTATAATTTAATCTGGATACATTATAATTTTGTTTGATCTCTACCTGTTCTTGTGATTGGTCAGATTTTGGGATGAAGATCAGGCTGAGAATTTTTAAGCACACTGTCAGTCATTCACACATACACAAAAACATGCACACACTTTTCCCCCCACACAGTGCCTAACTGATCCTACTATACTGTTTACTCAATAAAATAAAAACAAATGACATGCATGCACCAAATTAAAAATATATAATGGCGATAATTTACCCATCGCACCCTGTACATGCACAATAATATTTGGCTGCTTATTTCAGCTGGTGTGGTTAGCTTATTCCTGTTGCTGACACCTACTCAGTCAAATTTGTATTTTGGCACTGACAATCAACTTATTATTTATACTGCAACTATGTTAAACAGACCTTAGTTACAGTTTTTCTGAATGAGGGCATAATCTTCAAGGCCAGTATGTTCAAATCTTCAGTCAGAATGATGTTGGTAATATTTTCAAGACATACTTGCATGAGCAATACATCATGATTTTCAGTTTATAATAAATATTCTTATTAAAAATATTAACTTGTTTAGAGATGCCTGGTTTTAATATGCAAACTACAACATATCTTTTGGATTTATTTGTAAATAAAATTTATCTTCCATAAAAAAATATTTGTTCAACACACTATTCTTTATATTTGAATAAACTATTTTATTTTAGGAGTTTCTTGGCACTCTTGTTTGTTGTCCTTTAACCATCGATTTTAACTTGTCTACTGTTTTGACTTGTTTACTTGCATCAGTTTTTATTGCTCTCCAGAGGTCTTTGCTTGAACATTCTTGTGTTTTCTATTAGAATAGATCTTCAGATATTAATCTATTAATTTGTTTTAAAAAACCTTTTTTGACAAGGTGGGCAATAGTTTTGCAGAATGTGAAAAATCATTATCTTGCATGTATATACACTTTAGCCTAAATCTTTTTTGTTATGATCTGTACCAGTCAAAAAATGATTTATCCATGAACTTATAATAATTCTCTGCACTTGAATCATTATCAACTTTGAAGGTGCCTATGATTTTTATTGGCTATAATACTAACTAAAATATTACTCCACCTTTCTGTTCATGATGATTTAACTATTTCAATGAATGATCCAATCTCTAACCTCGTTTCAGGTCCATTCACTGTAACTCTACATTCATTGCTAAAATGATTGTTGATAAAACCGTTTTCATGAACTTTTTCACTAACTTACATGTTTCTCTTTGTGATATTAGCTTAAAGGTAGTTTGGTTACTTTCGTATCTTCTGAATCTGTTACATATTTTCATACTGGTCAATTTTTCTTGTTTATAAACTTTTTTCTCAAATTTTTTAAAGCCACTTTCTGTGTTTTTTTCCAGTGGTTTACTTTATTTTATATTATACTACATACTACTCCAATATTATGTTGTCATTACTCAGTAATTTTACAATATCTTGTTTCTTTGTTGAGATTTTATCTTTTTTAGGACTCGTATCAGTCTTTAAATATCATAAGAAAAATATCAATAACTATTCTATTATCTATATTTCCAATATGATGAACAACCCTCAAGTATCATAACTTCTCACATAACTAAATAAGTTATTGTAATAAAAGTGGATATAATCCGAAATCCTTATTTATGTTGACTATTGTATTTACATTTAAAAAAAATGAAATTCATATGCTATGTTATTATTAAACATTAATATAAGTATATCCTGAAATTTTAATTAGTTGGGTAGCCCTAGTTTTATGATAACTTGGTCTTAGATTAGCAAGCCTTTGAAAAGTGACCTTTTTCTTTTTTCACAATTAAAACATGTTATGATAGGAGCAGAACAGACTTTCCGGTTATGAGTTTCGTTATCACAAAATTGGCACATTTTCAGATAAGACATTTTTGACAGGGCCACAACTGAGCCCCTCTTCTGAACATTCACTCTTGGTACCAACAGTGGCCACTACACCTGGGACCAATGAAGTGTTTGTAGGGGAGTAAAGTTGCAAATTACTTTGGGTGAGATAGGTACATTAGCATAGCTATTATATTACTTTAAATAATACTGAAATTGATTCACATGTGCATCATGTAACTGTAAATATTTTAAATAAAAAAATGTTTTTAGTCAGCTTATATTAAATTAGACCAGTATAAAAACATTTTCTCTTTTGCATTTTTAAATAAGTACTTTACTATTAATTAAATTCACTTTAAGATATTAATGATTTTATCTTTAAAAATAGTAAGTTTATATTTGTTTTGTGATTTTAAATAAAGTAAGTAAAAATGAAAATTAACTTTATTTTTATAATTATTATAAAGTACTTTGTATAAACTTGCTAAATTGTAATTGTTAATGGATGTTTTTCTATTGGCTTAAAAAATTAGTATTATGTTGGTTGGTATAGAAGTGGAACAAAATGCCAAGTAACAACTATAGCATATTAGTGGGGAGCTTCAGCCTTGTTAATTAAGAAATAAATTGTGGATATCATTTAACTCTGCAATACTTTTATAATTTTAGTTTTTAGAACTTGTTCATAATAAGTTGAGACTTCTGAAATATGTTCTTGCAGAATTTATTTGGCTTTATATATGGGAATTCATTTTCTTAATCTGAAAGACTGTTAGGGAAAATTTCTCAACACTTTGGTTTCTTTGCAGTAGTTGACAGTTTTATTTCCAAAAACTCATACTCGTTTCCTTATAATCATACAAATTGTTAAATACACTATGAATTTTGAAAAAAATGAAATTGAAGTAAGTTTTGAATAAATTAAAAAAAAAAAAAATTTTAATACTGTGTCCTTTCTGGATAGTATGTAATCATTGTATTACATAGATTCAATTTAATCATTATCTTTGGATTACTATTACTTTGGAAATATAGTGGAGTGGTTTCTTGCTGATTTCTCCATTGTTCAGAATTTGGATTAGTCCTTCTCTTAGACTGACACACAAAGCTGGAAACCCTAGTCTACCCTGCTATTTAATCTGTATCTGTGAGAAGAGATGGGATTCATGCCTTTCCCAATGACATTTGTGTAAAAGTGAACATAACAGCCTGGGTGGGAAATTGAACTCTGTTTACCAATTTCATTTTCTGAAACAATAACTGTTATGCTACCCACATAATATAAACATACTAACTTATTCCTATCTAAAATAAAACCAAAGATTAAGCTTGGATGTGCAGGTTGTATAATGGATAATGACTTGGAATTGGAACTAAGAGTCCCAATTCTTGTTGGATTTGTTACATTCACTTATGCACAAACACCTTTGGGAAAGGTATGAATCCACTTCTCCCATAAGTCCTATAGCAACTCTATTGGATAAACAGTAATATGATAAAACTAAAGTCAAATGTTCATTCATGAAATATATCCTGCTTCAGCCAGCTTTTTTCCTATTGAATGCATTTAAGCCATTTAAAATGTAATATTTTTGTATCACTTGTGATAGATTGATAGAACCATTGGTTAGGTTTATCAACAAGAAATGATATTTACAATTTCTGTATAATAGTTTATATCTAAGAAAGTAAACATTTCAAAATTTGTTCAGAAGGTTGAGGAATTGATCAGCAAAATATGGTAACAGCATCAATAACATTAATAGAACAAAGCTTGGTATGGTATAATTTGTATTCAAACTAGCTTTGTAAAATGTCATTTTTTAACTATTTTTAAATATCCTGACACACACACACACTCTCTCTCTCTCTCTCTCTCTATATATATATATATATATATATATATATATATATATATATAAATAAAATTTCAAACATTTTTAGTGTATACTATTTATATTTGAGTAGATGTCCTGATTTTTTTTTTTTTTTTCTTTTTTTTAAAATCCTTTAGACCGCTCAGCTATAGAGTGTCACAGTCCAGCAAAAGTTCTATTTACTCTTAAGGGATGCACACTCCCCTATTCATATTTTTTTAAAGCCTATATCTGCTTGATTTCATATTCAAAATGTAAACAAAGCAATTTCAAAAGAATTGATTTATTTTGAATCTGACATTTTTTTTTTTATTTCAATTTTGTATTTGAGTAGATGCTTTAGAGGGTACATTTTCTTTAGTGCACAAGCCATTAGACATAATTTACACTGTTTATAAAAAGGGGCTTTTACTCAAAAATGCATATCCTCTAAAGATAACATTTGAGGTCAGAAAAATGTTGTAGTAAAAAATGATTCTTTAGAAAAATATTCATACACACACCTTACATATTTTATTTCATTTTATACATTGTTTTTGTGATGATGTAAGTTTAGAAGACATCTGACAACTGATTAAAAAACATTGATTACAAGACAATTTTCAAATATTTGTATAAAGCAATTTAACTGATATTTTAGCTGTTAACTTGATGACAGTACCTATAATGTTTATGACGAAGTGTCAATGGAAATATAATGTTGATAAACTGATTGAGTTTCAGAAAATTCAGTCTTTGAAAATATAAGCTAATTTGTAAACTAAAATCTCAGATTTATCCAAATTTTTAGAAAATCTGGATTATCAGTTCTTATAGGGATGAAATGTATTGTCTTATTTTTTTCTTTTTCACACTATATTTTGATAGAGCTAACAATTTAAGATCTATTTCTTACATTTGTTATAAATAAAACCTTCTAAAATTATCTTTGTCATTGAATAGGCATAGTTGCTTGCTTATTAAGGTTAAAACTACTATCCTATCTTGGGAGATACTTGCTAACTTTAATAACTATTAGAAAAAGAAAGTCTACATATGTTAACTCATTTGATCTTTTGCAAAATCTGATATTAACTATTTTTTTATTAAATTCCTATGTATTTCTATTCTGCTATACTTCTCATGCTTGAATATTGTGAAAATGACATTTGTATTTTTTAACCTAATTGTTTTTTTGTTTTATTTTTGACAATGAATTTGTTAAATTACCCTGGTAAATGTGAATGCAAATAACTTTCACTTTTTCTTATTAGTTAATATCATGTGTATTTTTTTTGGAAAGGATGCAAGCTGTCATCCAAAAGATATTTTTTCTTGTATTTATGCAGAATCTGAAGATTTTAAAACAAAATCTGTATGCATAACTTTAGATGTAGGAAATTCTAAAACATTTATTGATTAAAATCTAAGAAATTTTTGCAATATGCATTTTATGCTTTTTTTTTATATTGGTCTTGTTTTTAAATTATGATTTTCTTTTTTACACCTCAAATGAAACCTCTGTCATTGTAACATTATGAAACGGTCTTATAAAGTATTTAAAAATTGTTGGTGGGGATTCAACACTAAAATGGTTTCATGCCACTGAACTTTATTTCTTTAATAAGTCAATTATTCTGTGATCTGATACTGGTGTAATCCTCATTGTAGCCAACAACATAGCACACTGAACCCTGCCCTCCGTGCACGCTTTGATGAAGAAATTGACCGTTTGTACAACGTGGCTCCAGACAGGTTTGTACTTCTGTCTATTTGATTTTTTTTTTTGTTTTACATTAATCTATAACATCTATAATTCGTTGTGGGTATAGAAGGTAGCATTTAAAGTTGATATTTTCACATAATCAGTTTTATTTTCACTCCACCACATTGTGGCACAATTTAAAAAATGAGAAAATAAGGTAAATCAATGGAGTATTTGGTGAGAGTGGCCAGCAGAAATTCTAAAAGTAAATTTTTTCAATGAACTTTTGGTTTTATTTTTTTAATATGCAAGTTTCATTTGGGCTCACTACCCTTTAAAAATAGAAACTCAAAGATTTTGGAAATTCTCTCTTGTATCCTTTAGAAAATATTTTGTGCCATTTAATATAAATGCTATTTTTTATACCTTGTATCAGATCTATTACATTCAAATTAGAAAATTCTAAAAGTATTTTGATACTTATTTATATATATATTTATGCAAAATATAATTTTTTTTCTTTCTGAGGTGTTGACTAATTTGGGCACATGAACTATGTACACAAACCTTTCACAAGTAATCACTATAATTGGTTTATTATAATAAATTCCCTTTTTTATTTGCTTTCTAAAAAAGAAAGTCAATACCCTTTAAACAGTACTCAGGTTAAACATTTTAAATCTACAAAAAAGAATTAAAGGATTCAATTCATTGTATTATGAAAATTAAAACGTTCATATTGCAATAAGGTCCTTTTCATGTATAATCTTACTTATTATAAAACGCAGGTTATGTGTGTGTGTGTGTGCCTGTAACGTTTATATGTTGGATTGAATTTCCTACATTTTTTAGCCGATTTCAACAAAACTTCACAGGACTACATAAAATTACCTTTTGGTGGTTCTAACGGCACCGAAAATGGGAAAAACACAGTTATTTTTTAAGAAAATCAATTTGAAAACACGATTAAGACACATCATGAGAATGAAAGGGGGACAACTCACCCACGAAAATGTAAACAAAAGAGCATAGCATGATGAAAAAGACGCCGAACTTGACGAAAACAAAATTTTATCGTCTAATGTTCATATTATTATTAAAGAGGAAAGATCAAAGTATTTTGGGGGTATTTTTTTTTACATTTTTTTAATCGTTCCTAGCACGTCTGAAATTTTCGTTAAAAATAGTTTTTTTTTTTTTTTTCTTGGTCAAAAAAAAGGACAGAATCATTTTCAATCATTTTTTTCGATTTGATAAAAAAGATTAAAATCTTATTTGATATTCTTTTAAAAATCAATTATCATTTTTTCAAAACTGATTTTAATAAAAACAGATATTATACTGTTTATTTAAAATATTTTGAACCAAGCTTAACATAGCTTCTGTGCCGAAAAAATGTAATTTGAAAATAAAACAAAGCAGGTCATAACCTTTCGCGTCGCTTGACGATTGAAAAAGGCACATTCATGACGTTTAGATAACTTACGGGAGGGATAATTATTTCTACGGATGGAAGGAAGTGAAATTATTTAAGTGAACAAATTATTTACCTTACCTTTTTAAGGAAAACTTTCAAGCTCTAATTTCAGCGCTCTTTTTTTTTTTTTTTTTTTTTGTACTTAGCTTTCATTTTTACGTTTACAATGCTTTATGGAAAATATAAAGAAATTAAAAAATAAGACTGTTAATAGTGAGATTAAATTTCATAAGAAAAAGGTATCTAATTAATTTAGGTACCTTTCTTATGAAATTTTATCAGAAGTGTACATAAAATACTATAATTTTATGTACATTTATTACATTTTACTGTGTTATTTGTATTTCCATTCATTTTATTATTAATTTTGATATTTCATTTATGGAAAAATGTCATAACTCAGATTAATATAAAAATAAGATCATATAAATTAAAGTTTAGCAGTAGTTAAATTTCATAAGATGATACTGTTACTTGTAGGTACCCTTCTCAGTTGAAATTGAAAACTCAAATTAACTTCTTCATATGTGTTTCGCAAAAGTAAAGGGCTTAACAGCGGAGAACAATGCTGAACTCAAATAATGCAACTAAATTGTATTCTGGTTGGTCTTCCGTACTTGATAATTACTGTCCGACTATAAACACAAAAATTACATTTCTTAATTACCATGGCTAATCTGATTGGTCCAAATTATACAATTTTCAAAGCGCTAGACAATCTCACAAGACATTTTGAAAGGTTGATGTTGCATTTAACTAATGTTAAAATATTTTTTAAAATTCAATTTAAACATTTTTTAAAAATCTTTTTTAAAATTAAAGAAATAATTGTATTAAAAATTCAATTTTCATTGAAAAAATTTTTTGCTTCCAGAAAATATTGTCCGTATTCATAAAAACAAATTAAAACAAATAAAAGCATTTGAAACTAAATAATATATTTGTTTTATTGAGTTTTGTATGTTACAATTCACAGCTGATTTTCAGGTACGTTGGCCAAAAAAAAAAAAAAAAAAAAAATGATTTGCATTCTTCAAAGCCTTGTGCTTTTAACTATTGTAATCACTAAAACCGATGGTCTCGAATTTCTAGAGTTTTTTCATAAAATTAGTTATGGGGGTGTTAATAAATATAAAAAAAATATTTCTGCCATGACTTTAATAAAAAAAAAAATATTTTAATAATTTTGATCATCTGTGAATAGTTTCTGAAAGTTTCATTAACATCTGACAATTATTTTTATTTTTGCAAGATTTTCCAAATTAATGTGTGTAAATACAAAAAAAAAATGCGCTAAAAATTATCTATGTTATTTACTACCCCTTGTTGCGACAAAGAGAAACAAGGTTTTTTTAAATCAAAATTTAGAATATTCTAAAAAGATGGAAAAATTTTAAAAATAATTAAAAAAAATTTAGTCTATCCTCTTCATAAAAAAAAATAAGCATTTTGACGATAAAATTTTGTTTTCATAAACTTTAAGCGTCTTTTTTCATCAGACTATGCTCTATGTTTTAGCGATTCCATGGAGTGACTTAGGTTAAAAACCCAGGTTGTTTGTGTGTGTGTGTGTGTGTGTGTGTGTGTTTATATATGGGATCGGATTTCTTACATTTTTTCAGCCGATAAAACAAACATCCACTTTTTTTTTTTTTTTTTTTTGGCAGGTAGTATTTCTTATTGTCTTGCACACTTTTTTTTTTTTTATTTACATTCAGAATGCTTTAAAAATTCCATTTACAAGACAATTGTTTATAATAAAATTCTATTCACCAATCGATAGACTCATAACGATTGTAAACAATGTTTTTGTTTGAATTTGGGTTTGACCAATTCGTAAAAAAAAAAAAAAAAAAAATTAAGACATGCGTGTCCGTCAACCTTAAACAATAATCTTTGTCAATTTTATTTTTCAGTCTTTATGATGGTCGATACTTGATCTATCTCTTACTGTTACATCCCCAAACAACGCCGGGCTCTACTACTAGTTTTTATATATATATATATATATATATTTAAATAATATTTTGAATTATGTGCTTTTTCGAAATTCAATATAATCAAATTTTTATATAAACATTTTGTGACCTGGAAAACAATTAATGTAAATTTTATTTTTAAGAAAATGTATTTCTCCTTTCTACAAAATACTTTCTGATGGAAGTTTACTCATTTGGTTTCTTCACTAAGAAAAAATGTTTTCTTATTCTTGTTTCTACTTAGTGATTTATATTTTTTTATAAATATTAATTTTAAAAAGTTTTTGTTAGATAAAATATAAGCAAAGTAAAAAAACAGTTCAAAAAAATTTCATTAAAAGTTTTTTTAAATTTCATATTGATTCTTTTTGGTTTTTGGAACATCTCAGTGTTCATAGCATTTTAAATATTGAGGATTGGCTAAATGCTCTTTGTCATTAAATAGCATTAAGTTTTTCTTTTGTTTTTTTTTTAAACATCTTCTAAATTTTTAAAGGTATTATGACATCTGCAATATCAGCAAGTATTTGTTTATTTTCTAACAAGGAAGGGAGATAGAAAAAAAATAAGCAATATCTGTAACATGCCTCTCCCTTTTTTTGTAAAGGTAAAACTGCAACTAGAATTGGTGGGGGTGTACTGTTGCAGTTTATGGTTATTATGAATGATTTATTGATTTGGTGGAAGTTTTCTATGTTATGTTAGTCATTGTGATGTTTGGTTTTGGAGAGAACATACTGAACCATACTTCCATGTGTAGTTTGCTATTTAAATGTTCTAAACATGTCTTCCTTTTTCTTTAATAAAATAACACGTATTGTGAGGTAAGTAGAAGAAACCACCACTAATGATAACAGAGGCTATTCTTCATCTAAATGCTGTATATATGGTAGGATTTATAGTTCTCTCTTATGAGCACTTTTCAAAGAAACAAATTGATTTTAACAAGTTCTGCTTCAACTTTTTAATGCAAATGAAGGTTTATTTAATAAATGAAAAAAAACCGTCTAAAGCAAATATTGCATATTATTTCAGAATGACTCTCAACAACATATTTCTTGTTACAGTTTGGCTGAGAAGTTTTCACTTATCTATCATATTCAGTAAATATTTCAACTTTGAATTATCATTTATTCAAATCTTTAAAGAAATCTTTTAAGAAAAAAAATTAAAGTCTTAGAAGACTGCAAAAATCATTCTAAGCATAGAAAGATTATTTACAAGAAAATAGTTCTAGCAATGTTGAAACTTTTTTTTAATTTTTTAATCTATTCATCTCAAATATTAAACAAAAGATTTATCATGCAGTTTGGATTAAATGGATGTGAAAGAATATAAGAAAAACATTATTAAGGAGAAAGAACAATAAAAGAACAGGAACTAAGAAGACAGAAGATAACAGTTGACATTGCATTTAAATTTTTGAAGACCAAAGTTGACTGAGAAGCAAGAAGCCAGAAAAATTTCAAGAAGTGTGAGAAAAGAAACTTAGCAGAGAACTTACAGTTAAATCTAGCCATTTCCACTCTAAAATGATGAGATATTGCTACCAATCTTAAACTGAGATTTAATTCATTTGTTTAGGTATGCTACAGAAGAAATTTTTTCTGAGAACTATATTATATTTCGAATACAAAATGAATAGCTCTGTTACAATGGTGGGAAAGTGACTGAAATTAATATGCCAGGTCAAGACCAATAACATTGCAGATTCCTCTTTGTATTTTATCAAGAATCTCTAAATGTATAGCGAAAGCAGACCAGATGTGGCAGCAATATTCAATGAATGGATGAATGGTAGACTTATAAATGCATAAGATAATTTTTCTTGTCAGAATCTATCTATCTAGCTAGCATGAGATAGTGACCCAATTTCTCTAGCAGCAAACAGAGCAATGATCAAATGTCAGCTCTGTCGAACATTATTTTTTATTAAAGGCACAAGGAAGATGATTTCGATGATGAAATAACAAAAGTTCTCAATCAGGCATTTTTTTTTTTTTTTTTTTTTTTTTTGTTTTCAGTATTTTGTTCCTTCGTTCTTTAGTTAACAGAATGTGCTTTTCTGCATTTTTAGATCAGCTTATGTATGATCATATCTGTCGTGATCAGATTTATTAAAACGAATAAATATTTGTCATCAGCATTTTTACATCTTTCAGGAGGAAGGTCATTGATTTTTAATTAAGAACAGTGTAAAGTTCAAGGTTATAAATTGAAATAAACACTTATTTATTAATGCAAAAGACATAGAAGATCATCCTTCAGAAGGACAACTTTTTTTTTTTTTTTTTTTTTTAATGATTTGATAAGAATGACTGAGTCAGTTTGAAAATCAGTCCAGGTAAAAAAATAATCTTTTTTGATTTGAATGAAGAGGCCAATTTGAAATCCAAATCCTGTCAAATGCCTTTGAGATATCCAAAGCAATTCTTAATTAAAACTTGATAAACTCTTACAGCAATAATCATTAACTAGCTGGACCTGTGAAAAAATTAATAGATAATTTAAATATGTTTTGTTTTTTTGTTTTTTGTTTAATTTACATGTCTAATTTCAATTAACAAAGAAATTTTTATAAAATCTACTGTTTTCTTGTTATTGACAGTTTTTGGACTTTTTTATTGTTGTTTTACTTATTTTTGTGGCATCCATTATTGGCATTGTTTGCATCAGTGCATGCATAACTTATGACAAGTGAATGTCTATTGCCGCAAATATAAATAAAAAACGCCAGAAATGGCTGCCATGAATCCTAAATGAGTTCAAATTTTCGAATTAACTCAAAAAAGGTGATAATGTTATCAAAAAATCTTTTCATTTTAAATTAAGCATGTAAATTTACATGTAAATAAAACTTTGGAAAATTATTAAATACTTAGTGCTGGGCTTAAAAAGCAAATTACCTGAAATTCCAATCTATTTCAGTGTTTTACAGCAGAATTTTTATACAATAAATTTTAACCATCCTCAAAAGTACTTCCTCTTGTAATTTTATAATTTATATTTGGTGTATAATCTATACACCAAGTATAAATATCAATCATGAGTACTTATTTTGGAGAGATTTTTAAAGCTTAACATGTAGACTAGTTTGCCATAATTTATAGTATATTTGTCTGTATTGTAATTTTATCCTGAAATATATAATTACTGAACAATACTGTTTAAATTCATGATTTTGTATTTCTGGTTAAATATAAATCCCTTTGTATCTAATATTTGCAGTTTTAATCAGATTCAGATAATGCTAAATATTAATGGACTTAATTTACTCTCATATATAGAAACTTATGATTTATTTTTTATTATATACATTAAATTAGTTTGTAATTATCACTAATCTTGCAATTCTTATTTTAACCTGTTTTTTAAATATTACTACAAAAGTTTTTTATTTTTTTTAATACTAATACTATTTTTGCCTTTGATTTTGATTTGCTAAATGTATGTTGCTTTTGATGTTTATGGCCAAGTTGTGTAATGCTGAGCTTGTTAAAACTTGTGCTCTCAAAGAATAATATAAAATAATTACTGTCAGAATGTTTTAAAAATTAATTTTTATCCTAATGATATTGATTGATAAATGATAGAAAATGAAATTATGAAAAATATTTTTAGTTCATTCTAATAATATATTGTCAACTAGAATACTGTTCATGCTATTGTAAATATTTATTTGCTGTTTGTTTTTACATGTTAGAAATTTTCATTTTCAAAAGTAAGCAAACTTTTAATTGGTTTTATTAGACTGCACCTTTTTGCTAAGAGAAATTGTTTGTATAAATATGCATTTTCTTGCTCTGTTATTTATGAAACATAGGATTTAAGTTACATTTGTGAAACCTTGCACAAAACTTTTTTTACTTTTTTTTATCATTGAAATACATTAAACTTTTATCATTCTGTACTTTTGAAATTTTGTAAAGAAATATTGTATCAAATTCAAAACTAAGGATTGTTTTTATTTTATATTTTTTGATTATAAAAGCACTTTTGATTATTGGTTTGACAATTACTTACAGTAGTTTCTTCTTTTTTCTTGAAATAAATTGTATTATGTACATATTTTTTATAGCCACTATTTCAGGGGTTTGCTATTTATGCAATATTCACTTAAGACAAAGTGGCCCTTAAGCTTGATGTTGAGTCACTTTCCATTTATAGAATTTATTTATTATTTATTATAGATTTTTGTTACAATTATAATTATCTGCAAATAAATATCAGGAGAGACTAATCTGTCATTGGTCCAACTCCATTTAAAATTTCTACTAGTTTTGCTTGTACTACTAATCCTCTAATTAGCAAAAGTCTAATGCACAATAATTTTCTTTAACCTGTTTATGATTTTTAAAATAATATTATTCTAAAAATGTTCGGAAATATCTATATATAGATATAAATATAAAATGAAAAGATTATATGATACCCATAAAAATTTAAAAAAAACAAAACTAAAGTACACATACATATTCAGTCTTATCCAGACCTAGTTGGATTCGACACTAAATTTTTTTGTTTGGTCAGATTTCAGGAAGTCCATTAGGCCAAGAATTTCTCAGCACACCTTTGTTTTATATAATTTCTGTATTTTAATAAAAAGTCAAGCATTCTTTAACACAGGACAAAAAAAATTAAAAGCATACAAATTGCTGAGTCATCTTGAGTTATCTTTTTGTAACAAACTAAATCTGATCATTCACAGTGTAACAAAATTTTTATTTTTTTTTTTATTTATTTATTTATTTATTTTTTTTTTTTTGTCTTTGATCAGTAAGTGCTATTTCCTAATTGCTTCCGTCTAGAGAGCAAAGGAAATGACTATTATTCCCTTCAAACTTTGCTTTTGTGACTTGGACAGAGGGGAAAATAGACATCAAAATCACAATCCCATGAATTTGGAGAGAACCAATTGACTATTCAAGCAATTGCTTCTACTGCATGGTGGAACCTTCTAAACATCAAGCTGGTAAGAATGCACCTGCTATCATATATGCAAACCTACTGTCATCCATCGTCCCAGTGTCACACTGCCATGAGATCTCTGTACCCACTCCTCCAAAGAAAGAGACACCCTCTTCAGAAGAGGATGGAATCATTAATCCAGATTACAGAAGTGCAGCTGAGGAAAGAAAACCCTTACTACAAAATGACCTCATCAACCTAGATGCATTGAAATATGAAGAGTATGGTTGGGAGTTTATCGGTGACTTCAAAATGGTGGCCTTTCTGATGGGTCTACAAGGTGGCTTTACCAAGTTTCCATGTTATCTTTGCCTTTGGGACAACAGGGACACTGGTAAACTACCACATTCAGAATGTCAAATGGGAGACACTATTTCCTCCACTGCATTTAAAATTGGGCTTTATGTCACAGCTCTAGATAAGCAGTATGCAGCCTTCAAGTACCTGCACTAAACTGTCTGGTCAAAAAGCCAGTATCTTTGTTGGACTGTAGGCTGCAAAAACTTCCCCAAGAAACTTACTAGGATAGAGAAAGCAGCATGAAACAGTTTTGTCGCACTGGTTCCGGGCTTCCTGGGGAATCACAAGGCTGAAAACTGTGAAGCTTGTTGAGACCTGGTGATAAATTACAGTAATATTGGCTGCAGGATGTCCCTCAAAGTCCATATCCTTGACACTCATTTTGATAAATTCAAAGAACATAAGGGTGTACTCAGAGAAGCAAGTGCTTCCACTAGGATATACTGAATTTTAAACACCCAGATAGCAAAAACATGATGGGAGACTATATTTAGAGACTGATTTGTATAAGCGTAAATCATGAAAAACTACTGATTTCTAAATTTTTTTGGTTTCTCTTGTGTAATCCTAGAATAAATAAATGCTACTTTTGAGTCATATGTCATTTTGTTCCTACTTTGTGAGAATGAGAATGTTCAGTCACTAGTTTTTCCAATGGGAATAGGTAAATTTCAGAAGTATCATTATCCTGATCACAAAAGCAAAGTTTGAACAAAATATTAGCCATTTTCCATACTTTCTAGGCATAAACAATTAATAACTATTGTTACCTAAGGACAAAAATCATGTTATGTAGTGATTATAAGAACACAAACCATATACTCATTATTATTGATGTTGTTATACTGGTGTGGAAATTGCTTGATTCTTCATTTTAGAGTATTCTAATGGCTTTGTCTTAACAAGAATCTCATGCTATCTTTGATGCATTACATTAACAAACCCACAAACAAAAAACACATTAATATTGTAAAAGAAAAATAAGCTTGTGGAAAAAATAAATAAAATAATAAATAAAAATAAACCTGTGGAAAACATTTTGTCTTAAAATGAGTAAATTTTTCTTTTCTTTCATTTTGCTATGAAATAAATCATTAAGCAAATTGTAAATTTCCACATTTTGCTCTTTAAAAAATGAATTATGCACTATATAATGATGTGCCAAAACTTATGGGAAATTTTCTCTCTAAATGCCATGTCCCTTCAGGATGTAGGCAATCCCAGCTTTTTGCAGATTCAACTTACTGTGAATTAGACACAATTTGCTAGGGACAATAGAGTAGTTTATTGCCTTCATGATTTTGAATTCAATGACTAACTAGCAACATATGGTATGATCCAATGAGTTGCAGTTATTTTGGTCTGATGGTAGGGGTTTTGGTGTGATGCAAACCACATGAAACCATGCCTTTAATTGTCAACAAGGCACTGTGCAGGTAGTTCCATAATTGTGTGGGCTATGGTTCATCAGTAACCATTACATTGTATTCATTCATGACCATTTTCACTCATTGATGGACTAAAATATCCCAACAAAAATGTGCATTATCCTGCTGGAATAACTCCATGTCAACAGTGTTGAAGTGGTCTGTCAAGGATTCACCAGGCAAATAATATTTCTGAAATAAAACAGAAAATTTGGCACAAGGCCAAAAGTGGGCATGGCAAAGACTGGTCATCGAAATATCTTATATTAAACTAGCTAACCACAATCACTGACCCAAACAAACTATAAAACATTCCATACACTAAAACACCACATTCTTACTACAACTGCCATAATACCCCAAAATCTATATGAAGTCCCCATATGTACAATTTGTTTGTGAGGGAATGAAATAACATTTAAAAACAAAAACTCTAATGAATATTTGCAATGTGAATAATACCACACACACACGCACACACACAAGAATCTAAACAAAATGGTGTTAGTAATGAAAAAAAAAACAATCCTTATTGTGGCAGAAATATCAGTTAACTAGATGAAATTAATGTGGGACATGAATAAATTAAAACGAATCATTCGACCACCCACACAAACACTTATTCAGACACAACGAAAGGTGTCCTGCATCCACCAGAGAACTGCCATGTCTGGTCACCTAACAGAGGAAGGAAAGGGGAATTAAACAAAAGAAAGTGAGAACAGAAATAAAAGGAGCCATTGAGCATACATTCCCTAGCAAAATAAACCTAAACTAACCTATTTTGGGCAGGGTTGCCAATATTTAATACAGTATTCACAATATCCTGATGCCTAACTGGCAAATTCTGATGGAGAGAGTTGTTACCTTTCCGCTTTAAGCATCAGCTTAAAGTCAAGATTAAAGTAAAAGATCAGTTGGAAAGAGGTAAACTTCTTGTCTCAATAGAATTCCTTCTGTCGCGTCGTCCATATAATGACTCATAACACCTAGCAAGCGCAAGTCAGCCTTAGTCATTGACGGTAGCACATTGTTACAAACAGAACTGGCCTCAAAGACAACAAACTTTCTGTGCAACATGCAAACCATGAATATCTTCAATAAATTTGTACAATGGGACTCTATCACCTCACCACAGTGAACACAGTTTGGAGAATTTACCAAGCCTGATGAACAGATTTTTGCTGACTCGGAGGACCCTTTGGAACACCAGCCATTGTTAGTGAGGCATCTCAACCCCATCATCCAAGGCCATATGGAGCAAGCCTCCTGTTTTGTGAAATGAGCTTACAAATCAGACCATCTTTAATGGACCCCCCTAACTAACGCCTGATGTAATACCTTATGAGACAATGCCTGGATATTGAAGAGACCAACTGTCGCCCATAAAAGGAACTTGAAAGCTAACCAACACACATGATAGGAGCACTCGCCTCTGGGTAAATGGTAGGTTAGTCTAGGAACGTGATGTGACGAGTATGTTGATGAATCACAATGCTAGGCATACTCTGACTGCCTTCAGAAGGGTGGGGATAACAGATCTCCCAACATAACCTTGGGAGCCTTTCCTCTCCATAAGAACAAGACTCTAATTTCTTTGGTGTGACATGCAGGTGTGGAAGTATGGAAAGTCAGTAATGGAAAATTGGGTAGATGTGTAAAGAATGTAATAAAAGAATGGACGAGTAATATTTTGATGTAGTGCATTACATTTTGCATGCTTATTTTGACATTGAAAACAAAAAAAAAATAAAATACATTAACAATTTAGTATCCTTCAGCTTTTATTACTCCTTGGAGTTCTGGGGTGCAATAACAAGCAAAATGGCTAAGGCGGCTGTCGTTTCATAAAAAAATGACGCACTTCTTCATGTTTACATATAAGACACCAGCATTTTTTTGGTTTTACTTTGACCTGACTAGCCTATTTATTTGTCTCGTTGACAAATAAAGTTACTTTGTCATTTATAAATACACAAAATAATTCACTTTCAGAAAGGCTGTCTGGTACATCTATGGTTGCCAGTAACTTCCATAAAATTAGTCAGTTGTGGATGATAGTAGCTACTAGTGGTCATCGTTGCTTTCCTCCACATCACTAGCATGGTTATCATCTTCAACCACTTTACTGTCAATATCCACTTGAGTAATGCCTTCAAAATCATCAGTTTGAATCAAAGAAAAACTCCTGAATAAATGTTTTGTTGGATGTTGATGTGACCATTTTTGTTTACAAAAAATTGTGAAAAAATTAACATGGGTTTAATCAATGTTACACTTTATGTAGTCTAGAAAAGTTGAAAATGGCATCAGAAAACAGAAGTTTAACCCCGTTCCAAAGCAGTAGTAGGTTATTTCCAGCTTAAAATACTGGAAATAGTGGGTGACAAGTGTCTATTTATAGCAACTGTCTCAAGGCAACAGAATGCACCTACAGCCGCAAAGGGAGAAAATTCTACAGTGATAATTTTTGCCTCCAGCATGATAAAGATTAAGGAAGATAACCTCAGATACCACAGATGAACTGCGACCTTGAGCTTCTCCTGTACCTCCAACCAATTCATTTCCAATAGGAAATCAGGACTGAAATAGATGACAAGTATCTTGACTGGACTGTCCATCCAGAGGAAAGGCCTGGGAAGAGAAACTCCTTTCCATGTGCCCAACAGCAAGTCAACAGACTTATTGCAGTGATCTTGTCCCCTGTCACTGTCTCATACCCTCTGATCTCTTTGCCGACTTTGTCAATCTCGGATCTGCTCAACAAAACTGAAATGTCATCAGCATAGGTGGAGCACCAGGTAAGGAGATTCTGCATAGGACCAGATTCGCCTTTAATCTGTGAAGGAAAGTCTCCAATGCAAGAACATCAAAGGTGTAAGCAGACAACCTTAACAAATGGAATGAGACAACACAAAATGCTCCAAGCGTACCCCATTCACTCCCACCAGTGCACCAGAAGTCAGATCCAAGTGTAAAAGTACGGCCTGAATCCAGCAGCTCTTAGAACAGCCTCTAGAAAATGATGGGCAACTATATCAAATGCCCTGGACTGATCTAAATCAATGTGTCAATCAGTCAAGTTGCTCGATGATCAAGCATAACAAATGAAGGTTAGTCCTACCCTTCACAGTACAAGTCTGCTCAGAGCCAATCAGACTAGACAGGACAGCCTGCAAACAGCTGGCTAAAATCTTGGTTACAATTTTCAACTCTGTATTTAACATTGTCAAAGGCCAGAAATTACCTATCCCATTCACACTGTTTTTGTTTTTGCATAGTAACTTGATCATACCCCTGGTGAAGCATTGAAGCATAAATCCCTGCTTCATCCAGTTGTTATAAATTAGTTCCAGTAAAGCGACAAAAACAAGTGACTGCCTCAAGTACAGTTTGTAAGTTAGACCATCTAACTCGGAATTTTATCCTGACCCACCAGCTTCAGTACTTCCCAGATCTCGGACTCTGTAACGGGACCTTCACAACCAGCTATTTCAGCCACCTCAAAGTGGTGAAAGCCTTCCAAAAATGTGTCAAACTGAGCAGAGCTCAGACTGAACTCCCTGGTGACTAGATTCTGAAAGTAGTCACAAAAAGCCTCACATATGCCCACATTTGTAGTTATTCTCCGCTTATCTGGCAATGTGACACACGTGATATGCCTATTGGATGTATTTCTAACTTCCTTTGCATGCAGTTCAGCAGTCATATTCATTGCTCCAGAAGACATTCTTTTTAATCTAACGCTAAATACAAGAGCTTGATCCTTTTTGATAAGCAAAGTCCAGCTCTACTCAAGCTAATTCTATGTCCCCACTATTAGTCCCACAATACCTCCCGGGGGTGCTCATTTTGATACTTATTGATAAGATCAATCTTTCTGATAGGTTCCTGAAATGGCTCACATCAAGGTTGTTAGTAACCTATCTTTCCCCTATAAAATTTATAGTCAAGGGTGGCATTCCAATTGCCTGCTAAAACCACCCAACAAAACATAAGAAACAGCTCAATCTACTGAAACAAATCTGGCTGCTCTGCATGGACATTGGTCACATAAATCCCAATGAAATGAAGAGACATATTCTTTATGGTAACATCCAGTATGCAAAGCCTGCCTGCTGGATCTGCAAAGACAATATGCCTCATTCAACACTTGCACAGTAGCCAGGAAACACTTTTTAAGTGTCCATCAAAACATGCTGAATAAAGGACAAACCTCTTAGAATGTATTCAGTCATGAGTTGAAAACCAGGTCTCTTGTATACAACATACCTCCACAGTGAGATGCTGATGATCACAAGCAAGACTTGCCCTGCATGACTCTGACCTCAAACATCAGCCATTTACACCAGCTATCCAGAGAGACATGATCAATTCCATTAGGTTTGGGAATCAGTCTTAAACATGGTTGGTATCTCCTATTGGGCCTTGGCCCATTTCATTCTTACTGGAATCATCTAGGGAGAGACTGCCAGTGTCTCGGGTATTGATCAATTTTAAAGCTCTATAAAGGGAGGGGAAAATGAAAACTTTTTAGCTATGGTAATTGGCTAACTAATTAAGCATGGAAATTAAAAACGAGAAATACTTAAGGCGAGAAAGCTATAACGAAAGACATACCGAACGATTTTTTTTTTTTTTTAACAAAAGAAAAATGGATAAAGATTTTATTTTTATTAATGAAGAAAGGTATTTTTTTCACAGAAGATAGAAAATTCGTAAGAAAAACAGGTATCGGATTCTGTCAGAATTAATTAATGTCATGACACGACAAGGGAAACAGAATACGGATAAATGATAACAATCTGCCCCCACGTGTGGCAATAATAAAAATTTCAATTCGGTCAGAGGCATACAAAGCAGAATTCTAGAAGAAAATCAAAACTGGGTCAAGCATGCGATCGAGAAAGAATTAGGTGAGACCACCCCAAAAAGAATAGCCATTAATTATCTTTCAGAGATATCATTTGGTTTTGGTTCTTGTGTCCAGAAGAAGACCCATCTGTTGTATGTCCGGATCTTGTCATGATAAGAGTTAAGCGCCAAGGGGAACAGAATATGGATAAAGAATAACAATCTGCCCACACATATGGCAGTGATAAAAATTTCAATTCGGTTATCTTAAAAAAAAAAAAAAAAAAGAAGAAAGCCATTATTACTACCTGTACAAGCTGTTGGCGACAGAATGCAATGATTTTGAGACAAAGAGATTTGGTGACCACCCAGTTAATAAGTCAGAAAAAATTCCGCTAATGAATTCCAGGTGACCCCAAATTAAGATAAAAATATTTAATGTCCGCAGTACGATTCACAAGAATTCTGGTCAATAGAAAAGAAAGAAAAGGGAAGATATTTTTTTTTTTCTTGGGCGATAATTGTAAACTGAGGCCAGTCTAGCCACACCCACAATACCAAGCGTTCATTGGCTAAGTGTTGGCATGAGTGATGGGCGAAGGTAAACATATGAGAAAGAGGGGAAACTTGTTGACGCCCTCTGAGGGGATTAGTGTGAGATACCAATATGAGGAATGAAGAGTTTAGGAGGATAATTGTTATAGTGGAACACACCTATTCTATAGTTAGACTCTCCCACCTATAATAAGTAGGAGTAGTAGTCAGGGAGTTGGTCAGTCAGTCAATGTCAGACGACCGTTAGTCAGATACTAAAAGTATGAGCCATCACAACTAGATTTCTCTGCCTCATTACCTATATCAAGTTCCTAACATTTTGTACATCAAACCTATTTTAGGACCGACTTAGTACAAATACAAGCCTCCACTGTGAAACCACTCTACAACAATAATCCTCCTACGACCCCTTCTAAAACAGAAAGTAATTGACTTCCAAAAATGGGAAGTGATAAATTTCCCTGTCCAAAGACAAACAAAATCCTTATTGGGGATTTGGAATTATCAAGGAACCCAAACTACGACAAACCCCCACCCGGTTTTGGTCAGCGTCCATATAAATGAACATCCCCAGAGTTTCAGACAGTTACAGGCAGTTACCGTTAAGTTGGATTGGAGATCGGAGACACTCGCAGGAGCTGACTGAAAGATTTCCACGTATTCCGACTTAGACTTCTAACCAAAAGCAATTTTTTTTTAAGAACGACTTACTCACACCACCGAAACAAGTTTCAACGAATATCGCCTGAAGATACCAAAAAGCAGTTTATTGAAAAACAACTTAAGATATCAAGACTCGCCTGAGAAACGCAAAGTGTCACGAATCCATAGAAGTGGGTTGGGAGAAAGACGCAGTCCTGTATTCAGCAAACCGATATAAAGATACTTGTTATTTTTTCAACAAATTTGAACCTTTTGAGTTTGTTTCATTATTTTTTTTATATATACACTTGTGCGATATCACCTTTGCCCCAGATTCAGCTTGCGCTATGGCCCGACGCCTGATTGATTTCGTCTACCTAAGATCAAATCACAACGTGGGTAGGTTAGACTAGAGATCAAAGCAATTACTTCGGTAACCGGACGTTGGAGGTGAGCTGGGAACGGCAAGGCTGATATCGAATCTAACCAGACGTTGACCGCGACCAAGGCAACCAGAGGTGTTAGCGTCACACATGGTTCCATGGTAAATCAGATTTCCATCCGAACCAGCCAAGGGTTAGAGGCATCACAATTGGCGGCTGTGACCAGGACTGACTGGTGGCGTCACAATTGGTGCCGCGACCAGCACAGACCCAGGGAGACGTCACAGCCCTCCCTGATCAGAATTTTGTGTGTGACTTCATTCTCGATTACTTCCATATCTCCCTCGCCACCAAAGTTTGAATTACAGTGAACACTCTTTTGGCTAGGGGAAAATTTCTGGGATCTTCTCACCTTCTTTTTTTTTTTTTTTTTTTTTTTTTTTTTTTTTTTTTTACCCTAAACAAAAGGTATTTAAGTCTCCTTATTCTGTTGCTATAGTTTCTAGCTTCAGTTGGGACTTTAACTCCAGCGGCCTTTTTCTCTGGGTAGAAAGACGACCACTTTTTACCACTCTTCCAGCACATTGGTTTTTGGTCACTATGACTGGCATTTTCAAGCTCGCTACATTGAGATAATTTTGGATGAGAGGAAGGCTTCTCAATTGTGCATGAAATCAAAACCTTATCCCTGGTTCAGGCTATCCTAGGTTGCTCCCAGTATCTGTCCAAACTGTAACATACACAGCCTGATATTCCCCATTAAACTGAGGAGGGACATCAAATATTGTTACTTGATCTGTTACCTGCTTTTGTACTCTGTTTGAATAAGAACTTTTGTTATTAATTCCCGACTTGCAGCCTTTATGTAGTCTTCAGGCATGGGTAGCAATATCTCCCACATGAAGAAGCTTTAATTATTCTTTGTGGCTTAACCCCCAGAGACTCCAGTAATTTAATCATTGTCTTTCATGAAGCAACAAATTTTGTGCAAAAACTTGACCACCTCAAAGACTGACACAATTCTTTTCTCAGCCTTCTTTAGTTCTTGGGTGTCTTCCAAAAGTCCACCTTCTTTTATAAGGTATGCATAACTCTTGGCCCTTTCCAAAAACTCTGCAATGTTGATTATACATTTAGAGGGGAACTTCCAACAGGAGGGCAAATCCCCATCCTCAGTGTCGTCAATAATCTTCTTATTTTGAAATGCTTCTTTTCTCATAATTCTTGATCTTTGGTTATTATTGGTATCCATACTTTTAATTTCTTCATTTTTGTTCAGGTTTATTTCATCCTCCAAAACAAGGATTTTCATTGGTTTTTATCTAGTGGGCTCCAAATAAGTCTTTTTTAATAGATCAATGTTTGTCAGCCATTTTGGGTTTTGAGATTTCTCTTTTTTCCAATTGTTTTTCTTTTCAGGAAAAAAAAGGGTGTCTGTTTGTTTTTTTTTGTTTTTTTTTTATTATTATTATTGTTTTTTTTTTTCTTTGCACTCAAAAAGTCCTTTTTTATTTCTTTATTACCTTTTTCTCATTTTTAGGCAAAATTTAAAAAAAAAATTTGAAATGTAAAAGGATAAGCAAAAAAAAAAAAATCAAAAGAAATTAAAATATCTCCTACGTTTTAAAGTTTGGCAAGTATAAATAAGGAATTTAAAGCCACAAAAAATAAAACAACAAAAAAGGGTCTTTTAAACAAATAAAATCAATACAAAATATTTAAAAATTGAAAAAGATTAAATCAAACACACGTGTAGCAAAAAAGGTTTGCCTAAAATGAAAAACAAAATGAATAAAATAAATAGAAAGAAATTTGACAAAAGTGTAAAATAAAATTATAAATTTGGGTTTAAAGCCAGGGGTTTGAAGAAAAAAAAATTAAACACAACAAAATTAAAAGAACAAAAGAAAAAATAAATTGAAATACTAGTGGAAAAATAAAAAGATGTTACACCAGAAAAATAAAATAAAATTGGCTTGTTGCTGGGGAAAAGGGGAATAAATGAAAAACAAACTGCCACAATCACAACAAATACACTCAGTGCAATCAAAATAACTTACTACGTTTTGGTAGTATTTGAAAAATAATAAGAATGTGAATTCAAAACAGAAACCTAAAAGCATCTACACAAGACTTAATCAGTCTGACACAGTGACAAACAGGAATTCACAAGACAAATGAATCTACACTCAATATAAGCACATTCCATGTGCTTATATTGAGTTCTATGGCAGAACCCTTTACAAAGAGCAGGTGAGACAGCAACAACAACAAAGTATTAGTTTCTATTAGTTGGTGGTTGAGTTCAATTCCAATATTGACTGGCTTCTGTGAAAAAAAAAAAAAAAAAATAGTTATATTAATTCATCCTTCTTGATAAAGTTCAGGTGGTGGTATTACATATAGAGTTCTCTTGATTTCATTTCCTTGTAAAGATGCTGAAGAGATATCCATTGACTAAAAATCCCAATGTTTAAATGAGGTTGTTACTATTGCTAGACAAAGTGCCTAACTGCTGCATGTCGGGCTGTCGATTCTCTTATTGGCAAGCCTCTCTTCAAACTCTCTTGTCAGGTATATACTTTTCATGCAACACACATTTACATGACACTGTTTTCTGTCCATCATCTACCCATTCAGATACATCATGGTTTTCCAAATTTTTAATTTCCTTGTCTTTAGCATCAATGACATGTTGCTGGCAAGCCTTGCTCCAAGTCACTCACTTTTCTTCATCAAAGAACATTCCAATTTATTGAGCTGGGTTGATCTGTCCCAACTACTTTAACATTAATCCAATCTTTCCAGATTTCTTTGATCAAGAAGATAACACTTGTTCCTTACAAATAGTTCCATCTGGAAGAGTATTCTGCACAATGGGTTGAATATCTGATTTATTTAGTTCCTCAGGACTTTAGTCAGATGTTTCCTCATCCTTTTCTGTAATTTGCACTTCAGATTCATTCACAATGGGTTTCAGGATTTTCATCAACATCAACTTTTGATTTCCCTTCATCTGACTCAACACCAATGTTATCAACAACTTCCAAATCAGATTGATCAGTGGATTCATTCACAGCTTCACTATTGGCATTTCCTTGTGAGTGTGAGTCTACAACAGATCCTTATGTTCATTTTTTTTCTTTTGTCTCATTAGTATGTTGAGCCCTAGTATTTTGTTTTTCAGTTTTTTCTTCAAACCATTATCTTGTACTACTTTATTTGACAAGGGTGACATCTGCAGTATTCACTACCATGATGGATCAATACAAAATTGTTTTCTTTTCCAAGCACCTTAGCAGGTGCTCTCCAGCTCTTGCTCTTTTTATGTTTATAGTAAATTCTTTCATCAGGTATAAATTCAGCTTCTGCATAAGTCTGAACATTGTGTTTGAGAGCTCTTCTTATTCTCTCCAAAGTTTTCTCTAGTATGATGAGCATCTAGGTTCTTGCAAACAAGGTCACCTATGTGTTAAAGGTTCATCAGTTACTACTGTAGGGAGATTCACATTTTTTTTTTTTTTTTTTTTTCAAAGAACAAGCTATATAATCTATATAATTCAAACTATATCCAAATGTGTTTTTGTAGAGAATACTTGCTACACAATATGCATGCTAATGCTGTTTCCATGTTAGATTTGGCATCCTCCTTAGTTTACATTATGGTTTCATACAAAATTACATTATTTTGTTCAACCACACCATTACAAAAGGGTGACTCATCATGTGTAGTACTAGTTTCTATGTCAAACTTCTCATTAATCTCTTTGAAAACTTCATTATTAAATTCTCCTCCACAATCACTATAGAACTTTATGCCAGCCAAATCTAGAAGAATTTTTAAACAACAATGCATTACATCAAAATATTACTCATCCATTCTTTTATTAGTATACACAAAATAAAATTTTTACACACAATACAAGATATTACAATTTTAAAACAGTAGGTGCTCATAGTTTTTGTTCCCTCAAAAAAAAATGCTGTGAGAAGGGGAACAATCTTGGAAAGAATTTGGTGAGGTAAAGATTATCACCAATATACTTAAATGTTCCTTTTTCTTTCTTGCTAATTTTGAACAATCCGACAATTTTGTCAATAACATTATCATGCTAGGACAACATCCCACATTATTCAAAGTCATCTACATGAACAACAACCAAACCAACTAAATTACTATCTTCATGCCATATGAATGATGACCGATCATATACACTGATTTTACCACCCAATGCTTTCAGTTTTTAGCATAAATGGTCATACCATTACCTTGTGCATTGGACAAATCATATAAACACCTTTTTAAATGACAGTCTCCCTTCTATTATACTCACCAAGTACACTCTAACTTGCTTTTGTTCCATTGAATTCCAAGGATGCTTTTGCTCTAACCAATCAGTTATGGTCATCTGATAAATTAGCTGCTATCAACAAAAAGTACACCAAAACACCTTCTTCAAATGATAACTTGTACCTTTTTACTTCTCTGTATCTGTTGTTAAATTCAATCAAGAACTTTGGGAAACTTTATCCACCTCCCCTGTAAAACACTCCAAAAGACTTCACAGCACAGAATGCATGAGTAGTTTCATATTTTAGGTAAACAGCATCTAAGGCAGCAATCACTTTTTAAAATCCCTCATCTGCTGCTAATTCTGTAGCACCAATTGAACAAACAGCTTCTCTGGCATCTCCATATATGCTTAAATAAACTGCAGAACTAAGTCTAGGTTTTTCATCCTTTGTAAATAATCTCCAAGCTTCTACATCTGCTTTCCCATCACACACAGTTGAATACTGGTGGTTGCTTCAGGGAAGCCACTATTAGGAACTGTGCTCTGCTACCAATATTGAAGTGGTCTGTCAGGGATTTACTAAGCAGACGAATGTATGATATTTATTTTTAGAATCTTTGGTTGTTGCAACAATTTAAGATTAAATTGTTATGAAGGAGTGCTGAAAATCTTTCAGTCTGTCCAATAAGAAATTCCAATATTTGTGAAGTAGGTTTCACCAATATTTCTTCAGCACCTCTTGTATTTCTGTAAGAAATTTTAAAGCCTCAAAATTGGTCCAAGAAATACAGGAAAATTGACTTTTTCTAAAGTAATTTTCATGGACAAATCTCTAGTGACACTTGAGCCAAAGAATGGATTTTATTGAGTGTACCTGTGACTAAAAAGAAGGCAGCAAAGAGGTGGCAATGTAGTGATATGGACTGGATTTAGACTATTATTAAACCATTAAAGTCAATGAAGGAGCTAAACTGAATATTGCTAACTATTGTGATTTAATTTCCAAGACTTTAATTGAATGTTATAAGTCCCAGCCTCACAGTTTTTTTAGCCAGTGCACCTTTTTATGTATCTACATGTGAGCTTTTTGAGCATAAAAGGTTTACAGGAGAGAAGATAATGGAATAGCAACTATCAAGACCCAATTAGAATCCAATCGAAAAAATATGGCTAATTCTAAAAATGAAATTATACGAAAGTGGCAAACAATATGACAGCAAAGCAAGCTCATGGGAAGCAATTAAAACCACCTTCAGGAACTGAACCTGTTGAAGTATAAAAAAAAAAATTAACAAAATCAGTGGATAATAGATTACTGGCTGTTATTAAGAAGGTTCACTATATTAAGACTATCAAATATTTATCACATATTTATTTGTTATATCAGAGGTGTTGATCAATTTTTGATAACTTTATTAACTACTAGCAGTAGAGCCCGGCGTTGCCCGGGGATGTCACAGTAAGAGATAGATCAAGTATCCACCATCATAAAGACTGAAAAATAAAATTGACAAAGATTATTGTTTAAGGTTGATGGACACGCATGTCTTAATTAGTTTTTTTTTTGTTTTTCGTTTTTTTTTGACGAATTGGTCAAACCCAAACTCAAACAAAAACATTGTTTTCAATTGTTATGGATCTACCGATTAAATAGAATTTTATTATAAACAATTGTCTTGTAAATGGAATTTTAAAGCATTCTGTATGTAAAAAAAAAAAGGAAAAAAATATGTGCAAGACAATAAGAAACACTACCTGCCAAAAAAAAAAAAGTTTTTTTGAAATCGGTTGAAAAATGTAGGAAATCCGATCCCATATATAAATGAACACACACACACAACAACCTGGGTTTTATAATAAGTATAACTCGATATGAGTTGTCCCCTTTCATTCTCGTGATGCCTCTTAATCGTGTTTTCAAATTGATTTCATGCAAAAAACAATTGTTTTTTTTCAATTTTTGGCACTGTTAGAACCACCGCAAGGTAATTTTATGTAGTCCTGTGAAGTTTTGTTGAAATCGGTTGAAAAATGTAGGAAATCCAATCCAATATATAAACGTACACACACACACACACACACAATCTACGTTTTTTAATAAAAGATAAGATGATTTAACAAATCATATTCATTTAGTAGCCTTTCTGTAATCTTTTTAAATTTATGATTTTTACTTATTGAATACAGTAGTAAAAAAATTGCATATTTTGCTTGTGGTGATTCATAATTAGAATTCTGATTTGAATATATTTTCCACTTCGTTGTTTCTAATACAAAAAAAAAGATTAACTTTATTTGGGTTTATTAACTATGATCTCTACAAATCTTATTCATTTAGTAGTTAGACTTTCTGTAATCTTTTTTACAATTTATGATTTTTTTTTATTGAATACAGTAAAAAAAATTGGACACCATGTGTATTTAAAGTAGTTTCCTTTTCTGGTTTTTTTTTTTAGGAGGGACTTGTGTATGTTTAGATTTCATGTTTACTTTTGAAACAAATCTCTGTTTGAAAAAAAAAAATCTGAATCAATGAAAAAAACGGCATTTACAATTGAGGTTGACGACTTCCATATCTTTTGATACTGATAACTGTTTTTTCAAATTGATTTCATGTGCAAAAAAAAATTGTGTTTTTTCAATGCATTTGGCTATTGTTAGAACCACCATTTGGTAATTTTATGTAGTCCTGTGAATGTTTTTTTGAAATCTGAATGAAAAAATAAAAAAAAATCCAATCCAATATATAAAACGTACACAACACACACAATGATCTTTGTTTTATAATAAGTGAAAAATGAAAAGTGCTTTTTCTGATTTTGCATAACTTGGAACTGTAGTTTTTATAATAAATCCAGTAAGTTATTAATAAAACATGTTGAAGCTAAAAAATTTACACAATTTTGTTTTGCTGTTTAAATCATTAAAAATTTGACAATTGTTCAAAGTAAATTTGAGTTATAGAGGTTTGTGATCTGCATAACTTCAGACTGTAAAGTCTAAAGAAACTAAATTTTTTTTTTCTTTGCTCTCTTTAAAATCAGATTGTGATACATTTCACTTTTTTTTAGCATAAAGACAATATCACATTGTTGACTACTTAATAGTAAACAATGTAGCAGATTGTGACATGTTTCATTCTCTTTAGACTGGTGTCTAAAGAGAATGAAACATGTCACATTGAGCATCTGTAATGCATTTTTTGTAAACATTTAAAATCAGAATTTGTTACTTAATAAAGAAGTTCAAGTTTGGCAGTTTGTTTTTTTTTTCCCCATTTTCTACTAAAGACTATCAGAAGTCCATGCATAATGTGGTAGTTTAGATTGCAAGTGGGTAATAAAGCAGTTGTCTTTATGCTTTGCATGATTTGGTTGTTCTCATTATATACTATATATATATATATATATATATATATATATAAATATATATATATATATAAATTCATTATATACTTTATAATGTTTATATAACTATATAAGTATGTTACTTGTTTTTAAAATTTACTGCTGAAATCAGAAAAAAATTTTTTTTTTGTGGTGAGGATTATTGCAAAAAAAATATAACAGCATTTTTCTAAATTATTTAGGACTTTAACAAGCTGATTCACAGTAGTACTAAGATTTTAGACTCATTGACTTTGACAGAATTATTTTTTTAAGCTTTCTTTTTTTTTACTTTCATTTTCTATTTCTTTTTTTTTTCCTTTTTTTTTTAACTCTCTATCTCTCTCTATATTTCATGAAAAAAAATTTAATACTGATAAATATTTACTGTATGAACAACATATCAGGTTTCCCTTCTACCATTGAAAACCTTTAACGCTTTATTTAAAAAAAAAAAAAAAAAAAATTTTTTTTTTTTTTTAAAACAATTTTTTTAGAATCACCTTGTATATTTATCTTACTTATTATAAAAATTTGAAATTGTGTGTGTGTGTCTGTAACGTTTATATATTGGATCGGATTTCCTACATTTTTTTAAATTTTCACAAAAAATTCACTGGACTACAAAAAATTACCTTGTGGTTCATCTAAAAAATTTGGGATTAAAAATGGGAAAAAAAACAATTGTTTTTTGAATGAAAATCAATTTGAAAACACATTAAGACACATTCGTGAGAATGAAAGGGGACAACTCATTTTTCATATGAAAAAACCCAGGTTGTTTTTTTGTGTGTGTTTTCTTTATATATGGGATCAGATTTCTTACATTTTTTTTATAAAACAAAACAAAATTTTTTTTTTTTGGCAGGTAGTGTTTTTATTATCTTGCACATTTTTTTTTTATTTTTACATTCAGAATGCTTTAAAAATTCCATTTACAAGACAATTGTTTATAATAAAATTCTAATTCTATTCAATTTTTGACTCATCAAACGATTGAAAACAATGTTTTTGTTTGAGTTTTGATTTGATTTTTGAAAAAAAAAAAAAAAAAAACTAATTAAGAATTTGTAACCAAAAAAAACCTAAAAAATAATCTAAGGATCTCTACTGATTGTTGTTTTATGGAAAAAAACGGATAATTCTTTATCTTTAGGGAAAAAATTCCAAAATAAATCAGGGCCCTTTTTACAATTCCCTTTGCAATTTGTTCCAAGGCAATCAATAAAATTGGTTCTATTTGATATTAAAATAAATAAAAAAATTTTAAAATTTATTGTTTTTCAAATTGAAAAAAAAACAATATTGGATGAAGATGATAATTATTAAGGAAATTTTCACAGTACATGTAATAAATTAATAAACCCAAATAAAGTTAATATTTTTGTATTAGAAACAACGATGGAAATTTATATATTCAAATCAAGATTCTAATTATGAATCATCAATCAATTTAAAATATGCAATTTTTTTTAAATTATTCAATAAGTAAAAATCATAAATTGTTAAATATTACAGAAAAATTTACCTAATTTTTTTTCTTTGAAATTTTCAACAAAACTTTTTTTTTTTTTTTTTTTTTTTTTTTTTTTTTTTTGGGCATGTAAAAAATTCTTATTGTCTTGCAAAAATTTCTTTTATTTTTTTTATTCAGAATGCTTTTTAAATTCCATTTACAAGACAATTGTTTATAAAATTATTCTATTCAATTGGGAGACTCATAACAATTGAAAACAATGTTTTTGTTTTTCATTTGACCAATTCAATAAAAAAAAAAAAAAAAAAAAAACAATTAAGACATGCGTGTCCGTCAACCTTAAACAATAATCTTTGTCAATTTTATTTTTCAGTCTTTATGATGGTGGATACTTGATCTATCTCTTACTGTTATATCCCTGGGCAACGCCGGGCTCTACTGCTAGTCACTAAATAATCTTCAATTTCTCTCTTCAGTGCCTCTTTATAAAGTTTGTCTCTTTTAAAACCTATAACCATCTTTCACCTTGGTCCCCATTAAATTTCAATCCAACAAAATTTGTAAGTTTAATGCTCTGTCAAACAATAGACATTTCAAAAATCCTATCAACTGGATTGATATGATTGATTATCACTGATCTTCAAAGCCAAACTGCAAATCTTTGTATTATGTGCACAAGATAGCTGCTCTGTTTAGCTAGAAATCATTGAATTAAGCCTTTTTTTTTTTTTTTTAGTTAATTATTTGTAATTAAAGCACATTTTTTTTACATTACATATGTTTTATCATAGTTTTGATTTGTGAAAACTTTTGAAATATCGATTGAATAATAGTAATATTGCAAAAATAATTGAACATCAGGCAATATATATTTTTTACAAAGCTACTGAGAAAAATAATTCAAATTTTATTTAAAATTAAATTCAAAGTTTCTTGTGATAAATAAAAAATCCGATGCTTTTGTGCCTTTTTTAAATTCAGGTGAAACTAGATATTTTTTCATTGGTTCACACCTTTAAATTTGATGGTTCTTTTAAACCTTGCTGTGTCCACTATGTCCTCAAGGAAGTTAAGTCCGTTTAATGGACAATGAATTTGTATCCATATATTTTCTAATGAGTTTGGTTCTTATGACTACTGTCAACTCTATAATAGTGTGTTAAATAACAGTAAGTCTTCTATCTCTTCTCTCTTCACTTTATTTTGTAGTGATAAAGCAGAATGTTTTGCTCATAAATTATCTTCCAATTCTACTCTTGACTTTTTTTTGCAGTATCTTTGATTTCTTTTTTTAAACATTTTCTTTTTCTTTTTTGTTGCATATAACTCCATCTATGGTTTCTGATATAATTGAAGAAAATCCCCAAAAATTGAATGGATGTATTTTTTGTATCCCTGCAATCGTTCTTTTTCTATACTCCTAAACTGGTTCTTGTTCTCTTTACAATAAATGCCTTGTTGCTTTTTGCTTTCTGAGAATCCTCTTCTATAGTTCCAGTATTTTTTCTATCAGTCTATCTATCTATTTTTCTATCTATTTTTTTCTAATTGATTAAGCATCTCACCTATAGGGTCTTCTTTCAAATAATTCATATGACTTTTGCTTCTCTAGGTTAACTACTGATGTATTAAGTTTTTGCTGAAAGAACCAAGCTTTAGATAAAAACGGGAAGGTTGAACTGTTGCTTTGAATATCTGCAAGGCATTTAACAAGCATGTTAGAGAAGTTGATTCACTATCTCAAACTAGATAATTTTTCTCACCAGAATCTATCTTATGCATTTATAAGTCTACCATTCGTTCATGTATTGAATATTGCTGCCACATCTGGTTTGATGTTTCTGCTATGTTTTTAGAGATTCTTGATAAAATCCAAAGAATCTACGATGTTATTGGTCTTAACCAAGCATATCAACTTCAGTCACTTTACCACCACTGTAACAGCTTTCCTGTGCCTTATCTATCAATACTTTCAGGGTAATTGTTCTGATGAACTTTCCACTTTGGTACCTCGACTTTACAAATTTAAGTGCAGTACTAGATTAGCAGCTAGGTTGCATCATTTTACTGTTGAAATTTCTAGATGCAACTGAAAGTTCTATGCTAAGTTTCTTCTCTCTCACTTGTTGAAATCTTTTCTGTCAATTTTGATCTTCAAAAATTTAAATGCAATGTCAATTGTTATCTTCTGTCTTAATTCTTGTTCTTTTGTTGTTTCTCTCCTTAATGTTTTTCTTTTTCTCGTATTCTTTCACACCCCTTGCATCTTAGTGGCTTTATTGCCTTGCTTGGGATGAAATGATTAAAAAAAAATATACAGTTGTAGAATAGTTTTATTATTTGAGAATTCTAATTTAATTCTGTATTAATACTTTTTTATCAATTAAACATTTGCATTTTCCTTTTTGGTATCTAATTTAAATTTAAAGTGTGAGTATCTTTTATACAAAATTAAATGACAAAACCTGTCACAACAAAGTCTAGTTATACTAGTATTCCAAATACCAACAGAACATAGTCATTTTTCTGTAATGGTTTAGTGTCTAACTTGTATAATATTTTTTCAGAGACTGAATTAATTAGGAAATGAAAATATCTCCCTATACAAACTTTGCTTGTCTGAAAGTGTTGGAAACTAAAAACATGAAGAAAAAATGTCTTCTAAATCACTGGCAATGTTCTTGGCAAACTAAATATCCAGAAAAAAGGTTTAATGCTAATATCAATAATCTGATCCCTGTTGCTTAACAATATTTTATAAAATTTGAGATGCAATGCAAAGGCATCTACAGTGCATTGACTGATGGGTTGAACTTCAATGGGTTATAATTTAATGCGATTTTCTTTTTTTTTTTTTTTTTTATCACCTGAAAAATCAAAATTTTTCAAAAAAAAATTAATAAAATTTAAAGTTTACTGATTTTATTTAAATGAGACAGAAAGAGAAATTTAAAAAAAAAATCACTAAAATTCAGTGATATAAATATTTTTTTTTTTAACCTTCTAAAACAATTTTCAATGTTTATGGTGTTTAGTTCATTGTCTATGTATATCCAAAATAATTTATTACCAGTTTTTAATATGTCTTAGAATCATTCAACTGTTCCAACTAAAAAATGAAGAAAATAATTTTTTAGAGCTATTTGGCCTTATTAACTTTTTTTATTTTTAATTTCTTTCTCTTTTTATAAGTTATTTTATAAATGTAATTAGTTTTTGTTTTGAGCAATGAAAAAAATTTTTTTTCATATTCCAGTGTTTATTTTGAATTCTAAGTTATTAATTATTAATTAGTGAAATTTATTTAATTAGTTGTGATATCAGATCTTTTATTATTGATAAACAATGTCATTAGAATATAGACTTAAACAGTTATTAAAAATGCAAAGTTATAAAATATTGAGATTGAAGAATTTTGTTCATTCTTATACCTTTTGCATGAAAAATACTAGAAAAGTTTTTAATTTAAAAAGGCCAAGAAAAAATGGCAACATTTTATTTTTTTTTTTTGTAAAAACCAGTAAAATGGCCATTTCTTTTAATCATGAAAGTATTAAACTATATTCATTTTTTAAAATGTTAATAATGTTTGGTTAATCCTTTTTAATGTTTCAAAATATCACACTATTTCTATGAATCAATGACATTATAAGTTATTTTATATCAACTACTCTATTTTATCATATATTTCCCTGGATCATTCTAAAATCAAAGGATATATCATTAAAGCAAAACAAAATTCTTCATAACATTTATGGTTTTTCAAATTTTCTCAAACCTAAAATTTTTACCATGATTTACTCCCAGAAATAAAAATGGTGTGCATCAAATTCTATGCCCAAGAAACTTCATTTTCTTGTCCCTTAGTGTTTCTCCATATCATGTTGAAATTACTAAATGATTTTATTAATACCAAATTAATTTCTCCTTTCAAATAATTATGTGAATAAAAAATTGAAAAAAACTTTCAGAATTTCAAGGTGCTTAAATATCAAAGTCATTTGATATAATGTATAATGAAAGATGATTGTAAAATGAGTTTCAAAACCTTCAATTGATATTTTTTCAACATAAAAAGTATTTCATTTTTTCAGCTTCATGTTATAATGGTTCATTGGAATATAAATTTCTCAAAAAAATATGATTTTTTTTCTTAAATTTCCAAAATTTAATTTTTAAAAAAAAAAAATCATCAATTTTATTTTTTTTTTATACAAGGCATACCAATAAAATTCAATTTTTATAAGAACAAATTATAATTGTAAAGTTCCCTTTTTTGAATAAAATGTCATTTTCATTTCAACAGGTTGTATAAAAATATTCTAAAATTAAAAAATTTTTTAAAAAATCAGTTTTATATTATTATATTATTATTTATATATATTTATATATATATATATATATATTTATTTTGTGTGTTTTATTCATTTTTTTTTTCTTTTTAAAGACCTTTTTTTCAATTTTCTCCATAATATTTGATTTCAATCTAAAGAAACACATTTTTTGATCATAGTTTTTAATTTCATTTTTTTATTATATAATTTGTGGAATATAAAAAATTTGTAAGATTTCATTAATCCAACATTAATATATTAATCTGAAATTTGTTTTTTTTTTTCAGTAGTACCATAATAGTCCTAGTTTTCTCAAAACATTTTAATAGATTATTTGATTTTATTAAAATTTCTTAGTTTTTTTTTGTTACATTTTTTGCAATAATAAAATTGGAAATTTTGAATTTCAAATCCTTTTAATATGGATTAAATAATGAAAATGTTGGTGGATTTTCATTAACAATTCAAAAATTGAAATTTTCAAAAATATTAACAGAAAATTAATTTTCATAAATATTTTCTTTTTTTTTTTTTGCTAAAAAAAACTTACTTGTAGGTTGATAATCTTGTTTTTAATTCCTTTAAAAAAAAAATTTTTCAGCATCAAAATAAATGAAACAAATTTGTCATTAACAGATGATTTCAGGATAAATTCTCAATGCATTCAGTCATGTAAATGTTACCTGTATGGGTTTTTTTCATCAAAAAAATCCAGGAAATTTCCTAAAACAATAAAAAATTGTTTATTTCTATGTCAACCTCAATCCCCCCTGAAAAATCAAATTCTTTTACCTGTCTTTTTTTAGTTTTTCCTGAATGCAAATCTTTCCAAAAATTCAAAGCTTTATAAAAACTTCCATTTTTTGAAATGATATCATTATAATCCACAAATAAGGTGAAATAAAGTGATTGTAAAAGTAAAAAAAATCAGGATAATGTTTTAGTAAATAATTGCATGAGACTTGAAATACTAATGGATCAGTTATAACAAAATTTGTTCCAGGATTTAATCGAAATTGAACTTAGAATAGGTTGTGTAAACATTTAGTTTTGAATACAAAATCAAAACATTAAACTTAAAAAAAATAGTTAATTAAATAAATTTTCTGAAACAACACTTATATATGAATGCATTTGGTTCTTTTTTTAAAAATATTTTTTAGAAATATCTGTAAAAATATACTAAATCTGGATTTAATAGTTCAAATGGCTTTGATTTTATAGATTTAGATTTACAGAAGGACCATTAACTGGATTTGAGACTAAAAACATATAAACTCCTACTGAATCAAAAAACAAAAATAAAATTTTGTTGAGAATAAAAATTCAACACTCATTTTAATAAAATTTTTAAGTAAATAGTTGAAGTGTAATTTTATAATTTGATGTTGAATCCCATTATTTCAACCAAAAAGTTTATAAATAAGAAATTTAATTACAAAAAAAATATAAAATTTACCCATAACTGGATTTGAATAATTATTCAAATAAATTAAATATTTTAAAAAATAAAATTTCTAAGTAATATTGTATGATCAAAAAAGAACATGTTAAATCTACTTATTTTTTTGGAACTAATATTACCAATTATTTGTAAAAATTATTTTTTTTGTAAATAAAATGTCATTAATATATCAGTTTAATTTTTGTAAAAATTATCTTGAATATTGTCAACTAATGTCCTGTCTTTTCAACTGACTATTGCAAAAATCTTTTTTTTTTATTTTTGATGAAATGGTAACTACCATAGATTATTTTAAATTTTTGTTGTATATCAAAAACTTAAATTCAAACTTTAGATTTTGCATTGATTGCTTTCACTTTTTCAAAACCTTCCAAAATATATCCACTGAACCACTGCCCATAAAAGTAAAATGAAATGGATTATTTTTGCTGTTTTTACTTAAATTTTTTTATTTTTTATGTTAGTTTCATTGTAAAAGATAATTAAGCTTTAATTGAAGTGTTTACTATTTTTTACTAATTTGTTTAAAAAAATACTGGATAAAGAATATTAAAAATTATAAAAATTTGTTTATGATGAGATTTTGTATTAATCAAAATTTATTTGCTTCATACTTAATAATTTCCTTAAAAAAACAGAATGTTTTTTTGTTTTGAATTATTTCTTTCTTTTATTTATTGTGGTAATTTTTTTTTTTTTTTTTTAAAAGTAAATAAAAATTCTAATTATTCTTAAAGATGTCAAGATAATGTATTTGTTTTAATTTTCATTCTGAGAAATAATTAGAGTTTAGAAAACATTTATTTTTAAATTTTTTTGAGATGATCAATTTAAAGGAATATTTTCTCAATGTAAATATTTTGCAATTGATAAGAGAATTATGTCAATATTGTTTGTTAGGCTCATAATATTTTCTGTATTTAGGTTTTTTTTGTTCTGTTAAAAGCTGAATGAATTAAATTTTTGAATTTAATGTTTGAAAAATTTATGCTTGTAAACTTTTAATATAGGTACCTCCATGAAATCGCTAAAAAAAAAAGCATAGCTTGATGAAAAAGACGCCAAACCTTGCCGAAAAACAAAATTTTATTGTCTAAATGCTTATGTTATTATTAAGAGGAAAGACCAAAGTTTTTTTTTTTTAATTATTTTTTTTTAAAATTTTCCTTCTTTTTAGAACATTCTAAATTTTGATTAAAAAAAAACCTTTTTTCTATTTGTATCAGCGAACTAGTAAATAACATAGACAATTTTTAGCACGTTTTTTTGGTATGACACACATTAATTTGAAAAATCGTGCAAAAATAGAAATAATTATCGGATGTTAATGAAACTTTCAGGAACTATTCACAGATGATCGAAATTATTATAAATATTTTTTTTTATGAAAGTCATGGTAGAAATATTTTTTTAAAATATTTATTACCCCCCCCCATAACTAATTTTATGAAAACGCTAGAAATTCGATCGCATCGGTTTTAGTGATTACAATAATTAAAAGCACAGGGCTTTGAGGAATGCAAATCATGTTTTTTTTTTTTTTTTTTAATGGATACCCAGTACCTGAAAATCAGCTCTGAATTGTAACATACAAAAAAACAATAAAACAAATATATTATTTAATTTCAAATGCTTTTATTTGCTTTTAGTTGTTTTTATGAATATGGACAATATTTTCTGAAAGCAAAAAAAATTTTTTCGATGAAAAATGAATTTTTAATACAATTATTTGTTATTTCATTAATTATAATAGATTTTTACATTTAAGTTGTTAAAATATTATAAAATTAGTTAAAAAGCTGCATCAGGCTTTCATAAGTGTCCTTATGAGATAGATCTTTTTTTAGCGCGTTGTAAATTGTATCATTTTGACTAATCAGAAGATCCCCAGTAATTAAGAAATGTAATTTTGTGCTTATAATCGAGCTGTAATTATAAAATACGGAAGACCAACCAGAATATAATTAAGTTGCGTTATTTGAGTTAAGCATTGTTCTCCGCTGTTAAGGCCTTTACTTTTTTACAAAAACACGTGTGGAGAAGTTAATTTGATTTTTCAATTTCAACTGAGAAGGGTACCTACAAGTATCAGTATCATCTTATGAAATTTATATGATCTTATTTTTATATTAATCTCAGTTACGACATTTTTCCATAAATGAAATATCAAAATTAATAATAAAATGAATGCAAATACAAATAACAGTAGAATGTAATAAATGTACATAAAATTATAGTATTTTATGTACAATTCTGATAAAATTTCATAAGAAAGGTACCTATAAATTAATTAGATACCTTTCTTAAGAAATATGAAATTTAATGTCACTCTTAACAGTTTTATTTTAATTTCTTTACAATATATTTTTTCCATAAAGCATCATAAACGTAAAGGTGAAAGCTAAGTACAAAAAAAAAAAAAAAAAAATTAGACCGCTGAAAGTTTTCGTTAAAAATAACGGGGTAAATAATTTGTTCACTTAAATGTAAATTATTTCACTTTTCTCCTTCCGTAGAACAAATTAGCCTCATGGAATTTGTAAATATATCATTCATCACATGTCAAGAGACGCGAAAGTTTATGACCTGCTTTGTTTTATTTTCAAATTACATCTTTTTGGCACAAAAGCTAAGTTAAGTTTGGTTCAAAATATTTTAAATAAACATTATAATTTCTGATTTTCTTAAAATAAGTTTTGAAAAAATGATAATTGATATTTAAAAAATTTCAAAGTCAGATTTCCAGTTTTTTTTTATGGAAAAAATGGTCAATTTTTTGCTGACTCAAAAAAAACTAGATTTTTAACGAAAATTTCGGACGTGCTAGGAACGATTAAAAAATGGAAAAAAATACCCCAAAATACTTTGACCTTTCCTCTTAATAATAACAAATATTTAGACGATAAAATTTTGTTTTCGTCAAGTTTGGCGTCTTTTTCATCATGCTGTGCTCTTTTTTTAGCGATCTCGTGGAGGTACCTATCTTAATAGTTTGTCGATTTAGTCAATGTTTTTGATAATTTGTTGGGTTTACCATTTTTTAAAAAAATTTTATTTTTTTTTAAATTTTATCCAAATTGGTAATCACTAACAATCTTCTGGCATTTTTATAAGGTTTACAGTTTTATTAATTTGTTTAATCAGTGAGAAATTTTTTGTTTTTATTTTAAAAAAAAAAAATAGAATCTATGCGATTTTAAATTAATTGTTTTCTCAAGTCAATTGATCCAAAAATGATGAGTTACTTTATTCTTTTAATTTTTTATTTTTTTTTAAGTAAATATTTAAATTTGAAAAGTAAAATCTAAGGAAAAATACTTTGTCATTTTATTGTTAAAATACTTTGTGAGAACATAAATGCAGACAATTAGACTTTTCAGTGATTAATAAAATAAAATTTTTTTTTTATTATTCATGAAAATTAATTGCCCATTTATTTATTTTTAATAAAATTTTCAAAAAAACATTTTAAATTACATTAATAGACTAAGAAAAATTAAAGAAAAACTTTTTAAAAAAAAAAAAATTCAAAAAAATTTTAAAATAAAAGAAGGAACTCTGTTGTAAAAATTTTTAGTTTTTATAAATATATATATATTTTTCTGAATCTATTTCAGAATTTCCAAAAATAAATTATTTTTTTTTATATTTGGCAAAAACCAAACATCTTGAAAAGTAACTGTTGAATTTTGTATGTATGGTTTCTTTTCCAAAAATACTGAAATTCCTTTAATCTATATTTCCATTATTTTTTTAAGATTTTCTCACTGATTTTGTGGTGTGTTGGTCAATTCATGTTAATTTTTTATTTAAAGAATTCCATATAACAGGCAATTTAATTTTTTTTTTAGATGGCATCAATTTTCATTACCCAAATAAAATAAATTCTGTCGGAAAAATTAATTCACTATATTGATTTAATTTATGTTAGGTAAAATTAATAGAATATATACTTAAAATATATAAAAACAAACTTTAAAGTGTTTGCATTTTTAAAACTTTCTTTTATATATATATATATATATATATATATATATATATACAATGTTTATTTTCAATTTCTGTAACTTTTTTGTAAATTCAAGTGACCAAAAATTCAATGTGATTTTTTTAAAATGTTTAGTATGATGTTATCTTTATTTTAAAAACTGATTAGTATGTTAAAATGTAAATAAATAACAAAGGATTGTTCTTTCTAAAAAAATAATTTTTTATATATATGGTGTCTTATTTAATATACATTCATTATTGAGAAGATATATGTTTTTTAAACTTTTTGGTTGTTAATTGTAATTTCATTTGGTTTTAAATTTAATTGAATAGTTTGTTTGTTCTAAGACATCATTTCAAGAACTATGTGGGGAAAAATTATTAAAAAATTATCTATTTCAAATTTATAGAAAATTGATTAAATGTTTGTCTTTTAAATAAATTTCATACCAGATTATTTATCACTATTGTAACTATTATTATATCTTATAAAATTTTAACTGTGTTCAAAAATCAAAAAAATTTTTAAAAAAAAATAATATTTAAAAACTTTTTTCAATGGAATTTCATTTTTTTTTTGTTATTCCTTAAAAAAATGGTGATATATTCCCATTAAAATTTTTTATTTTTGTATTCATTGTAGCTATTTGAAGAAATAGATATTTGTACATATTATATATTTTTGTAAAGGAGATATAAAATGCAAAAAATTTAAAAAATTTAATTGAAACAAAAAGGTGGGGAAAAAATTCAATCATCTGTTATCTAAATTGATGATCATTTTTATTTTTTGATCAATGATAATATACTCAGTTGAATATTTTATTTTGATAAAAAGAAAACTAAAGCTCTACCAAGAAAAAAAAAAAATTCAAATGTTTGTCATTTAGTCACATTTTTATATTAAGTACATATATCCCCTTTTATTTTTCCTATTATTAACATGTCAATGTTTTAATGTTTGTTATATTTTTTCAATGATAAATTTTTATTTTTTAATAAAAATTTAAATAAAGGAACTAGAGTCGATTTAGGAAAAATTTTAAAATTGTTTCAAATGAGTATTATATAAAAATTTTAAATGTGAGCGTTTAAATTTAATTCCTTCATTTTTGAATTTTTATTCAAATTTTATTTTGGTGGAATTTGAAAAGTAAATAAAAAATAAAAATTTTTCGAAAATTAAATTAAAAAAATTTCATTTGTTAATATTTTGATATTTGTATGATTTTTTAAAATTTGTTTGTAAAATATTTTTAATCTAACCAAAAAATTTGATGGCTTAGACTTGGTAGATTTTCATACACATTAAATATATATATTTGAAAAAATTAGCACCTGGTATTTACAAAAAATAGGTAATTTTAAAAAAAGGTTAAAATTATTTATTTTTTTTGTCTGGTTGAACCTATGCACAAATAAATTTTACAAAACACAAGAATGTTGTTAGGTTTTTAATTTTTTCCCAAAAATTTCTCGACATCTCTGAAAATTTAATTCATCCTTAATATAGTTTTTAATAAATTGTTGTTAAATTTTGGAATGATTTATTTTTTTAAATTTTTTCTACCATATTAAAAAAGAAAAACACACTTTTTAAATTTTTTAAAAATTTTCAACCTTAGCATTTTGACTGATGCTTAAAAAAGAACAAATATTCAAATAGCACCAAAAAAAAAAAAAAATAAAATTCACATTTTTTTTATTTTCTGATTTAATAAATTTTACAGCCCAAAAAAATAATTTCCATTTAAAAAAAAAAAAAAAAATAAAATTTTTTAAAATAATAAGTACTATATTTGTACTTTTTCTTTTTGAATATTCATTTAAAATTTGATTTGTTTTTTTTTACAATTTAAAACACTTTTTTTTTGTTTTAATTTAAAATTTATTTTTTTCGTTTGATATTATTAAATGACAAAAATAATTTTGTTCATGAATGATTCATTTTAATTGACAATTTGTTTTTTTTCTATATTCAAACATATTTTTTAAATTTTGAAAGATGAAATTTGATATATATATATATATATATATATACGTATATAAAAATTTTATTTCTTTTTATTGGACACATATTTCAATATGTGCGTATTCAATGTTATCTATTTTTTAATATATTTAATAAATTTTATATGCTTAAAGCATAAAACAAAAAAAAAGAAGTCTGTTATTCATGGTAATCTTCCAAAATTTCCTTTTTTATCGTTTTTTTTTTCTCAAATGTATCTGTTTCTTTCCATATGTTAAATTTTTTAAGACAACTTTTATTTATTCTTTTTATAGATACAAATTTTCTAAATGCCTACAATTAATATATATTTTCCTTTATATCCATTTACCAGCCTGAAACAAATGTATTTTCTTCTAAAATGAAATCCATCAATTTTTCAAATATTCAAAAAATCATATCCATATAAAATCACCATTTTAAAACTTTGAAAAAATACATTTATTAATAAACGGATGAATAATAAGGATATCGAATGTAAATGGTCAAATTTACTATAAAATTCAAACTTCAATCTTCCATGAATCTCTCAAATTTACATTCATATTTCCGATGAAGATATCAAATTTTTAGTAAACAAATGATGTCAATATTTGAAATCAATTTCAAAAAATAAATATTATTTAAGAGATTTTATGTTTATACATTATTTTATAATAAATACAAATATTTAAATAAATGCATCTGTTTTATTTTAAACATTATTAAAATATTTATAAAATTTTTCCAAAGAAAAATCTTGGACATTCAGGCCCGTAAACTGTTATAAATATTTTGTTTTTTCAAATATATGGGCTGATAAAAAAATAAATCCATCAAAAAAAAATTATATGATATTAAGTAAATCTCAGATGGTTATTTATGGAAATCTTTTTTGAATTAGAATATAGATTTATTTTAAAATTCTCCATTTAAAATTTTTTTCAAAAGAAAAATTAAAATCCTTTAAAAAGATATTAGTGTTTAAACTGTATTTATTTTATTAAAAATCTAAAAACCATCCTCAATATATGTTCATGTTGCTATAAAAAATTATTTAATTTTTTTTTTTTTTTCCGATACATAAATTTTCTTTTTCATGTCCAGGCCATCTGAACTTGTATTGAAAAATACTGATTATTAATAAATAACAAAATTTTATTTTTAAAATCAAAAAATTTAAAAAGATGTACTTAATTTTCAAATAGTCTTTTTATATATGAAGAATATTTGAATAAATATTTTTTATTTTAATCAATGAATTATAATGAAAATGTAAAATTTTAAATTTTCTTTAATTTTCCCCAAAATCTTATTAAATGAATGCTCAATTGACATTAAATTTTATTCATCTGTGTGAAAGAATAAAATTTGGATGGTTAAAATAAATAAATTAATTTTATAATTCATATAAATTTATGAATTTTTTTTAAGGAGAATTTTTTGAATTTTATTTTAATACTTGATCCATTTTCATTTTGTATAACAAAATTGTATAAAAATATATAAAATATATATATATATAAATAAATATTTTTGTAACATGTGTAATGTGTTTATTTCTTTAGTTATTTTATATAAATATTAAAAAAATTCCAATCTTAAATTGTTTTTAAATACAATCATTGATTTTTTTGTTTGTGTGTAATAAATATTTTTGAAATTTTTCATATTAAATATTATTGATGAAATTTATAATAATAAATATAAAACTAAATATTTGAATTTATAAAAATTTTCTGTTATATTTATTTATATAATTATTTGAATAAATATATAAATATATATATTAAATTTAAATATATAATATATTTATTATATATTATATATATATACGAATAATAAAAAGTTTTAAATTTTATAAAAAGTTAAATAGAAAATGAAACTTCTATAATGTAACCTTTAATTTCTTCTAACTGAAAATATTTCCAATGTCTTTTTTTTATATATATATATTTGTCTTTAAATGTAAATATATCATGTATTAATTTCAAATCTTTTTCTTTAATAAAAATATTCATATATATTTAAGAATATATTTTTATAATTTTTTAAAATTTTAAAATAATTTAAAAATATTGTGTTTTCAAAAAAAAAAAAAAAAAACATTTTATTTTTATTAAAAAAATGATGTTTCTGAATATAATAAAATTAAAAAATTCTTTTTCCATTAATTTTAAGTATATGAAGAATAAAAATTTTTCCAATTTTTTTTAATTTTGATTTATTTTTAAATATGTTTATTCTTATATAAATTAAATTCATGATTGGAAACAATCTCCATTTTCCTGTTTACATGTTTTAAACATTTCCATCATTTTTTTTTTTCTTGGAAAAAATGATGTTATAAAATTTATATTTCAAGTAATTTTTATCAATTGTTTTTTTTTTTTTTTTTATTTTTATTTGAAAATTCTAAGAAATATTGCAGTTTAATCAAATTTTTTTTTTTGTACACAGACAATGTTCAGAAATTTCAATGTTTTATCTATGAAAATTTTTGGTCTTTTTCAACTTTAACTATATAAATTTATGATAAACAGGTATCTATATATGATATCATTTATATATGTATATTCAAAGAATATGTTGCAATTTTTTATTATCCCCCAAGATGATTTTAGAATTTGATTTTTAAATTTTGTTTTATATATCAAAAAAAATTTATGTAAAAAATTTAATTTTTTGATGATTATACATCACAATAATTATTTTAAATCTGTCAAAGTTTTCTGTTATTATATTTGATATATATTTATCATATATATAATATAACTTTTCCTATTTTATAAATCTTTTTTTATATAATATTTATATATATTTATTCCCTATTTTTAATCTAAGTTATATTTTGTATGGTTATTTATAAAATTACCCAAAAAAAATATTTTATATTATTTTAAAAATTTATGGAATATGTATAAATATATTTTTTGAATTTGAAATTTAAAAAACTTTTTATCAAAATTTGGTCTGGTAAAACACAACTATTAATCTTTATAATATTTAGTTCAAAAATATAAAATCAATATGTTTTACAAGTCAAATTAAATTTAAAATATTAAATAATTTAATATATATCCATATATTAATATTTAAAAAATTGAAAAATTGCATTTTCTTTTTTTGGGCGGTATATTTTTTTTATTATGATAGTATTGATTTCTTATTTAAATATAAAAATGCATATATATTTTCCAGTTTCTGTTTATGTATATATAATATTTGTTATATATAAAGATGAACAAAAATGGAGATTGATATTAAATATATAATCGATTAGTCAATAAAAAAGAGATCTTTTAAATTAAAAAATAGACACTCTTAACATTCTGATATTTTCATCCATTTGAGATTGTCAGGATTTATAAAATTTTTAAATAATATTTATAAATATATTGAAAATTTGGAAGGTATTTCATATTTTAATTATTTGTTTTTAAATTCCAAACATTTTTTTTATTTTAAAGAAAATGGAATTGATGACAAACAAAATTTTGTTTATTAAACAATTTTTGAAATGTTTTTTTTGAATCGTTTAAAATCCTGTTTATTTTCCAATTTTTAAAATGTTTTTTATTTAACAGTTTTAAAATCAGATGTATTGCAATTCTGAATTTGTAAAATTTTATCATGATCCATTTTGCTAAAGTAATTTTTAAGAATATATATATTTATATAAAATATAATTATAATTCAAACGTGCTTTATATATCCCTTTCAAATCAAAATTTATTTGAAAAAATTTTTTTAAATAATTTATTTGGGAACCTGTTAAAATTTTGAAAAGTTCAGGGAGTTTTTATTAAGTCTCAAAATTCAAAATCTTTCCATTAAATCACTATTTTAATTCAAAAGATATATATATGTTCATAAGAAATGACTTTACTTTTCATATTATTACATTTTTTTTAAAATTAAAAAATTCATTTCTTTCTCATTCCTTTGAAGACCCTTGTTTTAAAAACAATAAGAAGATTAAAATATGTGAAATAATATATATAAACTATAGATAAATTTTTTTAAAAGATAAAATGATTAGAACCTTTGATTCTCTCTGTTGTTTTTTCTGAAATTTTTTAATTTCAACAAGAAATTGAAAAAAAGACCATTGTAATTCAAGATAAAGCTGCCATAAATATAAATATATATTTTCATTTATATCATTATATTTGGAATTATTCACATTTAATGAAATTAAATATGATGATTTTTGGTCATAATTTTCATAATATTTCGTTACCAATTGAAAGATAATTTAATGACCAAAATATATAAATTTATATATATATGCATCTATTATATAATTTGTTCAAATTTTATAGATTATTCCATTATATAATATCCTTTATGTTTAAAATAGAAAACCCTCTCCATACAGATGTTCAACCAGTTCAATCCTTTTCCATAATGACACAAGGCTGAATGCTTTGCTCATAAAATTTTCATTTAATTCAATTCAACGTCGACTAAATTTGTACCCATAAAACTTCCCTATATAGAACTGAGGGCCCTATTGATATAAATAAACATAACCCCATCATTGGTATTGGGCATTATCTCCAATTTAGACCCCCACAATTAAGCTAGTGGTGGATAATGGGATACCAGCCATTGTCTTGAAGAAATGCGCGCCTGAACTGGCGCCCGCCCTCTCTAAACTATATAATTACTGCCTCAATGAATCTTGTTTTCCATGATTGCTGGAAGTCCTCATCCATTGTTCCTGTCTTTAAGAACTCTGGAGACCCCTCTGAACCCTTCTAATTACTATCCTATTAGTCTCCTACCCCTCTTCGGCAAAGTCTTCAAAAGCCCTAATCAATGCCAAAGTGGTTAACCACCTTTAATCCCATGATCTGCTCTCAGACAAGCAATATGGTTTCCGCTTTTGCCCGATCTACAGCTGATGTGCTTACGGCCATCACTGAAACTGTCTACCAAGCCTTCTTCAAAATAACGGTGAAGCTCGTGCCGTGGCCCTAGACATCTCCAAAGCATTTGATAGGGTTTGGCATGCCGGCCTTCTTCGCAAGCTCCAGGGTTATGGTATTACAGGTCGATTGTTTGACCTAATACAATCATTCCTGTCAAACCGTGAATTGAAGGTCGTTCTCAACGGATTCTCCTCCAGTTCCTATCCCACGAATGCAGGTGTTCCCCAAGGCTCCATCCTTGGCCCCACTCTATTCCTTATTTTCATCAACGACCTTCCTGACGCCATAGATTCCCAAGTTGGCATCTACGCGGACGACACTACAATTTACTCCTGCCTCAAAAAACAAATCTAGTGTCGGTGACAAAACTAACCTGGCCGTTCGTCTTGAAATGGACCTCCAATCGGTTGTTAACTTGGGCAAGAATTGGCTGGTCAACTTTAACGCCTCAAAAAAACTAAACTACTCTCTATTAATCACCATAGAGATCCTTCCCTGCCCCCCATTAGAATGTCTGATAGTCAACTTCTTGAGAGCAACTCCCTGCGTCTGCTCGGTCTCACGTTGACTGCTGACCTGAGATGGAACAAATACATTGAGTCAATTGCTTCTTCCACCGCGAGGAAAGTTGGCTCTCTGTGCCGCGCCAGGAAATTTTTCTCCCCGGAATCGATACTTCAAATATACAAATCAACCATTCGCCCTTGCATGGAGTATTGCTGCCATATATGGTCTGGGGCACCTTCTGTTTACCTCGGAGTTCTTGACAAGATCCAGAGACGGATATGTAATATAATTGGCCCTGATCTGGCATCTCGTCTACAGTCACTCTCTCACAGACGCGCCGTCGCCTCTCTCTGTCTTTTACAAATACTTTCATGGTAATTGCTCCGATGAGCTGCTTTCACTGGTTCCCAGACTCCGTGAATTCAAGCGCCCTACGAGGCTGGCATCCCGCTCCCACCCTTTCACTGTAGAAACTTTTAAATGTAGCCGTCTCTTCTACTCCAATAGCTTCATACCTCGCACCTCTCGCCTGTGGAACACCCTTCCCAATTACTGTTTCCCTGAGAGCTATAATCTCCAACTATTCAAATGTAATGTCAATCGACATCTCCAGTTACCTTGATCTATCCACTATCCCTCTCCTCATCCTTTCTTCTATCACTCCTATCTGCTCTTGCTCCAAATCTTCTGCAACCCCCTGCATCCTAGTGGCTTCACGCCTTGCTCGGGGCGTAATGCTTAAAAAAAAAAAAAAAAAAATCAAAATTTTATATTATATATATCCTATTATTTTTCAGTTTTTTCTTAAAATGAATTTTTTAATATATTTGGATTCAAATTTCTTTTAAAAATATATGAATATTTTCTTTAAATTTTTAAAGATAAATTTTCATAAACATATCCAAAATTCTAAAAAACTCTTTTGTATATTGGATTTCTATAAATTTTGAAAATTTTAATAAAATTATAAATGATTTTTTTAACATTTTAAATTTATTTTTCAATCTTCAAAGATAATTATATATATTTCATAATAGCAACTTTCTTTTAATCTTTTATAATAATATAAAATAAATGATTTTGAAATTAATGCAGTTTAATAAAAAATTTTTTTTTTTTTTTTATTTAATATAATTAATTAAAATAAAATGACTGATTTGTTTTTATTTAAAATTTTTTTCTTTATAAATTTTTTATATATTTCAAATGATAAATTTATTTCTTTTCAATTTTTTAGAAATGTTTCTTTTTTTTTAATAAATTTCAAGCTAAAAAATGAAAAATATTAAAAAAATTTGAATCATTTGAAAAAGATTTTTTTTCCTCAAAATATCTCTCTAAAATTTTTTGAATGATTTAATATTAATTTAAAAAAAAATTTGATGTAAATATCTATAATTTTTCATTTCTTTTTAAATCAAGAAAATTATTTTATTTTTCAGTATATATTTAAATATTTAAATAATTTTTTCAATTTAATATTTATGTTTAATTTAAAAAAATATTTAAAATCTTTTTTTTTTTTTTTTTTTTTTTTTTCTTTTTTTTATGATTTTTTTTCAAAAAAATTTCGTTGCTTTATTTAAATTTATATCAATTTTTTAATAATTTTTTATCATTTTTTTTTTCAAAAATATTTAAAAATTCTTATCTCTTTTCCTTGTTTTGACATTAATTATTATATTTTTTAACCGAAAAAAAAATTTTTTTTTAAAAATTTTCTTTTTGTTAAAAATTTTTTAAATTTTTTTTTCACCTTTATTTTAAATGTTCCATCTGCTAATTAGAAATCTCATTAATCTTTGGAAATATTTGGAAAAAATTAATTCAACCATTTTTTTTGAAAAAATAAATTTTAAAATTTTTTTTTTTTTATATTATTAAATATGTATTTTATAATACAAATGTAATTTGTTCCTGAAAATTCTGAAAAAAATCAAAGAACACATATTTTAAATGTAAAAATTAAAATTTTAGATAGAAAATACTCTTTTCTTTTAAAAAGAAAAAAAATTTTATCGTATAAAAAAAAATTATTTTTCTTCATTTAAATATTTTGATTTACCAAAATTTTATATTTTTTTATTCTTAAAATTTTAATTTGCTTTCATTTTAAAATATCATTTTAAACAAAAAAATTAAAAAATTTATAAAATATATTATATGTTATTTTTTAAAATCCTTTTATTATGAAATTTAAAAAATTTGAATTTTTTGATTATTTTTTAAAAAAAATAATTTTTTTTATTTAAAGTTTTTTTTGTTTTTTTATAAATTTATAAAATTTTTCTATTTTAAAAATATTTATTTTTTAATCATTTTTTTTTTTTTTTATAATTATAATCGATTTTTTCATTTCTTTTATTTTAAAATATTCCTTTCTGTTTTTTTTTTCTTTAGATCCAAAAATAATATATTCACTTTTAAAAAAATAAAAAATTTTTTTTAATTGTTTATTTTTTAAAGGGTTAAAATTAAACTAAATTAAAAAATTTAAATTTATGTTTAAAATTTTTTTCTTTTTTTTATATTTAAAATTTTATTTTTTGTAAATTATTTTGATTCATCATGAAAAACAAAAATTTTTAAAAATTTTTAAAATTTTAAAATTAAATTTCTTTTAAAATTTTTTTTTCTTTTTTGAATTAAATCCTTTTTCTAAATTTTGTTTTTCTAGATTTTTGTTCCTTTTCTATCTAGAATTTTCTAAAATTTCTTAGAAAATTATTAAAAATATCTTTTTTGATCCTTTTTTGATATTTGACATCTTAATAAATTTTGACTAATTTAATTTTTTAGCATAAAATTTTTTTATTAATATTTTATTTGTTTCAAAAATTATTCTTTTTCAAAACATGTAACATGAATTTTATTCATTTCATAAAAAGAATTAATTTCAAATTTTTTCATTTCTTAAAATTCATTCTTTCATATCTATCCTTTCTTCAGATGCTTTGAATAATGTTATTAAAATTTTTAAAAATATCAATATGTCTTTTAATTTTTGAACACACAAAATTTTTTTTTTTCAAAAAAAATATAAAATGAAATCTTTTAAATGGTTTTGATTAAAAGATTTTTTTTTATTTTAATTTACATTTTTATTATGCGTATGATTCTGTAATAAAATTTAAAAAATAATTAAAAAATCAAAAACCTCAAATTTTTTCACAACGATTATTTTGAAAAATTTTTGTTCTGTAAAATGAAAAATTCAATTTCTTGCTATTTTAAATAGACATTTAAATTTTTTTCGTGTTCAAGAATTTAATTATTTTGCTTTAAATTAAAAATTTATATTTTTATTTCTTATTTAAATATCTTTATATAAAAATTTTCTTTTTACTATATTAATTATTTTCTTTGAAAATTTTTCCTTTTTTTATATATATATTTTAATTTTTTATTTAAATGTATTGTTTCATTTCTTTTTGACTGTTTATTTCATGTCCTTTATTAAAAATCTCATTCAAAACATTCCATGTATTAAATGATTATTTCTAAAAAATTCTTAAATTTATACCTAAAAAACTTCCTTCATTTTTTTTTGTTGAACCTAGAAAAGAAATTTTTTTTTAAATAATGTTATTGCCAATGGTTTATTGGATTTCCTCATGTTTTTAAATCATCAATTATATTATTAAAAAATGCACTGGATTCAGATTTTTTAAGGTTTTTTTTTTTTTTTTTTTTTTCTTTAGAATTTCATAATGGATTAAAAAAGAAAAAAACAAAAATACAATTTTTTCTTTTCAGAATTTAAAAAATATTTATAAATTTTTTTTTTTAAATTTTTTTGCTATAAGAAAAAAGGCAAGAAAAATATTCTTTTAATTTTTAATATTTGAATCCTCTAAAAAATTTAACAAAAATTTTTCTTTAAAATTTGTTTTGTTTATTTTAAATAAAATATTATTCTGAAAATAAATTTGTAATTTTCTAAATTTTTGTATTTTAACATCAATTTATTAAAATTCGTCTTTTTTGGATCAAAATCAAAAATTTTAATTTTAATGTCAATTTTTTTTAAAAAAATGCATATAATTTAATAATCTCGGTTTTATTAAAATAGTATTTTTATTTTTTTTTTTTTATTTTTATTTATTTTTTTTGGTTTAATTTTTGTTCATGGTTTTTAATGTAAAATAAATTTTTAATTGTTTTATTTTAAAGAAAAGCTGATTCAATTTATTTCTAAAATGTAAAATTTTATAGAATTTAAAAAAAAAATAAAATTAGAGTTTTTTTTTTTTAAAAAAATATTCAAATTATGTTTTTTTTTTTTTTTTTTTTTTTTTTTTTTAAATCAAAATTTAAATAAAAAATTTCAATTTTATTTCTGTTATGAAAAAAATGGTAATATTTGTTTACATTAACGTTTCGGAATGAAAATTTTTATTATAAATTTTACAATGTTGTTCTTTTTAAAATTATCAGAATAAGAAAATCATCAAAAAATAAATATTTAAAATTTTTGGAATTTTGAAATGAACCCAAAATTTTCCGATAATTTAAAAATATAAAATTTCTATTTCAAAAATTTCTTCCTTTTAAAAATTTCAAAATTTTTTATACATTTTTACAGGTCATAATTTATGAAAAAATTCATTTTATTTTGATTAATCATTTTTTTGCCATTTCAAATATTCATTGGATTCTTTAAACTAGTTAAGTTGGATAATAATTTGGAATTTTATATATTTTAATTAAATTGCAAAAAAAATGAGTTCATCATAAAATGTTGTTTATTGTTAACCCTAATAATAATTTTAAAAATATATTTAATTATAATAAATTTTCTAATTTCCATTTTGACTTCAATTAAAATTTTGAAAAAAAGATAATAATAAATGAATGAAAAAATATTTAAAAAATTTTTAAATTATATCTTTTTTGAATAGATTGTTTTTTAAAAGGATTTTTTATTTTTTTTGTTATATGAAGATTTTATATAATATCTATTGAATTTTATCTAAATAATATATTATATAAATAAAATATTTCATTTATTTTTATAATTCTTTTTTAAAATTTTTTGTAAATGGTTATAATTTTTATTTTCTATTTTTTATTTTGACATAAAATTTTTTTTTTAAATAATTTTTTATTATTTACTTTTCTTTTAATTTTTAATTAGTTTTTATTTTCTGAAAAATTTGGTTAATTAAATTTTTAAAATTTTGTTTTAAATTTTTTATTTAAAAAACATTTTATTTATTTATTAAAACCAAAAAAATGCTGAAAATGTTTTAAATTCTAATTTAACATTTCATTATTTTTTTGGATTAAATAAATATTTGATTTAATTTATTAAAATTTATTATTCTTTAAAAATTTTTTATTATTTATTTCTTTAAAACTAATTTTCCTTTAATTTTTTTAAATTTCATTTTATTTTCTCCTTTTTTATTTTTTAAATTATTTTTTTTTTTTTTTATATTTTTTAAAAAATATAAATTTTTGTTAATTCATTTTATATTTAAAAAATTTATATATATATTTATATTTATTTAAAGACAAAAAAAAGTTATAAAGAAAAAACTGAAAAAAGAGAATAGTTAATTTTTAAATAAACCAATAAAAATTTAAATAAAATTAAAAAAAAAAATTTTATAAATATACAATTTTTTCCATTTTTTTATTTAAAACAAATTATTTGAATAAAAAACAATTTAAAATTTACAATATCTGTTGCAATTTTTTCAAATAAATAAAATTTAACTTTTTATTGTAAATGTTAATTTATTTATTTTTGTAAATGTGAGTACAAATTCTAAAAAATTTTTAATTGTTGATAAAATCAACGCATATTGTTCAAATAAAAATACAACGAGTAAATAATTAAATATTCTTTATTTATAAAAGTCAGATAAAAAATTGAAAACTGTATTCAAATAGTTCTAAGATGATTATGAAATATTGTGAATTTTGATTAAATCTTCACTTGGAAAACAAAATTAATTTATATAAAAAAATGTTTCCCTTAATAATAAAGTTTGTTAAATTATGACCATTTATATTTATTTTTAAACATGCTATTATAAATTTTTCAATAAAAATATGAAAATATTTCTTTAATTTTTTTCACACTATGGAATTTAAAAATTTGAAAAAATGGTTTTGTTGTTTTTTTATTTTTTTTAGCCACTTAGGTTTATTGAACTTTTTTCAAAAATTTTTTCTTAAATATATTTACATGAAACACTATTTTATTTTTTATAATAAATATATTTATAAATTTGACACTGAGTCAAACATTGAAAAGCACACTCTTTTGCAATGTTTCTATGCTTTCTTTGTTTTAAAATTTATTTTTCTTTTTTTGTTTTTTTGTATTCGTTTTTATTTGGAAATGAATTTTTAAAAAAAAAGTATTCTTTAAAACTATTTCATATAATATTTTTTGCATAAAAAATATATTCATATTTATATATAACTGATATTTATATATAAAATAATTGTCATATAAACAATATTTAGAAAATTTCAATTTTTTTTAAATCTTTATTGGTTTATATTTTATACCTCTTTAAATATGTAATTTTTAAATGTGTTTATATATATTCAAGATAAAAAAAAAAATATCCTGTTTTGAAATTTTTTAAATTTTTAAATTTAAATGAATCTCTAAAACCTCCTAAAGATTATATTTGAATATTAATATATATATTTTACAAATTTAAAATCAAAAATTATTTAGGGCAAAAAGAAATTATATCAGATTTGTAGTGTTGTTTTATATATATAAGAATAAAAAAAAAATTTAAAATTTATATTCTTGATATATCTTATTGATTCAAAAAAAAAAAAATAATTATAAATTTCGTCCTTTTATTGTATTTATGCAAAAAAGTTAAAAATGGAAAAAAACTTTAATTTTTTTTGCTAAATCAAACTTTTTTGTATAAATTGAAATAAAGGGAATTTTTTCATTTGTGTTTTTTTTTTTCAGTAAATTTAATGAACTTAAAAAAGAAAAAAAAAATCTGAAATTATGTTATTTTATATCATTGATAAATTTTCTATTGTTTTTTAAATATATATATTGATATTTCTAAAAAAAAAAATTATCTATAATATATGTTTGAATTTTAAAATTCGGTTGAAAAGGTGTTGCCAAAATAAAATAAAGTGTTGTTTTATGTTTTCTAAAAATTTCATTAAATTGCCTCAGATGTAGTTTTATATTCTTATAAAATTTATAATTGAAAGAATAAAAAACTTTGAAAATAGAATGTGACAAAAATGAATTAAAACTGGGTTAAAAGATGCATGTCCTAAAATATAAAAACATAATTTATTTGATGAAAATTTTGTTATCTTTCACAAATTTTTGAAGATTGCATCAATTTATCATCAAAATTTATTTATTTTTTAGGTTATGTAAAAAATATGTAAATTGTTTCGATAAAATTTCTTTTTCTACATCTCAATATATATATATATATATTTTTTCATATACAATGTTCCATATTTTCGAAAAAAGAAAATGAAGACAATAGAAATGAAATACAAAAAAAAAATATAAATTTCTTGGGAAAAAATTAGAAACATTAAAATCATTTTTTTTTTTTAAAAATTTTTCAATTTAAATTAAAATAAATTTTTTTTTTTAAATATTCAAACTGGTAAATATTTAAAGAAAAAGGTCTTTAAAAGAACAAATTTTTAAAAAAAACTTAAAATGTTAATTTTTTTTCTTATTTAAATTATTAATAGATAAATTGAATGTTTTCTCAAAAAAATTGTTTCATATTTTTAAATGGAAATTTAATTTTTTATTAAAACTTTATGGATAAATAATATTCCCTTATATCAGGAAAAATTCATTATTTTCAAAGAAGTTAAAAGAGCAAATTTAAAAATGCAGAAATGAAAAAAAAATATAATAAATTTTCAATTTCTTTTATTTACAAAAAATAAAAATTATTACAATATATATATATATATATATATATAAATATATAATATATATATTTATAGATAAATTTATAGTGTCCCAATAATTGGTTAATTAAATTTATTTTCAAAATTAAAATATAGTAAAAATTGGAATTTTTCATATTTTCAATTTTTATAAATTAAAAATTTTGGTCATGGTGAAATTAAGGAAAGAAAATTTTCTTAGAAATTAATTGATTTAATAAATGCATTTGAAATTCGCACAAAAAAAATGATTAAGACTTTTTCATTTGAATAAAATTTATTTTTATTATTTGACAAATATATTTTTGTTAGAGAAAGATAAATTTGAATGATGTGAACAGTATATGATATAAAATAAAATCTTTTCCGAATAATATATTTATTTATTTTAACCTTAAACAATATTTCCCAATTATTAATAATTTATGTTAAATTTTTTTTTCCTTTTTATTTTATTTATATATATATTTATATATATATATATTTATAATAAAATGTAGATATTTGTGTAATAATTATAGTGTTTTTAAAAAATAAAATTGAATATTTCAAAATTCATTGCCATTAATTTTTGGATCTTTTTTTATAAACAGTTATTTTTTTTTACATTGAGTTGATTTAATTAAAAAATAAATCCTATTTTCTAGATATTTATTCTATGTATATAATTTATTTATATAAATATATATTTGACTTTTTTCAAATTATCATATGTATTTCCATTATTTAAGATATATTAGTGCCTTAAATAAATGATTTTAAAATAATTATATTAATTTTCATTTAATTTTGAAATTTGAATTGAAATTTTAATAATTGAATTATATAAATTCATATTGTTAAATATTGATTTTTTTAAAATAAATTCTTATTATAAAATAAAATCAATTTCCATTAATATATGAATTGGTTCACTTTTATCTGTATTTGGTTAATTATATCAAAAAAAATTTTTCCAAAAAATTAGTGGCATACATGTTTTTAGAATTTATTTTATATAGTATTTTCATCAATTTATAAGTTTTCATTGAAATCAATACTATTTATATAAAATATATAAAAAACAATTATCAAACCTGAATAATCTTTAATAATTACAAATTTACAATAAAATATTATATATATAAATATTTATATAAAATATATATATATATATATATATATTTATATATATATTTTATATTTATTTAACGGATTTTATTCTATTTTATATATTATTTCTAATTTATATATTGGATTATCTCGCCAATTTAAATCATTAACCTTTGCATTAATTTTTTTATGTGAATAATTCATCTATTTGTAAATTGATTGCACGTTTATCGTAATTTAAATAACTGATCCAAGTGCGACTTTTGGATAATAAATGCGACATTACTGTAATTATTGAACAATATAGTTCATGCCACTTTGACAGAAAAAATTTACCAGTAAAAAATTCGTTCATCACCATATTTGTATATGAACGCACAACCTTTAAAAAATTAAAAATCAAACTCAGCGTTGCTTTAGCGCGCTCCAAAAAACAATAACTCATTTTTTCAATAGCATTTTCGGATACAACAATACATATATTTTCGTTGTCCTCTTATTACTAAGAGAAAAAAACAAGAACAACATCTATTCTATACCTGAAGATGTCTGTAGGAACAGACGAAAGCTTGTAGTAAAAATAAGAACTAATACGGCAGAAATTTATATAAACAAGGATCATTTCATTCATAACGGATTCGGAGGTTTTTGTATATTATTTGAATTGTTTGCGATGATGGATGTCTCGCCATTTAAATCATTAACCTTTGCATTAGTTTTTGTGTGAATAATTCATGTATTTGTAAATTGATTATATATATATATATATATATATATATATATATATATATATATATATATATATATATATATGGTGCGATGAATGAATTGTCGTCTAAATTACGCAAAAAATGAAAATAGAACTGAAATCTCATTTTAATTATATTTACCAAAATTACAAAAATATCTTGAAATACAAAAGAGTAAATTTATTTGTAAAAAATCGCCGTTGTTTCAACCAAGATCTCTAGACGACTTCGGAATCTCCTGCAACACTTCTGGATGGTCTCAATCATAATCCTTGCCTTCAAAATCTTCTGTTGGTCTGTCGCTCAAAATATACCCACATATATAATACAAGGGGATTGCAATCTGGGAGTTAGGTGACCAGATATAAAGAGTCGATGTGGTCGGAGAAATTCTTTATTAGGAATTATTAATTTCACTGCTTAATTTAATAAAAAGCAGGGATGGAAACTCAAACACATGTACCTACTAAAAATATAAAATGTTTATGAAGTTTATTAAATATATATATATATATATACTAGCAGCATGGCCCGGCGTTGTCGTGGTTTGATTCAAAAATCGTACAACTCATACAGCAATCGCTATCACTTGACTTAAAATATTTTTCTCCTTCCTTGCCTTTAAAGTATTGGAAAGTGCTATGCTGATGTTGCTACATGCCTTACTTCTTGCCTATCTCACACTGCGAATTTTTTTCTAAGCTCTATACTAAACATTAAATCTGTTACGAAAAAAGAACTAAACAAAATGAACACAAAACGATCAGTTTTTAAAAAAGGACTCGTAACTGGAAAAACCGAATGAAAAAAAATGTTAACAACAAATACCTTTTCACACCCAACCCAGTTCTGCGGAATCAGAATCAACGTTGAGTTTAAGCAAGCGAATGAGCCAATTGGAGTAAAGTGCCATGCAGATTTAAATTTTTACCACTTTTGACGAATGCAGCTATCGATTTTTTTTTTTTTGCATGCTAGCATGCTATTTAAAATTCGTTCAGTCAAAAAAATTGGCTCTTATGCTGGCCAATAGAATCTTCCTGCCTATTCGGTGCAACCAGCTTTAATTCTCACTCTGGCCAATACAAAATGGCCGCATGCTACATGAAAAGTGGCATAGAAGCATGAAAAACTCGATTATTTCCACTATCGATGAGAGTTGGGAAATTTCTAGTCGGTCTTGGCCTTCCCACTAACTTGGAAATGTGCATGTAAATTTTGGTGCAAATCGGCCGTGCATTCGTTACACATCACACACACACACATACATACACACACACACACACACACATACACACACATCCTGCCTTTTATACAAAACAGAGGATGCGATGTATAAATTGTCGTCTACATTTCATGAAAAATGAAAAAATAACAATGACATTTCATTTTAAGAGATATTTACCAAAATTACACAAAAATATCTTGAAATAATAAAGAGTTTTTTAGTCACTAAAATCGCCATTGGCCTTCAACCAAGGACCCTAAACGTCTTCGAAATTTCCTGTAACTCTTTTGGACGGTCTCCTTGTTTAAATTGGTGAATGCTGCAATTAATCCTTGCCCTCAGTCCATCTTTGATCTTACAAGGATATTTGTTGTTCTCTCGTCAATTGCCACCCCCCTCCCAACACACACACATGATAATCAAGGGGTGGCAGTCTGGGAAAATAAGTGGCCAGATGTAAAATATAATATGTTCCCAGAAAATGTCTGTGTTCTCCAGCTTGTGTGGCATGGTGCAGAGTCCTGTTGCCAAACATAGGCTCTTGCAGCAACCACCCACTTAAGACAGGGCATTACTAGTTCATCAAGGCCTCCGTGTTGAATCTGAGCCTTGTGGTAAATATGAATGGGGCGTAACGTCGCTAACTTTTAAATCAAAAAAACGCCCTCGTAATCACCATTAGATCATCCAACTCTTTCTGAATCCTCTGCAGTGTCCTCAGATTGAGACCCATCAAAGAATATACATGTGTGTGTGTGTATTTTATGAATGAAAAAACAAATATATATATATATATATATATATATATATATATATATATATATATATATATATATAAAAATATACTCTTAAGGTGTGCTATTTTATGGGATAAAGTGCTCAATATCAGAGGTATTAAATAGCTCTTTGAAAGCTCAAACTTAAAAAAAATATCTTTCAGATGTCTGTTCTGTTAGCTGATTATTACAAATAATAATTAGGCTACAACCTTACTAGAAAGCCCCCCCAAATGTTCTGCTTTTACCACGTAAACAATCACGGCGAAGGAAATGAGAAACAACAGAAGAAACTGAAAATCAGCCGAGAAAGAGAAGGAAAAGAAGACACAGAAAAAGGCATTTAGCCTTACGATCGCCACAAAGCCAAGAACAAGCGGATCTAAGAAGATTAGTTGCCCATCGGACTGCAGCAGAAAGACGGTCTGAAACTCAAAAAGAAGCTGGCAGATGACGTAAGTTTGATGCTCAACAGGCTCTGCAGTAGGATAGGTTTTTTTTTATTTATTATATATGTGATAATTGTTTCATTTATTGACATCAATAAAGAAATCACAGACAAAGAAGATTATATGCATCCATGATGATAGTGGCCTGGAAGAAGCACCTGTTTGGTCTACATGAAAACTAAAATCCTTTCTCTTGCCTCACCTGGATTGATATAGCTATATGACTGACACGAATGTTAACAGCCATTCCTTATTATATGTTCAACATTCTCTAATCAATATCTATCAAAAACATTGTACAATTTGGCAGCGTCTTCCAAAACCAGTCAATGACGGATATAAATACTGGTTATATATATATCATAATGAAGTAATTCATCCCATATTATTTGGGACTCATCAGCAGTGCGGATCCTAACTTTTTCGAAACCCGGACAGTTACGTTAGAAAGAAAAGAGAAAACATGAGAAGAAACTGAAAATCAGCTGAGCAAGAGAAGGAAAGAAGACAGAAAAAGGCATAACCTTAATTTCGTCTTAAAGCCAAGAACAAACGGATCTAAGAAGAAGATTGGTTGCCCATCGTACTGCAGCTGAAAGACGGTCTGAAACTCAAGAAGAAGCTGGCAGAAGACGTAGATTAGATGCTCAACGGGCTCTGCAGTAGGATAGTTTGAAAATCAAGTAAAAAGCTGGCAGAAGCCGTACATTAAATGCAGAATGGACTGCAGCTGCCAGACAATCTGAAAACTCTAGAAATAAGGGAGAAAACTCAGAAATGAATACTAGACTGAAAGCAGCAACTAGGCAACTTTGTTTTTAGACTGAAAATAAAGCCATTACTATAATGGTATATATTTTTTTATTAATGATGCTTGTTGTAATACTTAAATAAATATTTTCATATGCATATGTTTATTGTTTTCCTAAATCTTTTATTTAGTTATATATGTGATGATTGTTTCATTTATAGACCAAAATATAGACATCGCAGATCAGGTTATATGCAACCATGACGATCTAGACAAGGAGGAAGTAATTCTTTGTTCTAGATGGAAACCGGCTGGACTTTTTCTATTGCTTTATCTGGATGGATATAGCTATATCACGTACATGAATGTTAACAGTAATTTATTATCAATACTCTCTGATAAATATTTTTAAAAAACAGTACAATTTTGGCAGCTTCAAACCAAGTCATCAATGGGTATTTCTGTAGTTATATAATAATTATCAATGTGTATTTATTTATATATTTCCTGTCTTATCTGTAGTGAAAGGAGATAAATCAACTTTGAGTTAGTAAATGTATGAGTGATTACTTCCCTTAGTTTTATAATCCACACAAATAAAATATTTATCTGCATTTAGAAAAAGATGTTTCCCAAGCAAAATGAAAACGTTTAATGAATCAGTTCCTTTACTCCCGCGTTTCTTAGATTTCAGTCTTATTTGTTCAAGTTTTTTAATGTGAGGCACTCAGATACCTTTTGTCTTTTGAGTTTTGTCTTTTTCAATTCAGTTTTGAAATATGTTTTTTTTCGCCATGTCACTTGTTATACTCACCATTTTTGACAGGAAAGATTATTGAGTAAAAAGCGATTTGTATCTAACCAGGAGTAACCAATGAATCATAGATACCATTGAATATCTAAATAATATAAAAGGTCTACTAAATATTAGTAAATTTATTAACGTCATTCTTAATCTAACTTTGAGATTCCTCTGGAACGAAATAATTAAAAAAAGAAAAAGAAAAGAAAAGCAAAAACCAAACTATCAAGCTGAAATGTCGAGAACGGGTTTGTATTTAAATTTACTTTATGATGTGTGTCTTATAAACGCCACCCTTTTGAAGCCTTCACACTTAATAGCATGGTCTATACCTGAACAAAAGGTGAGACACGCCCCATCATTTCAAAAAATCCTACTTAGGTTTGCTAGCCTTCGTCGGTCATAAAATAAAATAAAGCAATGACGTGGCACAGTATTGTGTTTGATTTCGATTATTTTTTTGTTCATATCTATCTATCTATCTATCTATCTATCTATCTATCTATCTCCCACATACATATATATATATATATATATATATATATATATATATATATATATATATATATATATTCTCTGCTAATATCTGTCTATCTCAACATGTTAATAGCTATCTATATCTATCTATCTATCTATCTATCTATCTATATATATATATATATATATATATATATATATATATATAATTCTGCTCATATCTGCCTATCTCAGCATGTTAATATCTATCTATTTATCTATCTATATCAGTTCACATCTATCTATCTATCTATCTATCTATCTATCTATCTATCTATCTATCTATCTATCTCATTCTGCTCATATCTACCTCAGCATGGTAATATCTATCTGTCTATTTATCTATCTAGCATAGTCTGTTAATATCTATCTATCTCTGATTCAATTCGTCAAAGTACACAGTCGCAGAACCTCTCTACCTTTTCTTCGAGGGATTGGAATCCAATTTTGTCGAAAACATTTTTGTTTTTAAAAAATCGAAAGTTCAAATAATTTCTATTTGAATTTTTTGGTCATCAATATTTTTTGTTTTAAAAATATGATAGCATAAAAAAAATGACCTGTTAATTAAAGGTTCGGTGCTTTTAAACCACAGCTTTTGTTCATACGTTTTTCAGAAGAGGCCTTATAAACTTTGCCAAATTCTTTGCATTAACTAAAATGAATGTCGTATTTACAAAATTTCTCATCCCTTAGTCAATGGGTTCCACCAGTCTCCACCGTGCCTCCCGATATATAAAAATATAAATAAATTGTTTGCCCTATATATAAATTTTATATGAAATGTTGGAGGAAGCAGTGATTTTGGGCTACTTTAGGCTTACTTTTAATGATAGTTGTATAATGGTTTTAATCCTGCAAGTTGCCCATTTCAGTGAATACGACAGACAAGTTGCTTTGATTTAGTTTTATACAATTTCTATGGTGCATTTATGTATATTTTTTTTTTTTCTTGTAACATTTATATATTTTTATCATCCGAAACGAAAAAATATTAGATCGTATTAGAAATTGTATAAAAACCTGAATAAAATCATCTTATAAAAAACTTAAATAAAAGCACCTTGCCTGTCGTAGTCAATGAAATGTGCATACATATTCAATGAAATGTACATATATATATATATATATATATATATATATATATATATATATATATATATATATATATATATAAATATTTTGTAATTACAGCGATTTTAATTGTTTTTATATTTGAAATAATCATTTTTATTAATCACAAGAAACAAATATTGCAAACTAGGAATTTCATAAAAATTCCGCTGATCACTGCTTATCATGTGGATAACTTTATAATGAATTCGTCAGCAGACGATTTTAGGTTCACGTATAATGCGGCCACAACAGCAATGGTGTGTCTAGGGCCAGAAAGACTGATAAAATTCATCCTTTCTTCATCTGTTTTTTTGATAGAGAATTTTCCTTTTCCTTTAATGATTGCTGCGTTATGGACAGGATGACCTTAATATTTAACCCATAGTTGGGAAAGTCGCCAGAAAAATTGATTCATGCCACTTCAAGGTTAAAATGAGCGTAATAAATTCCATACCAATTCGATCTCAGGTCACCGATTTCTCTTTAACCGAACGCTAATCCTTTCTCTAACAGCATAGTCGGAATATACCCATATAATATGCGTATAAGGCTATACTAGAAAGGTGTCTGCCCAACACATTTTCGAAAATATTGCTACCAAAACCTTATAGAAAGAAGATCTGTCTGGTCAGGTTGAGAATTTTTTCTACACTCACTAGTAGACATACTCGTGTTCTTAATTGTATTCTCTCGTGTTTTTCTGTCTTTTTTATATTTATATTAAGTTATTTATATTTATACTTTGATGTTCTCATTTGTTACAGATATCAATTTTTAAAAAATAAACAATGATAAAGACAAAGAAAAGTCTGCACTTAAAATTCCCAAGTTTTAATTCTATTGTCTTGTATTAATTATTAAATCTTAACAAAAACAAATGGCAGTCGAGAAATACATCAAAAAGAAATTAATTATTTAGCCTTTTGCAGCTTTCACTATTTGGCGCAATTAATATTACATTCAAGGAAAAATTTAAAGCCTCCAGCTATGTCAGTAAACATGGTTGCCAATTTCATTTTAACAAATCAATAATGTATTCAACTCTAGATTGAATTGAACATACGGGGATCAAATCTTCTATGTGCAATACAACGTTATATTGATTGAGGCAACATTATTTGACAAAATAATTTATAATATTATAAGATTATGACGTCATTATCATGTCGTAAATTATTTTCGCAGGATCTCAAAGATAGTGCATCACTTTTCAGGAAAACTCTGTATTTAATTATAAAAGAAATATTCCGGTTTTCTTATACAAATTCTTTAGGAATTTCTTTACCATTTTGGAATTCACAAACAGTTAATAAGAAAAGAATATCATTTGATATTAATAAGACATACTGAAGGAAGATAAAAGGGAAATACTAACTGAGATGATTATGAGTTATATTAAAATATATCAGAACATGGATTTCTTGATAAAGAAAAGTTTCAACAGCTATAATCATTAAAATCTTGAAAAGACATGGTGAATTAAAAAATAAAGAAAACAAGTTTTATAAAAGAAAGTGACATCTAGACTGCTCATTCATATGTCAGGATTTTTTTTTTATTATATATTAACATCAGATTGCCCACAGACTGTCACTTTTTTAATTTGGGAGCTGCCTGCTTCAGCTTCAATAATTCTGCACCTTACCTGTGATGCATCTTCCTTCAGATATTTCTCTCGAATTGGCCAGTTCTATCTAGAGTTTTCTAGAGTGTTCGTTGAGCTTTTTAAATTTTACAAAGATTGTTACTGATAAACCATAGCATAATAAATCATCTCAGAAATATTGGACAGACTCGGCCAGTATATGTTACAAAATTGGGGAGGAAAAGGACACCCAAATTAGGGAACATTTTACCTGTGCTTAATTGAGGTCCCGGTTACGAAAATCATGTATTTTTGTAACATATACTAAATTTATTCTGTCATCCATTTTATTATGTAATTTATTTACATTAGTCGGACTATTGTCCTCATCTTTGTCGCCATATTTGTCATCACGTTTCTTCACCCGGCCTTCTTCAGGTGGTTGGAATTTCGAACTGAACCCTTTATTTCGATCATTGGGGTAGACTGTTTTTAGTTCCATGTGCCATGTTTGATGGATGTCAGTTATCAGTTATCTCCACTGTCTTAACCAGTATGACTGAAAGTTCTCCACTGCCTTAAAAGGGATTGAACTCACCTTCTTTGGGTCTGTCACTGGATCTAACCAACGTCTTTTATCCACTGTGTCCACTAGGACATCTGGGTATGAACTTCTAATATTATAAACCTAATGTTTTCAGCATCATTTTACCAGTGCTATATTGGAATTTTGGGATTATCATTAGACATGTCTTTACCATTGTTTCATATTGTAAACTTTGTTATCATTGAATATGTTAAAGTTGCAATATGAACTCTAATAAATAAATACTGTATATAACATTGAGTTAGGAAACTTTATTTCCAAACATATGATAAGGATGAAATCTTGCAATGTTTGATTTGAAAATAGTCTGAAAAAATGCAATGGACCTTGAGAAAAAATTGTGTAGACTGAGCACTATTCAAATAAGCATCCATGTTAACAAACGAAATTGATAAATTTTTGACAAAAGGTTGAATATTCTGGATAAGTTCAAAATTGTATTTAATATACATATACGCTCAATCCCAAATTATGTCAAAGTCAAAACGGGCTCAGAATAGATAGAATTATAATTGTAATTTCTATCCGTTGTAATGAGAAAGAGGCACCAAAGAATTTGGCAACTGTAAAAGCAAAAGGGAGGACATTCTAATAGGCATACAGACATATCTAAGTAACAAATAATAAATGGATAAATGTAACACGGAAAAACTAATGTTTTTGCTTAAAATTTATATTATTTTTATTGTTTTGTTTTTTGGAAAACTATGAATCTTTGGACGTTATTTAAAGATACATTTTCATTTTTAGATTGTAACATTTAAACAGTTAATAATGATTGCGATAGGAGTTCTAAAATTGAACCCTAAGATAAGATTTTAAATTGAGGTGGATTTTTACCTATTCAAAGAGGCGGACACTATACGAAAAATATGTAAAATAGAAACTTAAATTGGAACTTCGCTCTCTGTTTAAAATTACAAACCGTTATTACACCACTCAAAAATTTCCCATCCAAACTTTTTAGCATATATATTCCGAATATATGGTCACCTATATAGATTCTGAAAAGGTAAATGTTGTAAATAAAATTGATCTTGTGATTATTGAATTAAAGATTATTATTACATCCTCATAAATATAACAGAAAAAGAAGTTAAAAAGATAATGTAAAATTATTATTTTTATTTTTTATTTAAATATTTATGATATCGATTTTTTGATGTTTCCGATTCAATATGATGAATGAAATTTTTTTACTTCATATATAAACGTCGATTATGTTTTGTCTATAAAAAGGTAATTTTCATATATAATGGAATATGCTGAAAACAAAACAATTTTTTAGTATACTCTTTTAGCATTTAATATTTTGAAGAATATTTTACGCAAATATATTAAAATTTATTTATTTGAAAAATTAAAGGCCATAGTTATGAATTGTAAAATTTTGATTTTCCAGTAGAATCCTTAGAATTTATTTGTATAATATAAAAAACTGTTTAGATATTTAAATAAGAGGAAGATGATATAAATTTTTGTTTTTATCAAATTACAAAGATAAATTCCTATTTTCGTCCTTAAAAAAAAAGTAATTCATATTTAAATAGTTAGTATAAGAAATACATCTTGGGACAGAATATATCCAACATACTATATATTTTATTTGAATATATGGCTATTTCAACAGTAAAATATCTGGGCTACATAAACCCGACTGTTGTTTTATTGTTTGTATAATTCAGTCTATTTTTCATATGATTATGCCAACAAGCTAGATATCTAGATCCATCAGAATCTTCACTAATAGATAAAATTAGATACATAATGTATAATATTACATTATATATAGATAGATTATATATATATATATTTTTAGAATTTAAAATAATAGAATAGAAACAAAATAGATGAAATGCATTTTTAAATTTTATATATTATATATATATATATATATCTAAATATAAATACGGAGAAAAGGTTAATGATCGATGTGTTTAATTTATACCAAAACAAAATATTATTAAAAAGTGTTCAATAAAAAAATAAAAAAAAAAAAAAAAATAAATATATTAAAACATGGAGAAAAATTTTTTTTTTCAAAAGCAGGATTTCCAGTAGAAAATCGTTTTATAAATTCTTTTAATATATATTGCTGATTATATAATTTTTGCATATTTCAAATTGTGATCATTAATATAATGTCAACTTGTCAGAAATATATTTTGTCATGAAATCAACATTTTTTTCGCATGCCCATAAAATACTAAGAATCAATTTTATCCTTTTTTTTCCTTTTCAAATTTGCATTTTAAGGAATCTCTCATTTTCCGTCTCTCTAAAATTTTAAACAATCTATATATTTATATATATATATATATATATATATATATATATATATATATATATATAGCATAGACAAAATCTCTCTCTCCACCCGTTTGCTCACATTTTGTGTTTGGAGATTTAAACGCCCATCATACCAAGTGGCTTAAGAATGCTACTACTGACCATGCAGGCATTCAAACGCTTAATTTTCAATTTCTCAATCCAATCACACAGATAGTTAAACTTCCCCACTCGTTTTGCCTTCAACCTGGAAGGTAAAGGCTCTCTTCTCGATCTGTGTTTTACCTCCATCCCCGAATCCTGCAGCGCCAAACAACTCTGCCCTCTTGGTAACTCTGATCATGCAGTAGTATCTGTTAACATTTCCTTTAACTCCACCCCATAGTTTGAACCTTTAACCACTAGAACTTCGTTCTACTATCAACGAGCTGACTGGGACTCGTTCCGTGATTTCCTCCGCGATGTCCCCTGGGATGGAGTCTTTACATTCCCCGTCCAAGAATGTGCTTCTGAGGTCTCATCCTGGGTTAAAGCTGGAATCGACGCTTTCATCCCCTCAAGGAAATATAGGGTCAAATCGCACTCCTGCCCCTGGTTCTCCGCTGCTTGCTCAGCCGCCATCGCCCATAGGAACCACTTTTTCACCTATTTCGTAGCGACATGTCTGACTTTTGTGAATAATAGACGTCTCTTTGCCTCCGCCCGTAACGAATGTAAGCGTGTCCTAAACGATGCTAAGTCAATATTTGCTGCTCGGATGAAGGAACGTATTGCATCTCGCAAATTTGGCTCCAAAGATTATTGGCATCTCTGCAAGAGTGTCCTGAACAATTGAAACCCTCCATACCTCCTTTATTCAACCAGTTCGAAGTCTTGACCTCCTCTACCGACAAGGCTGAATGCTTTGCTCGGAAATTTTCATTTAATTCAACGCTCGACTCTTCCGGTGTACCCATACCAGACTTCCCTCTTAGAACTGAGGCCCTATTGAGTGGGTTAACCCGTTCAAACCCCAACATTGGTACTGCGTTATATCTCCAATTTAGATCCCAACAAGGCTAGTGGTGGAGATGGGATACCAGCCATTGTCTTGAAGAAATGCGCGCCTGAACTGGCGCCCGCCCTTTCTAAACTATATAACTACTGCCTCAAGGAATCTTGTTTTCCTGACTGCTGGAAGTCCTCATCCATTGTTCCTGTCTTTAAGAACTCTGGAGACCCCTCTGACCCCTTCTAACTTACCGTCCTATTAGTCTCCTACCCCTCTTCGGCAAAAGTCTTCGAAGCCCTAATCAATACCGAAGTGGTTAACCACCTTACATCCCATAATCTGCTCTCAGACAAGCAATATGGTTTCCGCTTTTTTGATCTACAGCTGATGTGCTTACAGCCATCACTGAAACAGTCTACCAAACCCTTCAAAATAACGGGGAGGCTCGTTATATGGCCCTAGACATCTCCAAAGCATTTGATAGGGTTTGGCATGCCGGCCTTCTTCGTAAGCTCCAGGGTTATGGCATTACTGGTCGATTGTTTGACCTAATACAATCATTCCTGTCAAACCATGAATTGAAGGTCGTTCTCAACGGATTCTCCTCCAGTTCCTATCCCACGAACGCAGGTGTTCCTCAAGGCTCCATCCTTGGCCCCACTCTTTTCCTTATTTTCATAAATGACCTTCCTGACGCCATAAATTCCCAAAATGGCATCTACGCAGATGACACCACAATTTACTCCTGCCTCAAAAAAAAATCTAGTGTCGCTGACAAAACTAACCTGGCCGTGCGTCTTGAAAAGGACCTCCAATCGATTGTTAACTGGGGCAAAAATTGGCTGGTCAACTTTAACGCTTTAAAAAACAAACGACTCTCCATTAATCATCACAGAGATCCTTCCTGCCCCCATTAAAATGTCTGATAGTCAACTTCTTGAGAGCAACTCCCTGCGTCTGCTCGGTCTCACGTTGACTGCTGACCTGAGATGGAACAAATACATTGAGTCAATTGCTTCTTCCACCGCGAGGAAAGTTGGCTCTCTGTGCCGCGCCAGGAAATTTTTTCCCCTGAATCGATACTTCAAATATACAAATCAACCATTCGCCCTTGCATGGAGTATTGCTGCCATATATGGTCTGGAGCACCTTCTGTTTACCTCGGAGTTCTTGACAAGATCCAGAGACGGATATGTAATATAATTGGCCCTGATCTGGCGTCTCGTCTACAGTCACTCTCTCACAGACGCGCCGTCGCCTCTCTCTGTCTTTTCTACAAATACTTTCATGGTAATTGCTCCGATGAGCTGCTTTCACTGGTTCCCAGACTCCATGAATTCAAGCGCCCTACGAGGCTGGCATCGAGCTCTCACCCTTTCACTGTTTAAATTATTAAATGTAGCCGCCTCTTCTACTCCAATAGCTTCATACCACGCACCTCTCGCCAGTGGAACACCCTTCCCAATTATAGTTTCCCTGGGAGCTATAATCTCCAACTATTCAGATGTAATGTCAATCGACATCTCCAGTTACCTTGATCTAGCCACTATCCTTCTCCTCATCCTTTCTTCTATCACTCCTATCTGCTCTTGCTCCAAATCTTCTGCAACCCCCCTGCATCCTAGTGGCTTCACGCCTATGTACATATTTCGCATACGTACAATTACATTCTATTGGTTTAGTGCTAATGGAAGAAAAGCATGTTTTGATATAATATTTTATTCAAAATATCATTAAAATCTTTATCATGGTAATCTTGATAAACTGTCAAAAGGTAAAAAAAACAAGGCAGCATCATTAAAGATCAAATATTCATTTTGATTAGATATTTTTTTGATATCTTGAAATTTTGTGGAACTGCTAAATCGACAAAGAGTTGTTTCTATAATAATTTGGTAGATATCAAAAAAAATCATTTTTTAGAACTAGTCTTCAGATAAATATTTTAGGACATCATTCGCATGAAAGAAACAATTTTAAACAGTTGTATTTTCAACTTAAAATTGTCAAAATGTCATGCAGCTAAATTTTGTTGCCTAACTTGTCCAGAAAAAAAATTCTTTTATTTTTTTTGTGTTCGTATCAATGAGAAATTTTTCTTTTGTCGAAATTGTATATATATGTGAATTTTGTGTTCGTGTGTGAAAGACTATTGTGTGCCGTTAATGATGTGTCAATATATATAAAATATTGATGATCTTTTGTTCATAAAGTTCTTCTCTTGATGCTATAGCATGTAAAGTTTATTGCATTGATTTGCTTTCCGGTGACATTTATTGACTTCACACATATTTTATAACGAATATGAATCAATTACACAAAATTTTATAAGATCATGCTTCTATTGTGATTTTCTAGCATTTTAAGAAAAACTAGAAACAGTCTATCACAATTTTGCAAGACAATGAATATGCTTTAACCAGATTCGAGGAGTTCGTCAATGAAATTTCAGTTATATATGATTATATGATTACTATATATGTGCGTTTATAAGTCCCCATAAGAGAGAGAGACTGAGAGAGAGGAGAGAGAGAAAACTAGAACAATCTATTAATTTTATAAAGGACAGCCTGAATAATCTTAAAACGTTAAAGGTTCTACATCTGTGATTTGAATTTGAACTAAAAAATCGACTACACACCGAGAAAAATTAGAATCAACATGAATTTTTCAAACATAAAAAACATTTTTGCAAATGTAAGTCATCCAACGTTTCTCCATTAATCAAAGAGATCGAACATTATTCGGTTCAAATGTTGCTTCAAAATTCAGATATTAAAGTGTCAAGTTTTAATGACAATGATCCAGCCTCTTGTTATAAACCAATCAAATACATGTGTTTGTAATGAAAAAAAAAGTATTGACCTGTTTGAAAAATCAAAAACCTAATGGGAAAACTGGTTGATTTATATTTTTTCTTAATGACGACAGATATTGATATTCAGGATATGGTTTACACAAAAGTTGAAACGCAAAGAAGCGTTTAAACAACTTTTTTTCCTTTTCGTGCTGGGCTTTTTTCAACAATTAAGAGAATAAGTAGAGTTGAAAAGAGAGTTCATTTCCGGCATTTTCAGTTTTGAAGATTTGGATTCAAGTTTTAAACTTGGAACTGACATATTCATTGAGGATATTGACGCTAATCGACATCCAGAGGAACAGTTTCTTTACCGTCTACATTTTTAATCAAATAAGTAACATTATAATTCTTCTCAAGATAAATTAATGTTTTTCGAATAGATATTTTTATTTTATAATATTTTCGTTTTAATCCTATTGCAGTAATTCTAAAAGTTTTCTTAACTTTAATCGAGTGACTAAAAAATTATTTTTATTTAGCTGGCGTTATACCATTTTATTAAAATTTACTAACTTATGGTTATTGTTTATTTATTATATAAAATAGGGCACTTATAGAAGTAAATCTTGTTAAAACAAAGTATAATTTGCTAATTGTTCAGGTTCTTGTTGGGGAAAAAAAATTGCCTTATTCTATAAAAAAACAAAATTATCTGTGTATTAAATTTTTTCTACGATACTTGATGGGAAATACTTGTTTGCCTGGCATTTCTTGGTTGTCGTACTTTGGGCTTAAAAGATAGACCATTCTGATATAAATATATCATTTGTTCTTTTTACAATCATGCAGAATGGTTAATATCATATGTGTAGGCATGTCTGATGGTTTATCACTAAAATGATGCTTTGTTTATATATATTCATTTATTATAGTTTATTTGTATATTCCCCTAACGTAACTGTTTAATTTTTTTACTCTGACACATATTAGCAGATATTCCTGTCTGTTGCATAAGATATAATCACGATCTTTTTTTTAAAAAAGGCCACTGAGATAAAAACTGTATATTTTTATAATAATTTCTTTTTTCTAATGTAAAATGTAGCAAATTAATTTAATTTATTTGTACAGTGATTATAACTTGGCTTTAAAATATTTAACTTTTGATTTAATGAAGTAGTTACATTTCAAAGAGGTGAACTGAAAAATGAAAACAACATAATTTCGATTCTGCTATGCATATAAAGGCTATTAAAGTTGACGTCATTGTAACCAAAATAAAATTTTAAAAGAATTTTGATGTGTTATGAAATTTTAAATAACGATCAAAAAATATTAGACCAAGGAAAATGAATAAGATTTTTTCATTTCATTATCGAAATTAATTTTTTTAAGTTCAATTTTAATTAAAAAAAAATTTTTAAATATTGTAAATAAATTAACGGCCTAAAATTATGATGGATTTTATTTCATTTTTAAAATAAAATCGGAAGTGAGCTAGTAAAATTAGTCTTGACAAAAAAAATGAAACCTTATTTTTAAAGGTGAATTTCTTTGAAAAGTAAAACCTACTAAAGGGCAAATGAATGCAAAGAATCAATGTCAAGCTATCAGAGCAAGTAATACAAATTCTGAAACACCAGCACCCAATGGCGTGTCAAGGTCTTGGTCCAGGGAATGCAAGAGCTCAACTTGACACCCACTACCACAAGCAATGGCCAACAAATTGGATGAATCAAATACTAATTTTTTTTAAATACAAATACTTCTTGCAATTATTGATGTGATATAATTGGAAATACAAATATAAATACAAGTAATTTTATTTCAGATTCCAAAAATGCAAAAACAAAGACAAATACTTTTGAAACTAGGCAAAAATCTAATTATAAATGCTTTTGACACAAATACAAATGCTCTGGAAAAGTATTTAAATACAATTCAAGTATGTTTTTATTTGATCCACCACTACCAACAAGCACTGAGCATTGACAAAACCTTAATTAAAAGATGCCAAGACTATATCAATTCATTTCATCTATTTGAACTCGCAAAGCTGTGACATACGACCAGACTTGATGGTTACAAATTTGTCAATAACACCATCCATTAAAATCCCCTACATGTGCTGCAGTAGCTACTTTTGCATTTTTCTACTGTGTCTTTCAATGAGGCTTTCAATATCTAAGAGGAACCCAAATTGCCTCTGTAAGTGACTCAACCTTGTAAATCAATTTTTCAGTTCTGTATTCAACCTGTCCAGTACTGCCTAACATGCCTTTCTTCTCTCACATTGAAAGGCTCATCTGTCATCTCCTCTCCAGTCATTCTTTTTTTTAAGATGCACCCCATTCTAAGCATTTTTCCTCACTTTTTGCAATTAAATTTTTACAGAGAGAATCTTGTTCACTCATAACAGATTGTTGTGAACTTTGAATGTCAGCTCGAGCTTCATTGAAGTTCATTCTAGGACACTGAAGTCTTCTCTGTACTCATTCAATAGAAGTCAGGACTTCATCCCAGAATGGCTGCATTGTTAGAGGGCTGAAAGTTTGCATGTTGTGCAGCAAACAGCTGACATTGCTTCTTGTGTCAACTGATACTGAAGTGTCATTTGCCATATCCTCCAACAATTTAGATATGTCATCCAACTTTGTTTTACAATATGAACAGTATCGTGCATAGCACTCAATCTCCTATCAGGAGGAGCCACTACTGTCTCCTTCAATTTCTCCCACCACATTGTTGAGCTGGGGAATAAATTGCACAATGAATCAAGAAATGCAAAAAGTGTTATAGCAAATATGTGTTCTGATTCTGCCTGCACTCTTACAAGATTCAAAGAATGGTTGTCACAGTTCACAAAGATTGCTTTTGGGTTTCTCTATGATATACATTTCTGGACACCAGATATCTTCCCAGTCATTGTTGCAGCATTGTCACACATCTGTCCATGACAGTTGTTCAAATCAAGATCTCGTTCCAATTTTGAGATAATTTCTTCAGTAACACTCTCTGTGTCTTTTTCAAGATTTTGAATAAAATCAATGAACATTTCCTTGACTACAGCAGTTTTAGATTCGTTGCCAACATCAACAAACCTGAGAATTTCAAACATTTGTTCATTGTGAGAAACATCTTGAGTTGTGTCAAACATAATCCCATAGTACTTGCTTTTGACTCTCTGTAGTATAGACTGACATACTTCATTGCTCAATGAATTCACTCTGTATCTTGCCAGGCAAAATTGTTGCAGAATGTGAATGCAACAACAGATGGTTGTACTTGCTAAGTAGCTTAATGAGTGCAAGAAAATTACTGGGATTATTACTTTAGGCAATGATTTCTTGGTCTCCACAAAATGCAAGATGTTGAGTTGCCAAAAAATTGATACAATCCACAAAATGCATGAGCAGATCTTTTCACACTTCTGTTCCTTCAAATACTTCAGTAGTAATCATAGACACTTATGCATCTCTCAAAGACTTTCTGTGTAAGAAATGATGCATGGTGATGAGTGCCCTGTTCATTTTCTGGTATTCTTTCATTGCATTTCTTCCATTTTCAAAATCCACAAGATTGGTTAACTGGGTCTGTTGAAAACAATATACAACAAAAACAAAACACTGCAAAATTTTGAATAGAATACAACAAACAATTACACAGAATCATAGACACATCCTGTCGTTTTCTTTGAAACCAGTAATTTGTGAAACTATGGTTGGCACCAACATATTTTGTGCTTACTTCACTTCTCATTGCTTTGACATGTCAGCTCTCAATAACTTCCCGATCTTTTGTAACTTTGAAAGAGCCGTCTTTGTTCTGAAAAACTTTATCACCCACCTTCACCATTTGTATGCATAGATCATCAGAAATTTGTGGTTTATCATAATTTACATCAACATTTAAGCAACCTACATTTTTCTTGGTTAACACTGTATATTTAGTTTCATCATATTGTGCATGTTCATCAAATTAGCAACAGTTCACTAACCCTGGGGCTGTATCTGTTTAGTCAGAGCCAGTGGCAAGAACATACGGTGAAATGCAATTTTCACCATCTCCATCTGGATGTGGTATTTTTAAAAACTTCTTCATAACTTGACTGGTTTTCTGTAGATCTTTGCATTCTCTATTCCTACAATTTCTTCCTTCCATGCCAGATTCTTCTTTTGTTGGCCATATCAGTCCATTCTGCCTGAAATAAAAGTATAGCTTTGCCTCTCAGTTATATAAAGGTCATGAGGCTAGTTTGTCTCATATGGGTGTTTATTGTCAACTGAATGACAGCACTTTAGCACAATAATCCCATGACACCACCACCATGAAGACTGAAATAAACAAAAGGGGTTAATATCAGAATCTATCTTAACAGCTGACTATATATATTTGTGGCAATAAAGTATATCTCTCTATATTCTCAGGGAGTGCATGGTTTTTGGCAATAAACTTCAAAGACATTCATTGAGTTTCTCTGGGTAGTATAATCATATAATAATAATAATAATAATAATATTGCAGTGAAGTCTACAAAAACCTCCCTGCGAAGCTTTTGCCATCAAAACCAGCATGGGGTCTGATATGGCTTGGAGTTCTGGTGATTCCCCCTAATTGATAACAAGAGCCCATTGTTGTTTGGCCCATGGAGATTAATTACATGCCCAACTTAGGCCTTTCACCTTGCTTGTCATTCTGACCAGTCCAATCTCTAGATTGTATGAGCGAGCAGGTCTGGCTTAACTTCAGTTATTAATTTTAATTATCACTCAAATTTTTTATCAACATAGTTTCCTCAACCTGAACCCTATTCTCTCAGTCTGGACATTCACCAGGTGTTCTATGACAGCCTTTTTGGCAGTTTCCACCTGTGACACTTGTTCCGGACTTAGTCATTGGAGGCCTTCATATCTTTACTCTTTGGTCGACTGTGCTGACAACTTTGGCCATATGATTTTTATAAACAAAATTAAAAAAACTCTCTGAATTTATGGTCTTGTATGCTTATCAATCCATCCTTTAACCTCTTAAGGTGTCACATCACTAACTACAACCAAAATTGTGTCATAAAACTCATGAATCTTTTAGCATCAAAACCCTGTATATGGGAATATATGGTACTGAGTTATAATAAGATCATTATGTCTAAATTTTTTATATATCCATTGAAATGCTATGATCTACCAACTGAGGCGAGGAGAAAAATTACCATTATTATCATTTTACAAAGAAACACTGGGTTTACCATTCCAGGAATACATCTTAAGACATAAAATGGATTAGTTTTCCATCTGTGACTCAACAGAATTAAATAATACCTTTTTGTTGTTTCTTTAACACATTTCAAATTTTGTCCGGCATGTGCTTCCGTCCATACTGTGCATGTTCAAAGAACTACTGAGTGCCATCACCAAAATAATTCATGGTGCATCGTTAATGAAATAAATATCTGCAGGCAGTCTTAAAAAGGATATTAGAGTAAATAAAAAAGGAGGAAATTTTAGGTCCTCTTTCACCAATTTTTCAATTAATTTCCCAATATTTTTGCTGATAAATGTGTTAAAACTTGGTCTATCCTATCCTAACCTAACTTGATCTTAATTTTTCACCAGATAAGTTTGGTTAAATTGGGTCAAGTTAGTTAAAATTTTTACACGTTTTTTTGTGAAAATATTGAAATTCACTTGCAGTTCACTCCCAGTCACTGCAATAAACTTGCCAATCACTGAGTGATTTTGCACCCCATGACGGTGTATCCTAGGGCAGCAGCGAATGTTCTGCCACTGCCAGTGCCTATGTTTCATAAATTAAAAAAAGATATACTTAAAGCACTATAAAAGTTTGACATACATGGGGAAATATTTCTGAGTAATTAGTAATCTTTACTGGAAACAAACAGCCTGCATGAAGATAGAGAACTGGTTCAGTGAATATGCAAAAATAGAAAGACTATGATGCATTTTCTCACTACATTTGGTTTCAACTATACCACAAAATGATCCCAAGAGAAATACATGTACCAGAATTTATTATCAGCAGATATAATCTTAGAAATGGAAAATGTGTACATGACTTTATTTCACTCACTGCTGTATATTTTGAGTGGCTCTTATATAGGTACATTTCTATATGCCATTTACTGTATGTGATATTCAAAACACTAAAAATATGGTGCTATGTTTGAGAAAAAAATGAAACCCATTTCTGATACAAGTCAACAAAGAATAAATTAAAATCTATTTTGCTTGTTGTGATTTTAAATATTCTGACATGAAGAATATGCTGAATAGTGAAAGGGAAACCATTTTGAGAGTGCAATATGTTGAAAATTAAGAAAATTAAGATCAGTCTTGAGTATCACAATAAAAATTTTGTAGATACAATTGTTGAATATATTACAGCAACACAAAAAAAAGCATTGGTAGAACAAGATGAAGATGAGGTATGCCATTTACTGTGTAAATCATATGAAACAAGGGAAGACTAATTAGGAAGCAATATAATGTAGATTAATTACATCATTTTTTTTGTTTTTGCTTAAAATAAAAGGCAATATTCCCAAAATAATAGTGCTGATTTTGGTATCTGTCTATATTTCTGAGATGAGGTATTATGTACACTATTTACATTATTTGGACTATTGTCCTCATCTTTGTTGCCATATTTATTACAACGTTTCGGCCGTTGTACGTTCCAGCCTTCTTCAGGTGGTTGGAATGTCGAATGAACCCTTTATTTCACTCACTGGGGTAGACTGTTCTAGTTCTACATGCTATGTCTAATGGATGTCAGTTATCAGTTATCTCCTGTTAATTCCCATCTCCAAGTTCTCCACTGTTTTAACCAGGTATTGAACTCACACTCTTTGGGTCCTGTCACTGGATCTAACTAATGCCTTTATCCACTGTGCCATGTGTCCTTGAGGACAGGAGATAACTAGTTTGCAGAATGTCTGTATGTTGTTAAATTAACAATATAAAATCAATATTAAAAAGCTTTTATCTAAAAAAAAAAAAATCATAGAATTTATTTCAGTTTTTATAGTAAAAGTATTTTTTACCTGATTAAACAAGTAAAATCATTTTATAGAGACTTTATAATAAAAGTGAAAATTGCTGTTATTTTATAATAAAACTAGGTTAAGTGACTAATAAGGACAAATTGCTCTATTCCAATTATGCTCTAATCTGCTGCAATACATAGGCTCTAGACTATCTTTTAATTATTCTACTAAGAATTACTAACAATTGCAGTATGCTAGTAATTTTTTATTTTTGATCATTCACCAGAAAAATATTTAAAGCATTTCTACTTAATGAAGCTATAAGGTTATTAATCAAATGTGAATTGATCAATACAAAGTATAATTCTATATTTCTTAATTTAGACAGAAATATTTTGCAAAAGAGAACTTAAGATGAACAAATTTCACTGACATTTAACATTAAAAATGTAGCTTCTAATTTAGAAAAGATTAATATATTAAGTAGCATTTTTTTTTTTGCTAAAATAAAAAAATATGCTTATGCATAATCATTTTTAATATAAAATTGAAATTCTTTCAAAGAATTATCTAAATTCATTTTTAATGGATAAATTTGTTATTTTCTTTAGGAATAATAATAATAATAATAATAATAATAATAACAATTCCAGTTGTAGTTGGAGCCCTCAGTTTGATTAGAAAAGATTCCAATACTCATTGAAGGAATCCCTGGTAGCCCATTACCTTAAAGAAATTCAAAAAATTGTACTCACAAGTACAGCCTATACCTTACAAATGGTTTTATCTATGTAAAATATGTGATTTTTTTCAAAACTGATCAATGAAAAATGTCGTTGCCATTTCTGACCTTAGGACCCAATAAAAAATGGGTATACATCAGAAACCAAACGTTCTATAATGATGATGATGATAAGTAATTGAACATTGATGATAATAATAATTCTTATAAAACTTTATATATTTGGTTTATGATCAAGAACCAAACATTCAAATCTAAATCTAATTCCCATAACTCTATCTAATCCTGCAAAATTTATATGAACTATAATATTTTTCAATATTAATACAGATATTTTTTTTTTATACCCCTCAGTCAAAATCTTTAAGACCAGATTTTGTGTTAGGGTTAAAAAATAAAAATACTGTTACTTTAATCAAAATATATTTGAAACATTTACATTTAATTAAAAAATGTAGTTTATCAACAACCAAGTGAACATTTTAAGCTTTTAATTGATTAATTTAAACAAACATTCAAAAAAAGGATTTTTTTGGTTGGTCATAAATATAACACCATGTAAATAAAAATAGCAAATACAGAACAAATAAGTCACAACGATGATTTAATTCTCAGTATATTCTCCATTTTTATGAATTACTTTGAAAATTTGCTTTGGCATATTCATTATTAACTTCTGCATGAGGGCGCTTGGGATGCTTGCCCAGGATTCATAAACTGCAGCATGAAGAGCATCCACAGTTTCAAATTGCAATCCATGTTTATAAACATCCTTTGCCATCCATCCTCAAACATTCTTGATTGGGTTTTGATCTGGAGAGCGTTGTGGATTGAAGCATTGTCCTGCTGGAAAATCCAGTTTTCTCCACATAGATGAGGGCCTTCAGTAATTAGCGATGTCTTTCTTAACATGTCAATGTAACTAGCAGCTGTTTGATGACCTTTTACCTCCAGTAACTCAAGAGTTCCATTGCACAAAAATGAACCCCAGACCATAATTGATCCACCTCCTTTCTTTTGTGACATCTTTTGCATGCCAGTAACACTGAAAACCGTCTGGGCCATCAAGATTGAATTTTTTCTCATCTGAAAACAACACTTTCTTCCATTTATCCACATCCCAATTTTGATAATTGAAAGCAGATTGTAAACTGGAGGTTTTATGGCAAAGAAGAAGGCGAGGCCTCTGCAGCCATTTCAAGTTCTTAAACACTTTCATATTTAAATGCCATCAAATTGTTCGAAGGCTGCATTCAGCATCTGTATTCAATTTTATCTGATTTGATGTTAGGCTTGAATCTCTCTTAACTTCTGGCCTAATGTGTCTATCTGGAGATGGTGAGACTTTGAGTGACCGCTTGATTTTTTTAGAAGCATATGCATCCGGATTTTTAATGAAGTTAGCAATGACAGTTCTGCTACCACCAATTTCATTTGCAATGACTCGTTGCAAAAGACCACATCTTTGAAGTTTAACAATCTTGCTCTGTTCGAACTTTGTTAAAATTTTACCCTTAGCCATTTTAAAATCTGAAATTTAATACTGGAAATGAGCTACGTAGATGTCTACATGCCTGAAACTATGAGCACACTGACTAGTTCTAAAATTTTTGCCCAGTAATTTGTTTTTTTCACACATAGTCTTATCTTTATGAACAACCAAAAAAATCCTTTTTTCAATATTTGTTTAAATTAATCAATTAAAAGTTAAATTTTCACTTGTTTTGTTTGTTGATAAACTACATTTTCTTATTAAATGTAAATGTTTCGCAAATATATTTTGATTAAAGTAACAGTATTTTATATTTTTTTAACCCTTTTGTATCTGGTCTTAAGATTTTGACCAAGATTGTATAGTGTATTTAATAAAAAAGGTTTAATTTATAAATTAAAGAATAAAACTTTTAAAGTGATCAAAATACTTTAAACTACTTCATCAATATTACATTTTGGTTTTTAGACCATCGCTAAATTTAAAAACATTTAGATAATGGAGACTGACTGAAACTGTGCTCTATTAAGATCTACTGCCAAACCTAATATCTGTTCTTAGGTGTTGGAATTTTTTAACATCTGTTCTTTCTTAATTTCATTTCTGGGAAGATACATTGAAATCAGGCATGGCTGAACATATATATAAAGGGAAAGTGGTAATCAATCCATGTGAAATTATGCAAAGATAACATACAGAAGACAACACTGGAGGATAAGATAACTGAAAGAATCAAGTGGGTATGTTAGGGTCTGACAGCCTCCTCAGGAGACCTGGATACAATTGTTGAAATGATATGAATATAAATATCAAGGTGAACATGTTGGGCCAAATAAAAAGGCATATACTGATGAGAATTTCTACTCTCAAAAATTCAAAGATAATAACAAATGTAAATAATTTATCTACAAAAAGTAATACTCTTGACAGTGAGAGATGCAAAATGATCAAATGGTAAAGGGAGTTGAAGTGATAACACATTTGATATAGCAGATTTATCTTTAATCAGTGATTAGAGTTCTTACTGTACAGAGTGATGTCTCATGAACCATTACCAATATATTGACCTCAATTTTCACTGGGTACACTACTATTGTGGCCTTGCACCAAACTTAGATGAGCTTAGTAATTTTTTTTTATTCCTTTAGTTTTTATTTAAAAATCTTACTTTTCCACAAATAATTTTTCGTGTCTTTTTTCTTTCTTTAATATTTGTTTCTTTACTTCTCATTTTAAATTACCTATTTTGTCTACTATTCATGTTTTTGTTTAATCTGTAAGTTTTGATCAATCAAATCTACATCTTCTCACAATCCCATATCTGCTCATTTTTTCATATTCAAAATATAAACAAAGTAATTTCTAAGGAATCAATGAAATTTTTTCATTTGACATTATTTCCTACTACTCCAAACTAAACAATGAATATTTTTCAAAAGGGTAACTGAACCTTGTTGAACTGTGATACTCTCTATGGTTGATCAATTTATAGCATGTCAGATCAGACAGTTGTTTCTCCTAGAAAGGGAGACAGAGGTTAGAACCCTGCCAGAAAGCACATTTTCTCAAGTCTCAAATGCACAGATGTATTTATTATTCACACTGTTTTAAAAAAAATAAAATCTGTGTATCAACAAAATAATGTTTGGAGTATTATTATATAAATGTACAAATTTCTACTATATCTCAATATAAAATCACTTTTTAAAAATTTTTTATACATATTTCTTAAAATGTTTTGTTAAGTGGTTTAATTTATTATTACTTATCAATCAAATCATTCCATAAGTAAAGTTCAAACCTTACCAAAAATAATTAAATAAATCTAAAAACAATTTGTTTTGAGAATTGTTTCTTGCAAAAATTAATAGAGCACATTATTTTGTTTCGGAATGGACAGAAAAAAAAATCTACACTGAATATTTTTTTTAGAAAATTTACTTGTAATTTTTCAATGCAATTTTAAAATTCATTCACTAGCTGTACCAGTTCAATACCAGCTCTATCGTTCCCAGCTCACTTGCAACATCTGGTTACTGGAGTAACTGCTTCAATCTCAAGTCTAACCTACCCATGTTGTGATTTTGATCTTAGGTAGATGAGATCAATCAGGTGTCTGGCCTGTAGTATAAGCTGAGTCCAGACTGAAGGTGATATTGCACAAGTGTAAAGAAAAATAAATAAATAAAAAAAAAAACCCAAGAGGTTCAAGTATGTTAAAAATAACAAATTAACTTTATCCTTCTGTTATATACAGGAGTGTGTTTTTTCTCCCAGCCAATTTTCTATGGATTGTGACACTTCTATGTTTCAAGCAAGTTGGTATCTTAAGTCATCTGATTTAGTTCTTAGGTGCTGGCTTGGCTTCGTTCGTCAGTATAACTTGCTATTGGTAGGATAGGCAAAGTCAGAGGTTGTGGAATCTCTTGGTCAGCTTCTGTGAGGCAACAGTCTAGTTCCTGCTAATTGAACTGACTCGACTCTCTCTCTCTCTCTCTCTCTCTGACTGTCTTGACTCAGAACTCCAACTAACTGAATGACCCGAGGACGTTTGTTTATATTGGTACCGACCAAAATTCAGTGTGGGGCCAGATGCAGCCTGAGGTTCTCGGTAAATCTCAATTCCCAAGAAGAAATTTCTTTGTTGTCAGGCCAGGAAAATTGATTACTTCCCATTTTTGGAAAATTAATCACTTTCCATTTTGGGGGGGTCTCCCTCGTCCATGAGGGGAGGTCGGAGGAGAGCTATCCTCCTAAACTCTTCCTCTCTCACATTGATATCTCATACCAATCCCTTCAGTGGGCATTAATAACTTCTCCGTCCTTCTCATCCATTCACCTCCGCCTATCACCATTGCTACCACTCGACCAATGGCATCCCAGCCGTGTGGGTGTGGCTAAGCTGGCCTCCTTAAAATTATAATCCAGAATTTTTGTTTACAAAATTCTCTCTTTTTTTCCCATCGGCCAAAATTTTACAAAATCCCATGTTGCCACTTAAAATCTATCATATCTTTTGGTCACCAGAATTCACTTAGCCAGCACTCTCTACCAATTCCATCAATCACTGTCAAAGTTTGCCATTTGGTCCCTTCATGAAGTTAGCTTACTTGGAACTCTTGGCTTGTTGAGAAATTAAATTTTTTATCTCACCAAATCACAATTCTAACATGCTATTTTTTCTCATGCCCTAAATTTTATAAATGCCCATATTGCTACTCAACGTCTCAAATCTGACAACATTTGATAAAGTAAATAATAACAATCCTCTCCACCCGTATGTCGAGACAATGCCAAAATTTTATAATTACCATATGGCTTTTCCTCTTGTGGCAGCAAGAAAAAAAAAAAAAAATTATATCTTGGAAAGATAATTAATATTGATTCTCCCTGCCTGTATTGGCAATCGTCTCAATGCCAAAATTTTTTATACCGCCATGGTCTGCCCAATATCTTAATGATTTGCCTTTCTTTCCTGAATTCTCTCCCTCAGCAAGGCATTTCAACCTGACAAAATTAATCAATTTGACAAAAATTTTTTCATGGGTTTTTCTGTCTTTTTTAAAAAATATCTTTTTTGTAAATAAAATAAAATCTTTTTTAAATCGAAAATCTTTTTCATATAACATTTTCTTTTCTATAAGTTTTCCTGTTTTAATTTCTATGGTTAATTAGTTAGCCAATTACCATAGCTAAATAGTGTCACAAATATAAATGCCATATTTTTTTGGATTTTATTATATATAATTAAAAGATAAAAATGAAGTTTTGTTTTTTTATTTTTCCTTTTAAAACCCTAAGTTTAATATTCAATTAAAATAGTTCATTCCATTTTTTCTTTGCTGTTTCCTTGTCCCTCTTTTTTGATGAATTTGTTCATCACACTTTTAAAAGACAGGAAAAGCAAAAGATATCCAGGTAAATTAGAATTAAATTTTTTTTTTTTTTTAATTTTAAGGATCCTTTTAGTTTGCTAAATTCTCTAAAAATTTATCTTTGTTCATATGTTCACACACATGGTATGATTCAGTTTTTTTTAAAGACAACTGACCAATTTTATAAAAATCCTTCAATTTTTCATTCCTCATTGAAAGAAAGGATTAAAAAATTCCAGACACTAAGTGAAAACATTTTTTAAATGCTATATGACCACCCAAATTGTTGTTCCGGGTCTCTTTTTTTTACAATTGAGTCAAGAAAATCATCCTCATCAAAGTGTTAACATCTCTATAAAATCAAATAATGCTCATTTTGTCAATTAAAGATCCTAGTTCAAAAAAAGCCGCAAAAAAACAATTGAACCATTTGACACAGCAAGGTTTTTTTTGTTGACTTTTTTTTTGAATTGACCTCTTTTATTGACCTTTTTTTGATTTTAAAGGTCAAAATTAATCTAAATTTTTTTATCTTAACCTAATAAACTATAACTTGAACAGAATTGATGATATTTTTTTTGATGAAATAAAATGGACTGAATTTGAATAAAATGTATATATGATGTTTATATATATATATATATTCTGTCTGATCCTGCATATATATTTGTTGAATTGCATTGATATATATTTATGGAAAATTCATACATTTATTCCCATATCCTAGGAAAATAATTCATTTTATAAAAATTTAAAATCATTTTGTTTTAAATATTTTTTGTTTTTTTCTTTTTTATATATATATATAAATATTGTTATTATATGGGTTTTATTTTTAAACTTTTTTTTTTTTTCTTGTCTTCATAATGAGTGTTTCTTTTATTGACAGATAAAAAAAAAAAAACTGATAAAAAAATGTTACAAATAAATAAATGATTTTGAAAAAATTTCTTTTATATTATAAAAAGGATTTTTTACTTTTTAAAAAATTTTTAACTGAATGTAATAATTTTTTAAAAATTGTCAGAAAGTTATTTGAAAATATTTGTTTTAAACACAAGCACATTGTTGTATTTTGTTTGAAATTAATGTGATTGATGGTTCTTTTTTTTATTATTAGGCCTTCTTTGAATTTTTTTAAGCTTTTTTACATGCATGGATAGAATTTATACTTGTATTTTTATTATTTTCCAAAATAAAGAATGATAGGTTTATAAAAGTGCAAAAAAATTCTTTTAAAAATTGTCTGGCAAGAAAATGAAATAAAAAAAATAGCAAATAGACCTAGAATCTGATTGTTTTTAAATCAAAAACTTGTAAAAAAGAGGGATTGCTTTCCAAATTTGGAGTTTTGCATTATTATAAATAATATATATAAATATATATATATATATAATTAAATAAAATATTTTTTTTATTTGGGGTATTAAAATTTTCAAGTTTGGCTAGATGTCTGGTTGCCCACTGATTGGAGATTGGAAGAAAACTGGAACAGCACTGAATCAAAGTTCAGATGACCACCCCAAATTGATTGAAGAAAAAAGGGGGATGAATAGGTGAATTTTGCTGTTTTTTTTAGATAAACATGCCAGTGATTGAGGGAATGTAATTTAGAATCAAACTTATTAGAAAATTATAGCAAGTAATAGTATCTGTTTGCAAATTGATGAACTTTCTATCCTGAGAACATAATTGAATAATTTTACAAGAGATAATATTTTCCAGACTGTTTTAATAAAATAGATCTTTTGTTCTGTGTGCCTAGAACAGTCATTATAAAATGATTTTATAGGTCAAGTTCACAAACAAAATCTGTGATTACAGCAACAAGAGAATATTTTCTTTTCAATTCAATTTAAAGAAAATACAAAATGTAAAAAAACATGCAGGCTTTCAATTAAAATCAGGAAAAATGTTTGAGTTATCAACATCTATTTATTATTTATTATTGTTCCAAATAATTTATTTAAAAAATGGTGAAAAAATATTTTTTAATAGTTTGTTGATAGTTTACTTAGATGTTCTGTTAAAATTCTTGCCAGTAGGGAGGTCTGTGTCTGGAACAAAAACATATAAACACTACAATGTAGTCAATTTGGCAAGAATTAAAAATGAAAAGTCAAAATTTAAACTGATAACAAAAACAGAGGTTGGGGAAATTACTGAAATAGTGGTGATTACTTTTGATACATTTTTTTTTTAGTTTTTTTTTTTTTTTTTTTTTTTTTTTACATTTCACTAAATTCTGGATGCCAAAGAAGTATAAAAATTTTTTTTTTTTTTTGTTCTTATATCTTGATTTATCTGATTGTGAATTTGTTTTAAATAAGAATGTTTGAATTGATGAGTTTTTTTTTTTTTTTTAGCTTAAAAGTCCTCAGTCAAATTTTTCTTTCAGACTAATAATTTTGGAAGATTGTATCATTTGTGTTACTGTTCTTTGAAAGTTGACTGAAAATTACAAAAATTCTGCAATGGTTCATTTTTTCCTGATTATAGTAACATTTTTTTTAAAAAAAAGTTATTCAATTAGAAATAATGGCTTCTGTTCAACTGTGGATATAAACTTAACCTTAATATTCCTAGATGATTCAAGAATTGATTAATTGTCTGTACCATTTTTAGATGTTGATTTTTATGTCTTTCAAAAGAAAAAAAGGTTTTTGGAGAAACTTCAAAATAAAAAAATTCTACCCCATATTTGGTATGAATCTGACAAATATTGGATAAAAAAAAAGGTTGATATCAGATTTTATTTTATTTATTTTATTTTTTTTTTTTTTACAAATATTATATAAAACTTTTTAAAGGTGTCATCAAAAAATTGCCATGAATAATAATAATGCCTGTTTCAATTTATTGTTTTTTGTTTTGGAATTTGTGTTTAAATGCAGCACACAACAAATATTGTTAAATTTAATTGGTTTGTTTTAATTTTATGGCATATTTTTAATCCAATGGGTTAATTAATGCCAATTTAAGACCCCAATATTAATATCAGAGCAAATCAAAATACATAACTTGTAATATTTTTTTTTTTTTTTTCAAATTTTTTTTAATAAAAAAAGATTTTTTTGAAAATTCTTTATTTTGACAAAATTGAAAAAACTATTTAAAAATATTAGATTTTTTAAATTTTTTTAAACCCATTGTGGTTCAATTTGGAATTAAATGGGTAGTATATTAAATAAAAATTCCATTTATTTCTTCTTTGACTTTGTGATTTACTTATGATATTACTATGATGTCTTATTTAGATGGTTTTGTCTTTTTTTTTATGAACTTTTTTTATTTATAACAGTTTTTTTTTCCATTTTTTGATTTTCCTTTAATATCACTTCTTAATCAAATTCATAAATATTTTATTCTGCCATGTTTTTTTAAATCATGTTTTTACGTTTTTTTTTTTTATAAATTTTTTTAATTTTTTTTTTTTTTTAATCAATTCACCCAAAGCAAATATTAGTAAACTTACCTAAGACACAAAAAAAAAAAGGTGGTGTGGAAAAAATTAGGAAACAGAAACATTAATAATGAGCAGAAGAAAAAAAAGAGTAATCAGGAGGACAGTAGATAGTGATTGACATTGCATTTAAATTTTTTGCAGATTAAAGTTGACTGGAAAGCATGGAACTGGAAGGGAGTTCCACAAGTGAGAAATGCAAGAAAAAAAACTGTTAGCATAGAACTTATGGTTACATCTAACCAACTCAACTGTAAATTGATGAGATCTTGACACCAGTCTAGTACTGTGCTTAAATTCAAAAAGTCTAGGTACCATAGCAAAGAGCTCATCCAAACAATTACCATGAAAGTATTTATAAAAAGACACAGAGAGGCAACCTTTATGGCAGTGGAAAAGTGACTGAAGCTGAGACACCAGATCAGGACCAATAATATTGCTGATTCTTCTTTGTATTTTATCAAGGTAAATAGTAGGGGCACCAGACCATATGTAGGAGCAATATTCTAAGTGTGGATGAAAAGTAGACTTATAGATATGTAAGATAGATTCTGGAGAGAAAAATTGTCTAGCAACAACACAGTGAATCAACTTTCTTAGTAGCTGACCTAGCAGTGGATTCAATATAGTTTTTTTCACTTCATGTCTGCTGAGAATGTTAACCTGAAGGGCAACAATGTCACTTTCCTGGAGGTTAGCATCAGCCATGCTGATGGAAGGCAGAAAGGGTCTCTCAGATGATTAATGGAGAGAAGTTTAGTTTTGGAGGTGTTAAAATTAACAAGCCATCTTTTTGCCCCAGTTAACAACAGACTTGAGGTTATTTTTGGACATCAGCTGCCATTTTGACCTTGTCTGAACTGATCAGCCTTACTATCAAGACAGGAGTAAATGGTTGTATCATCAGCGTAAATACCAAGTTGAGAGCTGATGTCATCAGGAAGGTCATTAATGAAAATTAAAAAAAAAAATAGGACCAAGACTGGAGCCCTGAGTGACACCCATGTTAGTATGAAAGGATCTAGACAAGTGGCCATTCAGGATAACCTTCATTTCATGATTTGATAAGAAAGACTGGATCAGTTCAAAAATATGTCCAGAGACACTGTAACTTTTCAGCTTGTGAAGAAGACCTGTATGCCAAATCCTGTCAAAGGTTTTCAAGATCAAGATATCCAATGCTACAGCCTGGGCTTCACTGTTATTATCTAGAGCATGATAAGCTTTTTTTCTGCAATTATCATCAGTACATCAGCAGTTGACCTCTAGAAACAAAATCCATATTGTGTGTCAGAAAAAAGATCCTGCAATGAGAGATGATGAACCAACCAAGTATTGATTAGGGCCTCTAGGATTTTCCCAAAAAAGAGGTAAAAGGCTAATAGGCCAATAGTCAGAAGGATCAGATGGTTCACCAGAATTCTTAAAAACTGGAACAACAGATGATAACTTCCAGTAGGCAGGAATGCATGAGACAGCAAGGCATTTATTATACAGTTTAGAGAGAACAGGAGCAAGTTCAGGAGCACACTTCTTTATGACTATTACATCAGGTTCACATGTTTTATGGGCATCTTGGTTAGAGATGATAGCAGAAACCATAGATGGGGTTATATGCATATCACTCAACAGAGAGTCTGTAGGAAATTAGGCAGGGATATTCCCAATGACTCAAAAGCAGAGTTTGAGTATTTATGGGCAAAGCATTCAGCTTTATCAACAGAAGATATTAACACCTCAAATTAATTGAAGAGTGGGGAGTAGAGACCTTGACTTATTTAATACCCTATTACAGGGCTGCCAAAAATCATGTGAGCCAAAGTTGTTAGATGCTATACGGTGTCTTATTCACTTGGCAAACAGGGACTTAGCTCCTCCAAGGACTTGCTTACATTTATTATGACCAGCAATAAATAGGTACCTGTTGTGATGAGAGCTGTTACACTGGTATAGCTGAAAATAGTGGTTCCTGTGTGCTATAGCAGCCAAGCATGCTGGTGCGAACTATATAGAAGATCAAAGTTTCACCTGGTATTTCTGAGAAGGGATGAAAGCCTTCATGCCAGCTTTGACCTAAGAAGAGACCTCAGTGGCACAATTCTCAATTGGGAGGTTAAAGATGTCACTCCAAGGGACATCATGAAGAAAATCACAGAGCGAGTCCAAATCATCATGCTACAGATTTTATGAATAGCGAATTCCTGTTTAATAGATGATTGGAATTAAATATTAATAGATACTACAGAGGGGTCAGAGTTACCAAGAGGTCAGTGTTGTGAAGCTTAGCAAGATTGAGGAGAGGGTGTATGAAATAAATTAAGTAGAGAAGCCTGCTGCTCAGTTTTGCTAGAGAATTGAGTAGGGAAGTTCATAATTTGAGTAAGAGACTGGGCAATGGAAAAATTTAATGTCTCAATACCGACAACATCAGTACCTTTAGAACATTTAAGCTACATGTTGTGGTCAGCATTAAAATCACCAGAGACAAAGATGTTCATAGATGGATGGAGAGAAAGTACCTTTTCTATACTTTTCTATACTGTCAGCAATTATGTCTAATATGCTGCAGTTATAAAAGAAGGAGAGCAATAAATTTATAAATTACCTGTTGTGGTAAACCCTCTTAAATATGATAAACTCTTCCTTCTCTCATAAATACAAACTTTACTTCTCTTTGTCGGATGGGAGTGCAGAGTGTGAAGTGGAAGTAAAAAGACACAGTGCTAATCTATTCATTACTAACACTATTGTTTTGTTTCTTGGCGACGAGGATTCGCACTTCACGGGAACTTAAAAAAAAATTGCCATTGCCAGTGTCCACAACAACTTGGTGACAAAGATTTGTGAGGATTTTGCGTGGACCACTGTGATTAATAAGAAACTCTCTCAAAATACAGAAAATCGAGTTTTTTCGTAAAAGACACACTTATCATGGAGGAGTTCAAAAGTATTTTATTAGAACTTGTAAAATACCAGAATTCACAGCAATTACAACTCCAAGAAAGAATGGAAGAGAAGTGGCAAAAACAATTGCTCTTTCTAGAGAAAAAAATGGAAAATGTATTACTGCAAACCCAGAAAGAAAATCGAGAGAGACAGCTTGAACTTCAAAAGGAAAATCAAGAGAGACAACTTGAATTTCAAAAGCAAGTGTTAAAATTGACAAACTGTATTTTCCCATTGAAAACGAATTTACTTTTTCACAAAACACCATTTGGCATGTGATAGAGAATTTTTCATACAATCCTGAGGAAGACATAACCTTTGCATCATACTTTAGGAGGTAGGAGGACTTGTATACATCAGATTGTGCGAATTGGAGTCACTCGAAAAAGTATGTCTTCTTCTGAGGAAACTTGGCACATCTGAAGCACACAAAATTTGTTAACTATTTTCTGCCCACAGAAGACTAAAACTTTTTGACATTCACTGAAGCAGTAGAATTACTAACAGAGTTCTTCAGCCCAAAGACATCTCTTTTTTCATAAGAAATGGAAATGTCTTAATCTAACTAGGAAAAAGAATGGGAAAACTATATACACCACTTTTAAATCAATTGTAAAAACAAACACTGTGATGATTTTAAACTGGCAGAGCTAAGTGCGAATAACTTCAAATGCTTGATTTTATTCATGCAAGGACTAGTTTCAGCAAAAGATGCAGAAATTAGGCGATGAAGAATACTAAACAAATTGGAGAATGAACCGAATATAACTCTACAGCAGATCGCTGAAGAATGTCAGATGTACGTCAGTTTAAAGCAGGATTCTAAAAATATCAAGAATCTGGCATTGCTCACGTCAAAAAAAAGTACGCTACAAACAGAAACAAACAAAGTCTCCTAAAACTGAAACAAAGAAAAAAAATCAAATAAGTTTCCCCAACCCATGCCATGAATGTGAATTTTACAATGGTACAAAAAACTGTATGTTCCAGAATAAAAAAATGTTACATTTGAAACCGAATTAGTCAGAAACAAAAAAATTTGCATTGCCGATCTAAAAAAAAAACCAATAGTTGCATAAAAAATACAAGGCCGGACGAACGAGATGGTTGCTAATATCAAGAAATTCGTGCACATAAAAATGTTAAACAAAAGTGTAGAATTTCAACTAGATTCGGGTTCTTATTTAACTACGATAATCTTGCAAACATGGAAAAGATTGGGTAAGCCAACCATAATAAAATCTAGCAAGATTGCAAGATCAGTAACAGGAGAAAAAAAAATAAATTCATCCAAGAATTGATTACAAATATAATGTTCAACGGGAAGATTCTTAAATTAAAATTTTTCATACTGAAAAATACTAACAACCTATTTGGCACTGATTAGATGACACAATTTCAGCTTTGGAACTTGCCTATAAATTCTTACTGCCAAAAATTTAAACTACAAGACAACATCCAGCCAGTGTTCAAAAAGAAGCAATATGCGCCTTTTGCCTCGTTGGAACAAATTAATGAGAAACTTGCAACAGTACTAAGAACTGGAGATCTATCAAAATGTAGAAACAAAGAACAGTTCATCTAAAAAAATGGGTTAAAATTAGCTGCTAAGAAAGTTTTTATTGAAGAAAGTAGCAAAAAATAAAAGACGGATGTGCTTCATGTTGACAAGATGAAAAAGAGGGAAATTTTTGTTAGAGGCAAAGTAGCCAAAGCAAAGAAACTGGCTCAAGGAACACAGACCTCTATCCCTAAACAGAGCAAGAAAGTTGCATCAGTTTTAGCAAACTCTGATCAGAAAAACATTGTGTTAGACTTAAAAAAAACCTGGACCAGTGAAAGGGAGTAAGTGTTGTGTGCAAAAGTTTTTAGTTTCTGGAGAAAACAGCAGCAAAGGCAGCAAAAAACCATACTGAAAAAAAAAAAAAAGAGACCACAAACAAAAGTTCACAAGCTTGTTCTACGTTGAACTTGGCAAAATAAGTCAGCCAAGCTTTAAATTCCTTGCCAAATGTAAAAAGTAAACGCTTGTTGTTTTTTTCTTTAATAATGTAAACCAAGTCAGGCAGAAGAAAACCACTAAAATGTTGGTAAACTTTCTTTTTTTCACAAGTACATGTGAAAAAAAAAAATTATTTCTTCAGACTCCTGCAGAGTTAGGATTTTAGGAGTGGGGTGTTGTGGTAAACCCTCTTACAGTATAACTTCTCTCATAAATATAAACTGCAAGAGTCGGACAGAGTGCAGGGTGTGAAGTGGAGTGGAGTAGTAGACGCAGTGCTAATCTACTTATTACTAACACTATTGTTTTGTATATATCTTCAATATACTTTTTTCAACCGACCTTCGTCTTCCGTGTCTTTCTGTCTGGCCCCTAAACAGGCCACAACATAAAGAAAAAGAGATAGCTGGCAGAGTTTGGTAATGAAAGACAGAAGCACAAGTTGTCTAGGGCCTTAAGAGGCAATTCTCTGCCCATTGGAAGATTATCCCAGAAGTAAACACCAAGGCCATGCATGTGAATGCTGGAATCTTTTTGGCAAAGTGCAAAGATATCTGGCAACCATTCCAGGAGAAAAGATTCTATGCTGCAGAAGTTGGAATGGATGTCACTGTAATGCATAGGGAAAAAAAGAAAATACAAGAAATTTGACCAATATATCTCCCTAATTTTGCATGTTTATTTTCACATACCAGTCAACAATTCTTTTGTCAATTATTTTCAAGACAACCTAACAACAAGGAAAAATACATTGAAAATAATGTTTTTCAACAAATTCATATTTATCTTCTTGTAATAGAAACAGATTTTAATCTAGTATATATTATAGTAAAATGGTAATTGGTTGGGCTGAATGTTGATATATACATGTTTCAGTCATTTACAATATTTGCTTTAATAGCCTCATTTAAACTTCTTTTTGCCTTTGCTAATAATGTATGTATGTCAGAGAAACCATCAATATATATGTATATAAAAATCAATGTTTTTTTGGTTTTTCTTGTATCTCAGAATTAAGTGTTTTCTTTCAAATAATTGTATTTTCAAACAAATTGTTATAATACTTTATATGTAATCATAAAAATTAAATTAATTATTTTAAGGGATAAAATTAGTAATTTATTAAGAAACTTTTGCTACTAGTTCTCAATAATCACACAATTGAAGTGAGGGCAAGGTTGAGAGGGATCAGCTTTACTGATTGATGAAGTGGATAAAAAAATCATTAAGTACAAAGAATATCACTAGTTGTAGGATAAGCTTTGATATAGCTAATTATAAGAAAAGATTTATAATATTTCATATAGTGATATAAAAGAAAATATGATACAAGAAAAGATCTATATAATAATAATCATTTATAAAGAATATTTGATATTTTTTTGTAAACTTGTCAATCTCAACTTTATATATAATAGCAAGATTATGTGACAAACACATGGGTGTTTTGTTTTGTTTTTAACTTACTTATTCATGGCAAAGTTAATAGCAAACAGATTGATTGTATTAATACAATCTTTTTTTTATTCAGTCAAGAACATAATCATCAAAAAATAAAAGATGAATAAATGGATTATTAAGGTAGACAGCATGAGAAAAATAATTTTTGTTCAAGAAGCAAAGAACAATTGTTTTTTTTTTCTGTTAGATCTTGAATTCTTAATGTCATAGGAGTTTTGTTTAACTAGTGTTGAGATCCTTATTTAAACAAAAGATGATCAATATGAAAATGAAAAAGAATTGTATCTGAATTGTGTAACAAGAATATTTTCTTTACTTTCTCTTCCCTTGCTTATATCTCTTTTTATCAACATTGATTTATTTCTGCTATGTATGCATGAGCAGACACAATCACACAACAAATTTTGAATATATCAGAAAATATTGCTTTAAAAAAAAATCTTATTCCACAATGTTGGGTATTAGATTGTATATAATGTTCAATTGAAATCAAGCTCTGTATCTTAATGAAGACATCTAAGACAGTGTACACAACATTTTTTCTGATAAATCAAGTATAACTTTACACAAAGTTCAAATAGTCTACAACAAGGTATCAACATCGTTTCTCACCTCACTGTCAAACTAAAATAGAAAAAAAAATAAGATTGTTTTTTTGCTTTTGTGGATAACAATGCATTTTGTGTTTTCTTCCCTTGAAGGTTAATGCTGCTGACAATTTAGTTATTGCTTGCTAGAATTTGGAAGTAAAAATAAAAATATTAAAAACAAAAACTGATGTATAAATGGTTAGCAAAAATGTAATTATTTTTGCTCAGTCATCTAGTTGCATGAAAACACCCAAACTTCTATGTTTTATGTTAGAAGGTGATTCCTACTTGTAAATTGTTTTGACATTTACGGTTTCATTGGGATTGGTATTTGCAATAAACATATATATCTAAGCAACACTCTTTTATTTATGATATTTATATTAATAAATTATAAATATTTTACAATTGAAAGATAGAAATTTCCTTTCTTTTAGAAACTGAGATTGTTATATTAAATTAGAGCAGTGCTTGAAAGGACCATTATTATTGTTTTATTAGCATTGATTGACAGTGAGGAGGAAGACACTTTACTTTTTAGTCTGAAATAGAAAAATAATTCAATGTTTTTGTAGCTGGACCATCCATCAGTCCTCTCTAGTAAAATTTAAGCTAATGTATTGAAAACATTTATATTTATATTTAAAATATTGCCTTAATCAAGAAAATTGTGTTTATATATTATAACTGGTATATTACACAACATGCTATTTGTCCCCCAAAAACTAGCTAAATTAACTTTTATTTTAAAATCACTTATATCTTTTAACTTGGTTAGAAATAATGCCTAACTGCTATTCTAATAAGACTAACAGATATAACATGTCTTGAAGAACAGGAGATGGTTAGCAGGCAAAATATTCATGTCAAATTGCCTAATCATGTCTATGTGACATGCTTTCAGAATATGTTTTAGGGTAAGCCTAATTAGTGGGCATTTAAGGACACATAATTAGCTAGCCTGACAATTGTTGGCAGAGTTAGATTATTTTAATGTGGTAGGTTCATGTTTCCAATTAATAGTAGGTCTAATTATTTAACTGTGGCAAATGACCATTTATTAGTTTTTATATTTTTAGTTTGGATTTCATTTTATTGATGTACCTTATTACTTATGTACATACCAATAGCATTTAATTTGTATGTAACATTCTAGAAACTGCAAGAAACTAAAATCTTATAAATATGTATGTGTAAAGAGTTGGAAAACTTCAAAAACATGAACTATTATTTATAACGAATCAGGCAGAACCCCCATAGACAGATGCACAGAAATGCATCTGATTGACTCATGATGAACCAATACAGGATTTAGAGAAAACTAAAAATAATTTACATTTATGCTCTTCATTTCAGCAACTATAAATTTGTTTTCCATTTTGCAGCTATATCGTCAAATTTGCTGCTCCTGTCAACCTCCACCAGAGAAACCTGTGTTTCAGGTGCTTTGTATAGGCCTAACTGGTTCAGGAAAGACTTCATTGATTTATGCTATGAGCAAAGATAAACTTGAAAAAGAAGAACCAACAATTGGTAAGTTTTTTTAGAAAAAAATTTTAAAAACTAAATATTCAACTTTTGAATTCTCTCTTTTGGTTTAATTACATCAGAACTGGTCATTTTCTTATTTGAAATAGAAAACTTAGATTCTAGTTCATTTAAAGTCATGTGAATTTTTTCTTTCATTTCATTGGTAGATGGAATGAATATTTACTTAAAATATTCTTGTGCATAATTTAACACATATTAAATTGGAACTAAAGAAAGATTATTGTTGCCCACTACAACATTTATGTGTTTATAAAAGTGTCCCTCTTAATAAGCCCTATTTTATGTTAATCTATAATGTCAGAGGCCTATGTTGGTAATAGGACAGTAGAAGCTGAGCATTACCATTTAATAACCCATGATTATTTTTGCTTCTTTAAGATAGCATCTGAATGACAGTCTGGTAAATTTGAATCCGACCTGAAATACAAATGAAATACAGATTGAATTCCTCCATAATTTCACCCATTGTCATTCATTGATGCTTGCTGATCATTTACAAAAACCAATTAGTGGATGTGAGCACAATTAGGCAATGGGTAATGCATTTCAGTAGTGGTGACAATGATGTGTATGACAAGCCATGTTCCAGGCTAGCTAGCACAGCTGTCAACTCTGAAAAATGAAGATCAGCTCATCCATTGAAATTAGCAGATTATGACGAGCGAGCTGTTTACATTGTTGAATGTCAGTTTCAATATTGGCAAAATTGGGATATTGCAAAGTTTGTACCAAGTTGGTTCTATAGATAGGAAAAATATATTGCCAAATGCAAGTGTCAGGACTTTTGAACAGAAGTAGAGGTCTATCCCTTGTTCCCTGTTTATAGTTGGATTTCCAGCTCCTTCTAAAGTCATTTCATTCTCTTTCACTTCCAGTAGCTCCTTGTGCCTTAATGGTATTATCACCTTGCTTGATGTGAATTGATTAAAAAAGCATTACAAATTTTGACTGGATTATTATACCACACTGTTGTGTCGGAAACCTACCACCCCTCTTGAAGATGAACCTTTCTGCGTCTGTGAACAAAGACTTTAAATAGTGGCATGTCAGTTGACATGGGGAAGACAGATAGACAGAGAGGGTAAGACCTCCGAGTCTAGCTGAGTCTTAATACAGTCTTTGACTGTAAGCAACGTCTGTCGAACTCTCTGCATTAGCAGAGAGGAACCCAGACGAAGCTTTGCTGAAGGGCAAGGTTTCGTCCGGGGAGGTAGACAGGGCCTGAACCCGTCTAGGCGGGTTCAAAGGCTATATTTTTGGCCAAGCCTACGGGCTCGGAGATACCCACATTAAACCGGCCTTGTGCCATATTCAATCCTCGTGGGTGGATCGATAAATACCAAGACAGATAGACAGAGAGAGTTCAGACCTCTGTCTTTTTCTGACTTTTTTTTTGACCGGTCCGTTTGAATATTTGTAATTGTATTCTTTGTTTTGCTGTGTTTGACCCACGAGGATTTGCTTCAAATTACTACACGAACTTTCTTGTTCAATTGACGAACTATATTCGGCCCTCCAAGTCTGTTAAGTTATTACTTAAGTTTTAATTTTTCTTTTTCCATTTCTTTTGTTTGTTTTATTTTTTTTTCTGGGCTTCGGCCCATATTTTTTTATTTTTTTTTTAGTCCGGTTTGACAAAGTCTTACCGGACGACAGCTTTTTTTATTTTCTGTTTATTTCTTTTTAGTTTGATTTAGTACTGTTTAAGAAAAAAAAAAGAAAAAAAGTCTTGTTTTTATTTCCTTTTTATTTTTATACCCTCCTTCTTTTTTATTTTTTCTAATTAGCAACTTCGGTTGCAATCTTTTTTGGTTTGACTAGTTTGTTTTTCTTTTGCTTTTAATGTATTTTCTTTAGCGGCTTCGGCCGCAAACCTCTTTTTTTCTGGTTGCAAAGAGGTTTTCTTTTCTTTTTCTTCTTTCTACATTTTTATTGAATTTTAAAAAAAAAAAAGAGAGGAGTAAGTTTATTGTCTTTATTCTTTTTTAATTTTACAAAACTTTTTTGTTCTGTGTAGAAAATATACAGCCATTTTGAATACATTGAAAACCAATTTTGAAATTATACATCAAAACTAGACCAATCAGAGAGGACTTGCTCAGTCATGAGATACCATTGACTGAATTTGTTTATTTTGTGACTGACTTATTTACAGCAATGTTTCTCTACTCATTCTTCACATCTTATTCAGTTTTCACCCAGGTATGTCAGCTTCTGCCATTTACAGTCCAGACTTTGCAATTTCTGTTTTTTTTCTAAAGGCTAAAAAATGAAATAAACTTCAGATTGCAGACAGGATTAAGGAGAGTGTGATGAGACAGGTGTTGACAATTTCAACAGAGTACCCTGCAGACTATTTACATTATTCGGACTAATGTCTTCATCTTTGTCACCATATTTATTACAACGTTTGGCTGTTTATGCGCTCTGGCCTTCTTCAGGAGGTTGGAATGTTGAACTGAACCCTTTATTTTGCTCACTGGGGTAGACTGTTCTAGTTCCACGTGCCATGTTTTTAATAAATGTCAGTTATCTCCTGTTAATTCCCCTCTCCAAGCTCGTCATTGCCTTAACTGGGTATTGAACTCACACTCTTTGGGTTCTGTCTCAGGATCTAACCAATGCCTTTATCCACTGTGCCATGTGTCCTCGAGTTGAAAGTTTAAAATTGTCCACAGTGGCATCAGTTAAAGGTAATTAGATGCTTTGGATAGTTTATACACAATTTCATTCCCAATAAAATCCAATATAAATAAACAAAATAATCATGTCAGTTGAATTAAATCAAACTTGTTTGGAGATATATGCTCATCCACACACACCCACACATAGAGTATGTAAGGTATTTGATGACACATTGAATAAGAAAAACAACTACATCTTACAAACAAATAAATTTATTGACACCCAGCTTGATACACAGATGCATTAATGGTTAGATAACATGTTTATTTGATGTAATGGCTTTCCTTCACAATAATGGCTTCAATGTGGGACTGGTAACGTTGACACATATGCATCATGTGGTCTGTATTGATACTGGACATTACTCAGTGAATCAGTTGCATTGTGGGAATGTTGATTAGTCTCTTGTTCAACAATGCCTCACACATAAGTCAATGGGATTAAGATCTTGTGAATTAGGTGGTTACGTGTTTGGTGTGAGTTGGTTGTGCAGATTTTCCACCATCCAATCTTTGGGTCACTACAGCTTTGTGAGCAGGAGCAGAGTCCCATTGAAACACATACAGCTTCACTACTAACCACCCCTAAAGCCATCACAGAAGTAGGAAACTTGGTGGGCATAACATGGGGGATATCATAAGGATCTGCACATGTCATTTCTCTGGTTCACATTTTGATTCTGGTAAAAAAAAATTTTTGTTTAGGTGGGAGGACCAAAAAAAAAAAACAGAGCCTGCTATGTTCTTGTACATGTTTCAAATTGTTCAGTAACCATTTTGCTTGGAGCAACCATTGTTCTAGTGTGTATGCTGACATGACCTACTCTTTCTTCATTATTTATGGCTTCTACCAAATGTCCTCGTGCACCACATTGTGACTTGTGTCCTTGGATACCTGGAGGTCTTTGGCACTGACCTTATGTTCCAGGATTCACATCACTAACATTATGCATCCACTGTATGAATTGTGGGGTTTTGATACTGTCTGAACACTGTGAATGCTTTTTGCACTTCACTACAGGTGGCACATCCCTGCTGGAGGCTTCCAACTCCTCCTAAACATTCTTCACAAATGACCTTGCAACTTCCAAAAAACTGTTCACATGCCTACCCAGACTTTTGGACAGAAATAGAGGTTTATCCCTTGTTTCCTGTTTAGGATTGGATTTCCGGTTCCTTTTGAAGTTTACTTCCACCCTATGCTTTTAACATCTCTGCCTGAACTATGAAATTTTATTTACTGATTATTTATTTTTCTTGAATAGGAGGGGATAGGTTTGTCTACTGATTGCTTTATACCCTCCCTGTTCTTTTGAGGATTATGCTTTGTTTCCTGTTTAGGATTGGGTTTCTGGTTCCTTCTAAAGTCTTTTCATTCTCTTTCATTTGCAGTAGGCCTTTGCATCATAGTGGCATTATTACTTTGCTTGGGGTGAATTGATTAAAAAAAAATCTTAATATTGCTGTTGAAAAATAGAAATCTCAATGTTGTATTGTAACAATTACAGAATGTTGTTTGATCTTGTGCATTAAGTGATAATTCCCCATTGATCTGCTGAAAAGATAAAAGCACATTAATTAATTATAGCATAACTGCAGACATGCAATCACATGTCCTCAAATACTTTACACACACAGTATATATACATTTACTTCTTTTTGTTAATATTAAATTAAACTGAAAGTGGATTGCAAACCAGGAGTGGTAACAATTTCTTTCTGACAGTTTGTGATGTCTCATTGTATTGCTGGAAAAATGACCTTGGAGACTGAATTCATCTCTATGCAATGTTCCTCTCATGGCTACAGACATCATTGAAATGATTGTCAACCAAGGAATTAAGAAAAAAAGCAAAAAAGCTCCATCTTTTATTTCTAATGAGTATCTTTCCTTGTTTTCTTTGAGAGCTTTATTTCCTTTCTTTTCTCTCCTTCTCCAGTTCTGGCCAATCTTACAGTTCTGCAAGACTTGTTTCCTTGAAGACTGGGGAAGAAGTCCATAGTTTATCGTTCAAGACTCTTCCTATTCAAAGTGTGGAATGCAATACCAGGTAAGGCTTATTTTTCTTTCTTTCTTTCTTTTTTTTATTTTTTAAAATTCTCATTTCACATTTACCGTTTTGAATTGAACTTCAAATTGAATCATTTTTGTCATTTTTCTATTTTATTCTTGCTATTTACTCTGAGTTGGAATCATTCAAACATGGTCAACAATGACTTGCTTTTGTTCAAAGTTTTTTAGACTTTATGGTCACATGAAGAAGTGTAGTGAGGAAACCGAGTGTGGATGAAAGCCACAGATGAAGACATTTTTAAAAATTTACATTATATACAAGTTGTAGCCTGTCTGTTTGACTGTCTGCTTGTTATCAAACTCCTCCTAGTGTTTTGGAGATAGACCCCCATAACCATATATATTCTGAAACTACATTACCCTGGGTACTTAAATATATTTCATTTTGATCAGAGGGGTAGGGGGATGATTAGGCACAACACACCTCCACCCCTGAAAATTTTTTCCTTTTGATTTAAATTTAGATTTGAACAAAGGAATGACTTCTATCCAAAATATAGAAGGAGAACGCAGAAGATGGAGGTCACATTGGCAAGATCATTGATTAATATTGAAATGCATCATTTTTCTCCACAAATTATAACAATGATTTAAAATCAATTATCATTTTCTTACAAAGAAAATTTGTGACACTGTTGTGTCGAAACCTACCACCCCTATTGAAGATGAACTTGTCTGCGAACAAAGACTTTAAATAGTGGCATGTCAAGAGACAGAGCAGTTCTTAGCTGAGCTAGTTATTGACTACTCTGGTGATTTTTGTACCTATTAAACCCCTTTTTTATTGTTACGTGTTATTTGGCATTTGTCTCTACTAACCCCAAATCAACATCATAACAGTGGCAACGAGAGATTTGTTCATCACGCTGAGTGGAGAATTTTTCAACTCTAGGTGGACTATATAAATTTTTTTTTTCTCGCTATGAAAAAAAAAAATACGTCGAACTTTGTTCTTCACGAAGAATTGGGATTTCAACGTGCCAAAAAGAAGTAAGACTTGTGCTTATTGTGGATATATACGTGTTTTTCCCTTTTTGTCTGTTTTCGAAAAGTGTATTGTGTAATCTATTACGCATAATGGAAGATTTGATTGCATTAACGAAAACTCTAGTGCAAAGTCAAATTCAGCAACAAGAGCAACAAAGATTGTTTCAGGAACAACTATTGGATTTACAAGTTCAGCAGCGAAAATGACACAAAGGCTTTATTTGAAGCGATTTTACTTAAGAATCCAGTAAATTCGTCATTCACGGCCGAAGGTATTGCTAATTCTATTACTGAGTTCAAATTTAACCCAGAGGAGGGAATAACATTTCCTGCGTATTTCAGAAGATTTGAAACAATATTTGAAAAAAAAATGTGAAGGTTGGACTGATGAACAAAAAGTGAGTTTACTTTTACAAAAGTTGGGTACAGATGAAAATAATAAGTATACAATTTTGTCCTTCCAAGAAAAACTAGTGACATTTCTTTCAAAGAAACTGTTAATACTTTATCTAGTATTTTTGGCGGCGAGCGAGTTAGTTTGTTTCATACTCGTTTCTCGTGTTTGAATATGGTAAAAGAAGTGACGATGAGGATGTTATTACGTATGCTGGAAATGTTAACAGAATGTGTGAACGTTTTATGTTACATGATCTTTCAATTGATCGATTTAAATGTTTGATATTCATTCAAGGGTTGACTTCTAGCAAAGATAAGGACATAAGGTCCCGAATATTGGCAAAACTCGAACAAAATTCGAGATTACTTTGCAGAAGGTTACGGAAGAATGTCAAAGAATTGAAAACTTAAAACATGACAATACGCAAAATTGAAGAAAAAGATTATCCCGTGTCCATGCTATTCAACTAAAAAGGGAATAGTTAATAAAAACGTTAAAAAAAAAATTCGTTAAAAAACCAACGTGCTTTGGATGTGGTGGTGGTCATTTTAAAAGTGAATGTTTTTTTTTCACACAAAAATTGCTATTCGTGTGGCAATAAAGGCCATATAAGTACTCATTGTAAAAAAGCAAAAGAAAAAAATTTAAGTCGAAAAAAGATGTGAATATTGTATTGTCACATCAGGAGATTGAGGAGGGGCAGAAAAGAAAATTCGTACAGGTAAAAATTCATGGAAAAAATGTTAAACTACAGCTAGACACTGGAAGTGATATTTCCATTATTAATACAGCAACATGGATTAAAATAGGCAGACCTTTGCTTAAAAAGACTGAAAAAAAAGGCTCACGGGATTTCTAGCAGGGTTGGACTTTCATTGCATATCTTAATGATATTTTGATAAAAAGTAAAGATCTAAAATGAACATTTGGAACATATTAATCAGGTTTTTGAAAAATTGAAGAATATGGATTCAAACTTGCAGCTGAAAAATGTGAATTTTTTGAGTGAAATTAAGTTTTGGGGGCAGATAATAGACTCTGATGGAAGAAGACCGGATCCGAAAATAGGGCAGAAGCGATCAAAAGCATGCCAACTCCCAAAAAATGTAGTAACGCTACAAGCGTTCTTAGGACTTACTAACTATTATGGGATATATATTCCTAATTTGTGCAGCCTTACGGCTCCATTAAATAAATTGCTTAAAAAGGAGCAAAGTGGGAATGGTCAGAAGTGTGTCAGAAGGCATTTGACAAAATAAAGAAATTTTTGATGTCGAAATTATCACTAACACATTATGACCCTAAACAGGAAATTATAGTGGCATCGGACATAAATTAAGGAAAACGGAATAGGTGCGGTAATTCTGCATAAATTCAGAGACAGATATCTGAAGCCAGTGGCACATGCATCAAGGACATTATTACCCGCAGAAAAAGAAGTACTCTCAAATTGAGAAAGAAAAAAGAACTTAGCTATCATCTATGCTTGTAAAAAAAGATATAAGTACATACATGGAAGAAGGTTTATATTGCAGACCGACCATCCCCTTGCTGCTTTCAATCTATGGTTCAAAGAAGTGTATACCTACTCATACGGCAAACCGTTTTGCAACGATGGGGAACCATTTTGTTGAATTGCAATTTCAAAATGGAATTTTTTATCATCCTAAAAATTAAGCCATGCTGATGGTTTATCTAGGCTGATCCCAACGTCTTCAAAACCGCTAGAAGATACGGTGATAACGTTTTTACAAGCAGAAAATGAATTGGTGGAAGTAATGTACAACACAGTAAAAAAAGAATTACCGGTGACATTAGATGAAATAAAATTAAAAGCAGAAAAAAAGACATTTTTTATTAGAAAAATGAAAAAAGCTGTAACTTCAGAAAAGTATAAAACTTATTCACCAGCATATTCAATATGTGATGAAGTGCTGTTATATGCTGGAAGGGTCATGATACCGGTTGTACTACAAATCACGGATTTTGAAGGAATTTCATCAGGGGCATCCTGGTATTGGACGTATGAAAGCCCTGATGAGGAGTTACGTTTATTGGCCAAATATGGACAAAGACATTGAACAGGTAGTTAAAACTTGTAGAGGGTGTCAAATGGCAGCGAAAGCACTGCCAGTAAAATACACACAATGGCCAAAAACAGATGTTCCATGGACCCCAGATTCCACATAGATTATGCTGGACCCATGAATGGTAATTTTACTTGATAGTTGTGGATAGCTATTCCAAGTGGCCTGAGGTTTTTAAGTGCAAAAGACCAACTGCTTCTGTAACAAAAAAGATTTTCTTACAGAACTGTTTGCATGGTTTGGAGTACCAGAAAAAATTGTCACCGACAATGGAACTCAATTCACAGGAAGTGAATTTAAGACGTTTTTTAAGACTCTGGGAATTGACCACATCAAAACTTCACCGTTTTTCCATCCTAGGTCAAATGGATAGGCTGAACGGTTTGTTGATACGTTCAAGAGAGCCCTTAAAAAAAAAATGGTACTAATACAGATGATGGTAATATACAGCAGTTTTTAAGTATATACAGAATAACACCAAATCCAAACACAATATCAGGGATGTCTCCATCTGAACTGATGTTTGCTAGAAAAATTAGATCTGTGTTCAATAGGCTACTGCCAGAAAGAAAAAAGAGTTACCAGAATAAAACGCATCAGGAAAATATGAAATATTTCAGGCTGGGAGATAGTTTTTTTTTTTTTTTTTTTTTTTTTAAATTACAAAAGTGGGAAGGAATTTTGGCAAGATGGAGTGGTAATGCAAAGAATTGGTAAGATGTTGTACATGATAAGAAGTAAAAAATGGATGCACAAAAGACATTTGAACCAATTAAGGAGAAGAAACATTGAAGAAATAAGTAAAGAAAATGAAGAACCAATGGAGGTATTATATGATTTATTCGATATACCAACTCCACCATTGCCTGAAACAGTTGTCCAAAGAAGGACAAGCAAAATTCAAAAAAAGAACTAGGGTGGAACGTTTAAGTCCAGATCCCAAAAGAAAAAGATATTAATTCCTCCAGAATTAATCTCTCAAGGGGGGTGTTGTGTCGAAACCTACCACCCCTATTGAAGATGAACTTGTCTGCGAACAAAGACTTTAAATAGTGGTATGTCAAGAAGACAGAGCAGTTCTTAGCTGAGCTAGTTAGTTATTATACTACTCAGGCGATTTCTGTACATATTTAAACCCCTTTTTTATTGTTACGTGTTATTTGGCGTTTGTCTCTACTAACCCCAAATCAACATCATAACAGACACAAAGCAATGTCAAGGTAATTTTTACATTTTATTTATATATATATATATATATATATATATATATATATATATATATTATTTCACCTCAAACAATCCATAAAGACAAAGGGATTACTGAGTGGAAAAGAATATTGAGAAAAAAAAGAAAAAACATTATTAAGGAGAGAAAACAAAAATTAAGAAGACAGAAGGTAATGACTGACATTGTATTTCAATTTTTCAAGATCAAACTTGACTTGAAAGCAAAAAATGTGAAGAGACTTCTGCAAGTAAAAAATGTAATAGAAAAAACTGTTAACAGAACTTATGGTTACATTTAGCCATTTGAATTGTGAAATATGAGACCTAGCTGCCAGTCTACAGGATGCCCAGTAAAAAAAGTGGCAAATTTATTTATCACTGTTTTTTCCACCTTTCTTGAATAATTAACCTTGAAAAAATTTGTTGAATATTCAATGACATTGAATAATCATTTGCCTCTCACATAATTAATTAACTCTGATTGGTTCTTTTGATTGATTAATTGCTGCTTGATCTTGAGAGTGGTCATTTAAAGATTATTTGCAGACAACTTTTTTCTTTCATTCCTTCTTGTATGGTAAAGCAACTCACTGATTTTGAGCATCAAGTTATTGTACTTTTCAAAGAACATCTGATGTGGGGTCTGATGAAATGTGCAGAAATTATTTACAATATTTATATTTGGACTATTGTTCTCATCTTTGTTGTTGTTATAACAAAATAAGAACTAGATGGTCTTCCTAAACATGGACAGTGGAACAAGAAAAGTCTACCCTTTTTAGATTAAATAAAGGGTTCAGTTCAGAATTCCCTGTAGGTTATCCAGATTTATATAAACCTGAGGAAGGCCAGAGGGTTTTGGTTGAAATGCTGTGATAAAAACAAAGATGGGGACAATAATCTGAATATAAATAGTGTAAATAATCAAATTTTTAGATTTATGTAAAGGAAAAATCAATTTTAAATATTTCTTAATCTCGAGGGTTTTCTATAAGTGTTCTTTTGACAAATTAAAAAAAAATTATCTCATCTTTTTTATTATATTTACATATTGATTGAAAATATTTTAGACAGAGGTGATAAATATTATTATTAACTAACAGTAGAGCCCGGCATTGCCAAAGAGATAGATCAAGTATTGACCATCATAAAGACTGAAAAATAAAATTGACAAAGATTAATTGACGACGACACAATGTCTTAATTAGTTTTTTTTTTTTTTTTAAATTGGTCAAAAAATTCAAACAAAAAACATTGTTTACAATCATTATGAGTCTATCGATTGGTGAATAGAATTTTATTATAAACAATTGTCTTGTAAATGGAATTTTTAAAGCATTCTGAATGTAAATAAAAAAAAAAAAATGTGCAAGACAATAAGAAATACTACCTGCCGAAAAAAAAAAGTGGATGTTTTGTTTTATCGGCTGAAAAATGTAAGAAATCCGATCCCATATATAAAGAACACACACACACACACACACACACAGGAATAAACAACCTGGGTTTTTAACCTAAATCACTCCACAAATCACTAAAACATAGAGCATAGTCTGATGAAAAAGACGCCAAAGTTTATGAAAACAAAATTTTATCGTCAAAATGCTTATTTTTTTTATGAAGAGGATAGACTAAATTTTTTTTTTTAATTATTTTTTAAAAATTTTTTCATCTTTTTAGAATATTTTAAATTTTGATTTAAAAACCTTGTTTCTCTTTGTCGCAACAAGGGGTAGTAAATAACATAGATAATTTTTAGGGCATTTTTTTTTGTATTTACACATTAATTTGGAAAAAATCTTGCAAAAATAAAAATAATTGTCAGATGTTAATGAAACTTTCAGAAACTATTCACAGATGATCGAAATTATTATAAATTTTTTTTTTATTAAAGTCATGGCAGAAATATTTTTTTTATTTATTATTAACACCCCCATAACTAATTTTATGAAAAACTCTAGAAATTCGAGACCATCGGTTTTAGTGATTACAATAGTTAAAAAGCACAAGGCTTTGAAGAATGCAAATCATGTTTTTTTTTTTTTTTTTCCAACGTACCTGAAAATCAGCTGTGAATTGTAACATACAAAACTCAATAAAACAAATATATTATTTAGTTTCAAATGCTTTTATTTGTTTTAATTTGTTTTTATGAATATGGACAATATTTTCTGAAAGCAAAAAAATTTTTTCAATGAAAATTGAATTTTTAATACAATTATTTCTTATTTCTTTAATTTTAAAAAAATTTTTTTAAAATTTTTAAATTGAATTTTAAAAATATTTTAACATTAGTTAAAAGCAACATCAACCTTTCAAAATGTCCGTATGAGATTGTCATTGTCTAGCGCTTTGAAAATTGTATAATTTGGACCAATCAGATTAGCCATGGTAATTAAGAAATGTAATTTTTGTGTTTATAGTCAGACAGTAATTATCAAGTACGGAAGACCAACCAGAATACAATTTAGTTGCATTATTTGAGTTCAGCATTGTTCTCCGCTGTTAAGCCCTTTACTTTTGCGAAACACATATGGAGAAGTTAATTTGAGTTTTCAATTTCAACTGAGAAGGGTACCTACAAGTAACAGTATCATCTTATGAAATTTAACTACTGCTAAACTTTAATTTATATGATCTTATTTTTATATTAATCTCAGTTATGACATTTTTCCATAAATTAAATATCAAAATTAATAATAAAATGAATGGAAATACAAATAACACAGTAAAATGTAATAAATGTACATAAAATTATAGTATTTTATGTACACTTCTGATAAAATTTCATAAGAAAGGTACCTAAATTAATTAGATACCTTTTTCTTATGAAATTTAATCTCACTATTAACAGTCTTATTTTTTAATTTCTTTATATTTTCCATAAAGCATCATAAACATAAAAATGAAAGCTAAGTACAAAAAAAGAAAAAAAAAAGAAAAAGAGAGCGCTGAAAGTTTTCCTTAAAAGTAACAAGGTAAATAATTTGTTCACTTAAATAATTTCACTTCCTTCCATCCGTAGAAAGAATTCTCCTCCCGTAAGTTATCTAAACGTCATGAATGTGCCTTTTAATCAATCGTCAAGCGACGCGAAAGGTTATGACCTGCTTTGTTTTATTTTCAAATTACATTTTTTCGCGCAGAAGCTAAGTTAAGCTTGGTTCAAAATATTTTAAATAAACAGTATAATATCTTTTTTAAAAATCAGTTTTGAAAAAATGATAATTGACTTTTAAAAGAATATCAAAGTAAGATTTTAATCTTTTTTTTTTCAAATCGAAAAAAATGATTGAAAATGATTATCTGCCCTTTTTTTTTTTTTTTTTGAAAAAAAAAACAATATTTTTAACGAAAATTTCAGACGTGCTAGGAACGATAAAAATGTAAAAAAAACCCCCAAAATACTTTGATCTTTCCTCTTTAATAATAATATGAACATTAGACGATAAAATTTTGTTTTTGTCAAGTTCGGCTTTTTTTTCATCATGCTATGCTGTTTTGTTTACATTTTCGTGGGTGAGTTGTCCCCTTTCATTCTCACGATGTGTTTTAATCGTGTTTTCAAATTGATTTTATTAAAAAAAAACTGTATTTTTCCCCATTTTCGGCCCCGTTAGAACCACCACAAGGTAATTTTATGTAGTCCTGTGAAGTTTTGTTGAAATCGGCTAAAAAATGTAGGAAATTCGATCCAACATATAAACGTTACAGACACACACACACACAATCTGCGTTTTATAATAAGTAAGATAAGATATATTAAAAACTATTAAGGGCATTTATGAATTAGCAAGAGAAAAAAATATAAGAAAAAAAGAATTTTCCAAAAAAAGGGCAAAATAAAAAAATGCAAGAGAAAAAAGGGCAAAGAAAAAAGAGATTAAGAGAAAAAAAGGGCAAGGAGAAATTATATTAGAGAAAAAAAAATAATTAGATTTTAAGCAAGAGAAAAAAAAAAAGGAGAAAGAGAAAATTATAAAAAATATTATTTAGGAAAAATTTATATTTTTTTTTTTTTAAAACAAAAATTTATTTAAAAGAGATTCAAGTTTAAAAAATTAAGGAGAAAGAGATTTTCTTTAAAAAAAGGGCAAGGAGAAAGAGATTTATTTGATAAAAAGGTTCTAGGAATTATTGATGAGACACAAAAAAAGGGCAATATATATTGATCAATCAAGAGAAAAAAAGGGCAAGGAAAAGATAGTAATTGAAAAAAAAGGGCAAGAAGAAAGAGAGAAAAGAAAAGGCTGAAAATAATGAAAAAAAAATGTGATAAAAATATTCTAAAATCTAATACAATTGTATTGAAACTTATAATTTAAGACACATAATTCATTAAGGATTAACAAAATCTGAAGACTAGAGTATAGTAAATTCCCATTAAAGCAGGACATAGAAAAACATTAAGTATCCAAAATATCATTTAAAATGTAAATGAATGGCAATAAAGGGACTGGGAGGGATAGATGGAGGCAAGCAAAAAGCTTTAAAGGATTTCATTCTTGTGGATACAAAAAATAAAAATCCTGAAGTGGCACTGTTTTAATCAAAGAAAAAAAAACCAAATCAACAAAAAAATTTAAGCAACTTGAGTACATTCAAATTTCTTGAGTGGTTTGTTCTTAGCAAAAGTAAGTTCAATTCAGATAGCAAATTCCTCAAAACTCTTAATTTTATGGAATGGATTGAGATAACACAAAAAGCACTGTAATGGTCTTAACTTCAAGTTTAGAATCATGATTATTTATCCTCATGATATGCGTATTTTCTTCCTTCCCAAACAGCATTTTTCAGTAACCCTCACTTTTTCCAAAAAACTTGTATTGATGAAAAAAAAGTAAAAAAGTGTATATCTAACCCTAATGATTGGTCTGTATCTTTAGTTCTCCAAAATGTTTCCAAGCTTCATGGTTTTTTTTTTTTTGTTTGATTTAAACTGGTTTTTTTTCCACCTATCATAAAATTCAGCAACCCATTTCAGTATTTTTGAAACAATGAGCAAAATGAAAGGTTAAATTTATTACCAAAAAGGTTGTTTTGATTAGGTTCTGTTTTATTTTCTAAAAAGAACTTCAATTAAAATTTGAAAATTTCTGTCTAAAGTGAGAAACTTATTTAATTATTTATTTATTTGCCTTGGTTAAGGAGTAGATAATTTTGGAAGATTGTCCAGTTCACACTATTGAACTGGAATAAAGATTTATCTTTTGAATAGATTTTAATGAGTTCAAGATTTTCTAAAAGTCTTTTCGAAGGGTTTTCCATTTCTCCCAGTAGCCCTTTATTTTTTTTTTTGGGAAATTATCACCTTTTAAAAAATAAGATTTTATTTTGAAAAACAAAAAAAAAAAATTGGAGCAATTTTTTAACATTTAGTCTCAGTACATTTGTAATTTGGTATCCTGATATTTAAGTCGATGTTTTTTTTATTTTGTGAACTGAATAAAGGTTTCTCAATATTTTAATATTTACAGTCGTATTATTTAAAAGCTTTTTGAAGGAGGGAATCTTTTATCTTACGGCAAAAAGCATAACTACAGTCATCTTTGATTTGTCATGATTCATTCTTTTGTTTTGATTTGTAAACAAATTTTTCAATACTTGATAATTGTAATTCTATGAAACTGCAGTGAATATGAGAGAAATTTAAAAGTGGAAAATGTAAAAATTGAGTTTAGATGATGAATAGAGATAAAAGGGCAAGACGATGGGAATGAGAAAAAATTATAGGGATGGGTGAGGTAGAGAAAATAAAAATTTTCATAAGGATGAATGAAAATTTAAAAGACAATGATGAAGTGAAAGTAAGAGAAGGAAAAGAATGGGGAAATGGAAAAAAAAGAAAATTTCTCTTTAAAAAATTGTAAAGGGCAAACTGGGGGACAAAGAGGACAAGTTAAGAGACAAGGAGAAATTTTTTTTATTTTAGGAGAAAGAGAAATCAAGGAAAAAGAAAAAAGGCAAGGATCATTTGTAAGGAAAAGAGAAAAGAGGCAATATATAAAGAAAGGAAAAAAATATAAGGAAAAAGAGGCTGGGACAAAGAACAAGTTGAAGGAGACTAAAAAGACAAATGACAAGTTGAAAAAAATATAGATAAAAAAATATTTATAATGAAATAAAGAAAAAGATAAAAGATAAAAAGATGAATGAAGGAGAGAGAAAAAAAATTATAACGAAAAGAAAAATAAAAGAAAAAATAAAATGAAAAAAAGATGAAAGAAAAAGAAAAAGATGAAAGAGATATGAGAAAAGATGAAAGAAAAATGGAAGAGAGAGAGAGAAAAGACATAATGAATGGAGAAAGAAAAAATCATATATGATGAAAGTGAAAAAATGAAATGAAGAGGTGAAAGAGAGGAAAAACACATAATGAAAGATGAAAGAGAAGAGATGACTGTTTTACTTTTGAGAGAGAAAAAAAATGTCAGAAAAGATGAAATGAAGGAGAAAAAAAGAGATATAATGAAAGAAAAAAAAATGAAAGGGAAAAAATGAAATAAAGGAGAGACAAAAGATATAATGAATGAAAAAGATTAAGAGGAAATAAAGGAAAGAGCAAAAAAAAAATAATATGAAAAAAAAAAAATGATTAAAGAGAAAATGAAATAAATAAAGATTAAGAGAAATAAAAAGAATAAAAATGATAAATTGAACAGATTGTGGGTGTAGAAAATAATAGGCAGATAATAGATCCAGATAGAAAATTCAGATTGGAATGCCTAAGGTGGTTGGTTGCCTGTGAACACTGACCACCTCCTGGTGACTCCTGCAACAAGGCCAATGGTTAATGCTTAGCATTAATTTGATCAAATTTTTTTGAACAAGATGAAAAACCGTCCAATCATCATCACTAAAATGTTCATCCTGAAGAGAACATTCTAGTCTCACCATCTGAAATTTTCCTAACCGATCCATTGTAAACAAACTGGCGCCATATTTGTTATATATATATTTGAGCATCCAAATTATTAAAAAAGTTTAAGAAAAATTCTGAGAATGATCCAAAAAATGTTTTAAAATGTTTATGGTGAAATGTTTACATGGAATCTTAACGAAGTCTGTCTTTTATTCAAATATATATATATATATATATATGTTTGTGTGTGTGTGTGTTTGTGTGTGTTCAAATATAAATAAAAATACATTTGAATAAAGACAAAAGCACAATAATTCTTTATAAAGAATTTTATCCTCTGACAGACTTTATCTGAGGTAAATGTAAGAATTTTTATTTGGAAACAAATGCTTATAAACAAAAGAAAACAATACCATTAATGGTTGGTTTTTAAAATTTTATCTTCGCTTCATGATGCTCATAAACATTTTTCAGGCTGGGTTCAAAATCAAATTTGCTTGCCACTTCATTTTTCAAGGTCCTCCATAGTTTAACTTTTCAAATTTCACCATTACTTGTGAGCCTATATATATATTTTCTTTGCTCAAAACAATGGCCCTTTGAAGGCAAACCTTTATTAATAATTTCCACGGTTCAAAATCCTTCATAAAAAATATATGCATTTTTTATTTTGACACCATCAGTACGAAAAATTCCATGAGCCCAGGTAATGTTTTTTCCATTGTACCAAAATTTTATGCCTCCATTGCCTTGTTGGGCTTCTCAAATAGATGGCGATTTATCTTGTTAATTAATTTGCCTTTAGTGTCTATATATGTTGCTTGAGTTTTGTCTGTGAACAAAACTTTAGAGAATCTCTTCATATTGTCCTCGGCCCATTTCAGTCAATTTTGAATGTGATTTCTTGTCAATGGAGGCTTCGATACAGGTTTGACTGTTGTTGCTATTTCCCTCAGATACCGACACCAGTACTTTTTAGACACAGTAGGATCCCCAATACAACTGAAAAGCTCTTGACTGGTAAGTCCAGGGTTCTTCGTGGCCTCTCGTTTAAGTCGTGACATGAGACGACGTGAAATAACCCCCGGCTTGCCTTTATCTGCCCTTTTGCGTACTTGTGTAGGGTTTGGTGGTGAACTTTTTCACTGTTTGATGACACCTCCTATCATTTTAGAAATTTCTAGGATAGATTTACCTTTTGAGAGTTCTGAGGTGATAGTTTTCTTTTCAGCATCACTTAAACTGCTTTTACGGCCCATCTTTTCACTAAATTTTTACACTTTTCTAATAATTTGGCATGCTCAAATCACCGTGCTGATAACAAATATGGCGCCAGTTTGTTTACCTTGCGCAGATCATTACGAAAATTTCAGTGATTTCGCAGGTCAGTGTTGCCAACATTGTGTGAAAATTTTGTGTGAATTGATTGGACGGTTTTATATAAATATTAGAAACAGTGTATATATATATATATATATATATATATATATATTAATGCATCATTGCTATAAATTTTAATAAATTCACACATTTGCATATTATTTTGGTACATACACACTTGTGATCACTCAGAATGAATATTCTTTGGTTATTTTTTTTTTTTTCAAGTTCTGTTCATTTCAGACCCTATTTTTGTATTTCAGGTAGTGACAATATCCGGCCATATTGGGACCACTATTTTCAGCATTTAGATGCTATCATTTTCTTTAGTGGTGCAAAATGAAGAAAAATTGAAGCTTGCTTTTGAGAGTTATTTAAATACTAAGGAACAAAGACTTATTAAGTATTCCATTGCTCCTCTTAGCCAATCACCAAGATAAAGCAAATGCTAGATCTCTGGACATGGTAAGTAATTTTCTAAACCAATTTAGTAAGGAAATCTAAGATGTTGTTGTATTCTGCATGAAAATGATAAGGTCTTGTGAGGTTTCATGAGGTCAAAGTATGCTTTCAGCATTCTTCAATTTATCAAGTATAGATTTGATAGAAAAGTTTAAAAAAAAAAGTGGACCAATTGTAGTTTCAGCCAAATAAAAAAAAAACATTGCTTTTCTTGAAATTGGAAATAAACTGAATGAATTGTTACTATGATTAATATTGATAATCTAATAATTATTTTTGTATTATAGTTACAGAAAAGTGTAACTGCAAACATGGTTTTAATAATGAAAATGTGTCATTATAGTTTTAAGTGTTATAAACTTTATTTAAACACTTTCTTTTATAAAAAATTTGAATAAAGAGGCAAATAATATGAAAAATAAAGTGGATAACACTTCAGATTAGTCTAATTTACAATGTGGCACTAAAGTTTGGTATATATATTGCTATATAAAAACTTTTAAGTATTATTGTTGCCCTCAAGTCCTGGTCGTCCAAAATATCCAATACCTGCAGCTGATCAATAAAGTGATCTCTTCGATCTAGGCCTTGCCCTATCCCACGTTGTGATTTTTTTTTGGTCATAAGGTTGGCCAGGATCAAATTATTGTCAGGTATCTTCATATTGGGCTGGTCCAAACAGAATGAAGACGCAAGAAATGGAATTAGCTTGAATAATAGAAAAATATCTATTTATATCTTTGCACAATATCTGGTTAGTTTGTAGTCAAACTCTAGCAGCATTTCACATGTGGATGACTATTGACTCAACTCTCTTCTTAAATTTTAAGGGCGAACTTTGCTGACTTGGTGAAGTTTTGGCACTAAAATGATGTTGAAGGTTGTCTTGATAGATATTAAATTTTGGTATCTCTTGTCTAAAAACTAGAACAATCTCAATAATTATTCACCCCTAATCTGGTGTAGAGAATGAATGATTTAATGGGCTATTCAGTATCTTCTCTACCTGTCACAAAGAACCCTCTTTCCACTGTCTGGGTTCTGAAAATTAATTACTTCCCAATTTGGTAGATTCCCTTTTTCTATGAATGGCAGTTGCAGGTATTAATCCCCCCTCCCATAACTCCTTCCTTCTCTTTGTAGGCATGGGCATGGGTAACTCCTCCACCTTCCTTGGTGATTCATCTGCGCCTGCCACCTTGGCAACCCTTCGACCAATGGTTCTCAACTGATTGTTGAGGCTTAATTCCTAGATCATTAATCAAAAGAATTATCTTTTCAAATTTTTGGCTATGCTGTCTCAGTTTTGTGTCTGTTATCCATAATAGACACAAAGCAGATGGCCTTTTCCTTTTGGGTCTTGTCAAGGACATTCTCCAGGGAAACCTTTATCTCCAAATTATGATTCTAAATCTTATCCAATTCTCTCCATTTCTATTTTAATGATTAGTACTTTTATGGCTATCAGTCACCTGTCAGAATGTTACCATATGGCCCAGTTGTAAAAAGAAATGTTATTTTAAGCTAGTCTTTCGATTTCTTGAGAAATTTCGGCTTTTTGAGAAATAAAATCTTCAATCCTTCCCACAGGAGTTTATTGGTATGTTGTTCGATCTATTCATTAATCCTTCTTGTTATTTGCCCAAAAGTTTATCAGTATGTCTGTCATTCTATTCATTCTGCCTCCTTATTATTTGCCAGGCTAATAGTGTCACATCATCATCTGTTCACGTTTTCTAAAATACAAGGTTGAGTCAAAAAGTAATGCAATTTGTTTTTTTATACAAGAAATAAGGAACATAAACATTATATATCAAGGTATAGCTATACATCACAGGTTTACACTCCTACTTCTTAACATCATCACCTTTTTTAATGGCAATGTTTCCACCTATAAATAAGGGAACATATTCCAACTTTGTAAATCTCATCTGGTTGCTGGTGTAGCCAATTCTTTACAGTAGTTTCCATTTCTTCATCATCATCATCATACTTTTTACCCCTGAGTGCTTCTTTCATTGGACCAAAGAGATGGAAGTCTAAAGGTGCTAAGTCAAGTGAATAGAGAAGATGTGACAGAGTTGCCTCCCCTCCACTCGAAAGAGGTGATTACCCCCCTTATCCTGAGGCCCAAGTGAAGCCTCACATAGAACTTTATTCATCACCAAATTTGGTATTACTCAGTGAATTCTTGCCCTAATTTTTTAAGAATTTCAATGTATACTTCAAAGTTCATGAGCCTTTAAAGAAGGTTTTGTCTCTTTCATTGACATTAATACTTTCAGTGCAACAGTTAACCCTGTGCTCATCTTTCAGTTGTCTTGGTAACCAGTGGGCACAGACTTTTGAAACTCCAAATGACTCAATAATATTGTGAGCCCTACCATGGCTAACTCTGAAATCCGATGCCAGCTCATCAAATGATTATGTGTCTATCAGCTCTGATTGTCTTCTGCTTTTTCCTTGTTGGTATGATTGATACAAGTTGATGGGAAACCACTATGAGGAATCTCTGTCGAGCTTGAATTACTCAATTCTTCTTTGTCTGCTGAATTCTCATTTGGACAGTAGGCCTACCACCACATATTTCCATAGGCTAAAGCTTTATCTTTCTATACATTTTTAAATTCTGACAATGTGTGATGATCTATAGTAAACTTGCTTCTCACTTCTTTAAACTTAAGATTTAAAGATTATATATAAGTTGGACATGTATACTATTCACAGATGTAAACTGTAATTTTTTTCGATACATAAATATAAGATATTAATGTACAAAGTATTTTTCTTTTAATCAATTCACCCCTAGCAAGGTGATAATGCCACTATGACACAATGGGCTACTGAAAGTGAAAGAGAATGAAAAGACTTTAGAAGGAAGCAGAAACACAATCCTAATCAGGAAATAAGGAATAAACTTCTACTCTTGTTCAAAAGAATAAGAAGGTCTGTGAAGTGGATGATTGGTGAACCTATCTACACATACTGAGAAAAAATTTAATAGTAAATAAAATTTCAGAGTTTCGGCAGAGACATTACAAGTGTAGAGTTGAAGTAGATTTAGAAGGAACTGTAAAACCCAATGCTAAACCAGAAATTAGACAAACCTCTACTCCTGCTCAAAAAAACAGGCAAATATTCCTATTGAGAAGAAAAATAAATGAATAGATAGCATGATAAAGACATTTCTTTTATATCCTGTATAGTATTTATCTATCAGATGTGCATAGTAGAAACTCTCAATTTTGTTCAAATTTATCATTATTTTTTAGAGAAGAAATGATTTTCCTTTGATTATTTAGCAAAAGTTAGATCTAAACATTTTAGTGTACTTTGTTGTTAAATAAATACAGTGCAGGGCTGTGCGAAAATCAAATTTTTAAGAAAAATGTAAGCAAAAAGAGGAAAAGGCAACATGAAATTAATTTTGATCTATCACGTTATATTCAAATACATCCTATATTGGGGTGTGTCAAATTGGGGCTTTATTGAATAAAGTTTGTATTACTTTGACATGGCAAAAGGGAGTAGCAAATATATACACAAGAATAGTTCATTTTTACTTATAATATAAACAAAGCATTCACAAAGAATGTTTCCATATTGACAACATTTTCAAAAATCATTTGAAAAAATTAAAGATATGCCAAAAGTAATGACTGATTAGTCAAAAATATTTTATATTCCAGCAAAACATGAAAACCTTGGTACAAAGAGCAATAATCAGGATCATAAAAGATTTCACTAACAAAAACTTACAAGAAATGAGAGAAAACAGTTTTTACAAGTTCTAGAAGCAACTGGTATAACTTAAGTAAAGGTTCAATCCTTCTAGTTGGTACCTTCTTTCTATAAAATTGTTTTCATGCTACTGGCAAAAGACTATATTGTAGTGTGTATGTGATATATGCTTTACTAAATTCAACTAACAATTCATTATATTTTTCTAATTTTTGAACATCCAGAACAAAATTGTGAATAACCTGTCTAAAGTTCATGTTTTTGTTCTGTTTTTGTTTGAGTATTTTCAACTGTTTCATAACATTACCAGGAAGTAAATATCAGTATCATAAACAAATTAAGCAGACAGACCTTGTCGGATGAATTCAATAAAACTTGTTAAATTGAATTCTTACTGCCTAAATTTACATATTTCTCTCTCTCTTTCAGCTGCATTGAATGGCACATAATACAAATCAGCATAACTTTTCTTAGTCAAAATTGTGTTGATTTGTTTTATGAATTAACACAATTTGTGTCCCATGATAATTTAATATGCAAAATGGTACCCAAGTAGCTGAATATTTTCACTCAAGTATGAGAATATGTTGAAAAGTTCTCAGCTCAGTGAAAAAACTCTTCCAATATAAAGATAAAAAAAATACTGGATTATGGGAAGTGGGTTGAGCTGATAATTTACACCACCCACTTCTATTGGAAAATGTCCCAAGAAAATATTTTTCAGAGTGTCAGATGTTTCTTGTAACAAGCGAATGATGCCTATTAGCCCATTACTATGATGAGAAAACCTATGTACTGACAATATAAACTATCATGTTACATGATTATTGTGTGCAAGTATTGGCAATATCTCAAACCAAACAACTCCAAAATCATAGGTACATGTCATTTGGCTTTTATAGGTGACTAGAATCTTGGGAAAATCTTCAGGATTAGGTCAGCACACAAAAAATTTAGGCTGATAGTAGTGGATGGTGTGGTCAAAATGAAAGATAGTTTTGACATCTCGACTGCAAATTTTTCAGAGTTTGTCTATATTTCTGAGATGAGGTATTATGTACAGTATTTACATTAGTCGGACTATTGTCCTCATCTTTGTAGCCATATTTGTCACAACGACCGTCGTTTATGCGCTCCGGTGTTCTTCAGGTGGTTGGAATTTCGAACTGAACCCTTTATTTATCGAACTCAGTAGACAGTTTCTAATTCCACGTGCCATGTTTTGATGGATGTCAGTTATCAGTTATCTCCTTTAATTTTCCCTCTGAAAGTTCTCCACTGCCTTAAGAAGGTGAGATCTCAATTCCTGGTTAAGGCAGTGGAGAACTTTCAGAGGGAAAAATTAGCAGGAGATAACTGATAACACATCCATCAAAAACATGGCACGAATTAGAACAGTCTACCCCAGCGATCGAAATAAAGGGTTCAGTTCTGAAATTCCAATCACCTGAAGAAGGCCGAATGTAAACGATCAAACGTTGTGACAAATATGATGACAAAGATGAGGACAATAGTCCGACTAATGTAAATAGTGTAAATTTTTCTGCTAAATGTAACAAAAGATACATGTCTTCAGTTTGAGAAAATATATTTCAGCCAAATTTTTAAATTTCTTTGAGACACAAAGGTTATTTCTCACACTTTTCCCTATGATTCTACACCTGCATATTCTTATCTGAATCATTTGTCACTGTCACAAGACTTTATTTTACAAATAAATTTTATTGGAATAGTACAAAATCCAAGCCTTAAATTCCAGATAAATTAAGAAACTTTTTACAATCTGTAAAGGAAATGAATGATTCATGCAAAACTATTATTCTGGAAAGATACTAACATAGAAATATTCTTGAAAAATGTTCCATAACATAGAAATAATCTTGGAAAGTGTTCCAATACCAGTTAAAGAAAACTTTCAAAAAAAATTTTCAAACACACTTAAAAGGAAAAAAGGATAAACAAAAAATAAATATCTATAAATGTCTTAAATTTCAGAAGAATAATAGTAAGAAAATGATGTAAAGAAGAATTTCTAGATTCTATGGACCTGGACCATTTGGAAAAGTGATGTCATAGTGAGCCCAACAACTGTTATAATCGTGGTTGGATGTTGTTAACTTTAAACACATAACCAGGGATATGAGCAGATTTAACAAAAAATATACTAAATGTTTTCCCAGATAAAAATATCTTTTTTTCTCTCATGAGATACAATACATACATGTTTGGAATTTGTAGATAATTGGAATGTTAATCTTGATCACAAAATAGGCACTTTGAAAGAATCTTGCCACCAAAGTTGGCACTTTAATTTTATTGAATTCACCTGATGACAATTGTAATGGCAGGATGCAAAAGTGTGATAAAAATTTGCAGAAAACTGTCTCAATAGATTGTCATATTTCCTTGTGATTGTCAAGTACTTAAACAGAAATGCATTTGAAAAAAATGACTTACTCAAAATAATATTCTTGACAAGTCATTTCTATGTTGAGAATGGAAAAGACAAAGAGATTCCTTCAATAGCTTTAAGCCTATATTGCAGATTTTAAACTGTTAACTCAAATTCTAATTAACTAATTCACACACATATTTTATTTTTTTTTGAATTTAGATCAGTTTTAAGATTTTGCAAAACTAAACCATTGTTTTGTACAGTCTGTCCACTGATTCAACTACATATATGCATCTCCTTCATAACACTTAAAGGTGAATAGAGCAACATTATGATGTAAAATCCATATATATAATTTTTGCTGAACAATATCAATGCTATACTCTTTTGGGTGATGCTTTATAGTGGAATCAGATTGTCCTGATATTTTTTGTTTCATTATATAATAATGTGGTCACTGCTTCTACACAGAAGCAACAAGTGTTTTTTCTTGGAGTTCACTTATAACAGACATGAGTGACTTCCATTAAAGACAATTGTTCACAAATAATTTAGACAGCAAGGAACACTACAAACAACCAGTTTAGCAAAAGTTAGTATGTATAAAAGAAAACAACCCACTAAATCTTAATTTCATCCTATGTGGGCTATATAAAAGCCATGTTTGATATTTAACAACACTAAAATAAAAAAAATCATCAAACTATTGATTTATCAATATATGATACAATATAAAGAACAAATATACATCTATGGAATAATAATTGTTTTCAATTAAAGAAGATCCTAACTTTCAGTATTTTTTCCCCATTGCATCTCTCTATTTCAATTGAATCTTTTGTCTTGAATTCACCACAAGAAAGCAGAATATATAATTCATTGCTATAAAAAACAACAAAGATAAAGATACCAGTTTGAATATTTTTTAAAATGCTTTTAAAGTTAAAATCAATGATTTTTTATTTTACGCAAATAATGGCTAAAATTATTCAAATTTGAAAATTTTTAGTTGACATAATATTAATTCCCCTTTATTTGTATATTGAAGATTTTCAGTTATCAAAAAATGAATTCCTATTGATTTATTTATATAACAATCTTCAATTTGTAACTAACAATCTTCAATATATTATTGAATGTTTCATTGTTTGGATTTATTTATAAATATATTAGCTATATTACATTTGTAAATTTTTACTTATGTAAGTACATAAATAAATATTTATATTTCAGTAAGATTTCCTTCTTTGTCAATGCACTTAATTCAATAGTCAATATTAGCTTTGTAGGTCAAACATTATATACAGAAAATTTCTAATCAAAATTCAGTGCCAGTCTGCAAATTTATTGAAGCATATTTATGCTTGATAGTAAAACTATAAAGAAATCATTCCTTAGTAATGGGTTCCCTAAAAAGTTCTATCTTTGTTGTCAATTGGCATTAAAAACATTTAGTTTCAAATGATATAATTAAACAAAAGAATGCTTTTGATCAAGACCACTGTCATAGCATATTTTTGTTAATTCAAATATTGAACATTGAAAGAAATAAGCAATAATTTAGGTTTCCTTTTTTATTTTAAGCATAATAAGATGCAACTCAAACACAAAAAGATTTCTGCAGTTTCTGAAGAAGGTACTATAAATGATCAAACATTTCAAAAGTAATTAAAGTTAAATAAGGTAGGAAACATTTGGACCATTTTAAACATTCCATTTTTTTTAAGTAAATTGTGATGGATGATGAAAAGTGGATAATTTATAACAATGTGGAATGCAAGAGATCAGATAGGTAAAGTGAAATGAATCATCATTAACTTTCAAATACCAATCTTCATCTAAACAACATAATTCTTTGTATATGGTGGTACTGGAAGGGTTTCCTATACTTCAAGAGAAACAAATGATTAATTCAAACAGTTATTGTTCTCAATTAGGCCTGCTGAAGGCAATAATGTCTGAAATTACCTAAGAGAAAGGGCATCAAATTTATAATTCATCCAAGCATACCTCTAGTGTTTACAGCACACTTCCATGAGGTTCAGATATTATAAACACAACCCTAACCTTCATGATCCACGTTTTTTGCAGTATCTGGGCATGGTCTTGGCATTTTTCAGTTTTTTTTTTACTTTCTTTCAATTACACTCTGTGGATATTTGCACTTCCACATCATGTGGCAGGTCATTCAGATCCAGTCTTCTCATTTGGATGGAGTGGTTAGTCTGGATTTCAAAGTATCTTATTCTTTTTGCATTTCATGACAACCTCTGATTGGTGTTTATTCTATTTGTTTGTATTGCCAAAGCCAAGTCAATTGCATAGTTCCAAGTAAATGACTGTTCCTACTCTGTCGTTTTTATATTCCTTTTCAGCCAACTTGCTGCATTTACCGCTGATGTTTTTTTTTACCATCTCATTTTATTCTTGGTAGAGGTGCCCATCACTGTTTTTCTGTATTTTGTTTATTTTTGCTACATTAGTAGCTTTGTTCTAATATGTTTATTTTGAGATTCTGTTTCTCTTCTTAGGGGCTTACAGTCAAATCACATTGAAACACCAGTTCTCATATGAGCACTGAAGTTAATCAATGTTAAGCCTGGTTAGTTCCTAGATGGGTGACTACTTGGTAATACCAGGTGCTGTAAGCTTGGATGTGCAGGTGGTGTAATGGATAACAGCTCAAAATTGGAGAGCCAAGTTCCAATTCCAGTCGGGTTTGTTACATTCACTTACTTGCAAATACCCTTGGGAAAGGTATGAATCCACCTCTTCTCCCTCCAGCTATAGGTTAATTAGTAGGACTTGTATCAGTAAATCATTATTATCTAAATCTAAAAATATTTTCTGGCTTTAAAAAACCTGTAGAAGTTTGATAAGCCATAGAAAACAAATCAGTGAATCAATCTCTTCTTAGCGATCCTTTGCATAACCATATCTGCAATTGATCATCTGCTATTGCTTATATCTGTCTCTTAAATTCCCCCTAACCAGTTGTTTCTAATTTTCTTTTGTTCCTCAAAAATACCTTTGTGAAAGTTGTAATTTATTTTCTAATATTCTTTCCTAATATTTACAAATAATATTACTACATTAAAGTTTTTATTTTATTAATATTTGTATTATTGTTGTTATTCCTAATTTAATATTATTTATTATTACATCTAATTATCAAATTGTTATATCAATTATTTAACTATTTCCAAAAATACATTCTTCAATAAAATCACCTCATAGTATGTTACATCCTCTTTCTTGCCTGTTTTTATAATTTGTATAAAATAATCAACAGATACAAAGAAAATATAACACATTTAACTTTACCTCAGCATTTATAAACCTATGTTAAATAAAGAATTTATATTTTAACTACGAAATATAAATTAACTAGTCTACCATTGTTTTTATCATATAATGTTTATATCACTAACTGAATATGTTAAAGACCTGGTTTTATTTTGCACTTAAAAGAAGCAAATTCTAATTTTTTTGATTTTTAGTACCCCAAATGTCAAAAAAATTCTAATTTTGAAAATTCCTACAACTACTTGAAACTAAAATGTTGAGTTAGCAGACAAAATCTGTTGAAATAGTTTGTGTCTGCCTACCTTTAATACTTATGCCAATTCTATGAGAGACCTTTTTATAAGTATTTACTGGGCTTAATTTCGTCTGCCATATGTTTGGGAGCATCATGTCCAAGATCTTTTGTTATAAGCCAGCAAGTAATTTTAGTTAAACAGATAGTATTCAAATTTGATTATAAAAAATTAATTAAAATTCTTGCTTAACATGATGTATTTCTTCTACAGAGATCAAAGAGCAATAATAGTCTCTCATTTAAAGCTGCTGTATAAAGTAAGAATAAAATGATGACTCAGTAAATTAACCATCATATGTCTTGATGTATATATAATTTCAGCTTCGAAAGTTATTCAATTGGAAATTGGTGTCAGCCAACCGACCATGCATTATCCACCCATGTTCCATAAAGAATACGGACACAATTGAACAAGGCTTCAAAAAGTTATGTGAGAAAATGCTAGCACTTCAGAAAATAGATGTCAGAGAGGCACAATAAAACTGCCTGCAGGTATATTTTTTCCTTGAGACTTGGGTGCCATAATTGTATATCTACCCTAAATGTAAAAGAAATAATAATAATGATGCTTAGAGATTAAAAATTTTAAAAATCCTTTGTATTCACAGAAATCTTTTTACTCTATACTAATTTTGCATCTGCAAACTATCATTAGAAAATACAATGAATAATTATTTGTGAGTAATATGGAGATTAGAGCAATTTTAATTGGCACAAGAAGCTTGACTTACATTTTCAGTACATCTATGAAGTATTCCATGTTTTAAAAAACTTATTTTCTTTAGAAATCAATCATAAATCATTTTACAAATTCATCATTCTTTCAGATAATTCATATATAGGAAAATGCCTATCAATTAAATAGCTATCAGAAGGAAAAGGTCTATGTTCTAAGTATGTCATTATAGATCAATTAAAATATAAAATGAAACTTGTGCTAAACAAAATACATTGTAAAGTTTGATGATAATAATTTAATTTTCATTCATAATTATTTATGGTTACCTACATTTTATTTCAATGAAGTTGATCATTCTCACAGTTTATTTGCCATATAATTAGCAAATTTTGACATGTCTTTATTATATTTAGTGATTATTAAAAATCCTCATCTTTTTTGGTTGCTATTCAATAAATGTCTATTGATATGATACCATTACAATTGTAATTCTCATCAAAACCACTTTGACAAAAAGATAACATGTGACTTTGCTTCTTTGTCCACTGATATACTCAATTGCATCAGATGAGCAGTTGCCACTACCAGAACCTTTCCTATCATTTCTTCCTTCATTACTGGCTAACAGCTGAATTATAGTCATTTTGTCTATTTTTGCAGAAGTATGAAGCAGCTGTTTGTCATGGCCTTGCAACCCTGCTGCAAACACACATGGTAGGCCACAATCAGACATGCCTCCAAACAGCATCGTAATAAATACATTTACAGACTCACTATGAGTTGCTCATATGCCACAAATGATCTGTTGTAAACCTCATATACAGGCAATATCTATTTTCTACTCCACGGTCAACTTCTGATTGACAGTAAATTCCCCACCACTCAAACACAATTTGCTCAATCTGTTTCATCCCACACATTATATACCAGCTCTGCTTTTTCAATCCACTCAACTACAAACTGGCTGGGTGACAAGCCATTGATTTCTGAAATCAATTTGAAGTCAAATTTATTGACCACTATTATTCGTTTATATACTGAAATAGATTGAGATTGTAAGATTTGAAAGTCAAGTTACTTTGAAGAAAAATGTTTTGTCTGATGAATAAAGACAAAAAAAGAAGAACAAGAGTAGAGACTGATGTAAACATTGAACTTTTTTATGTTCGAGAAGAGGATTTCAAAAACAATCCAAGCAACAGAAACTGTTTGCTTTTATGGGTTTCAGTGTGCTCCAATAATCTAGATGGTAAGCAACAGCTATTGTCTGTAGGTACTGAAATATCAGTAATGGTAGCCATAATAAAGGTGGTAAAACATCAATTTGGTTTCATCTCACAGCATCTGCTAACACAGCCATTTTTGTTGCTTGCTGCAAGTATGTGTAAAAAAGAAAAAAAATGAATCTTTTTTTTCTCATTTTAAAATATAAAATAATTGAATTTATTCTGACATTTTGATATTATGAAAAAAAACAAAAATGTTTAATCAGCAATGTCAAATCTGAAAATGCTTATAATTTATTTTGAATCTGATATTTTTATTACTTCAAACATTATTTTTAGTGGATACCGGCATTTAAAATAGATTATTTGTTTTTTATTTTAAACATCTATCTGTTTGAGCACACAAGAAAGAAAATGTGCTCACCAACAGGGTTTGAATCTGTGTCTCCCTTTGCAGGAGAAACCACTGTTTGATTCTGCATGCTTTAGATCATAATGTCACAGACTAGCCAATTTCTATTTTTCCTTGTAAGGATGTACACTCTGTCACTGAGATTTTCTTTATTAAGATTTCTCAAGTGTGCAGGGTGGATAGACATAATATACACTGTTTAAAATTAAAACTGGGTATATATTTCAAACACAGGTATCCATTAAAAAATAACTTTTGAAGTAAGCAAGGAAGTAATATATATATATAATATATATATATATATAAATGGACACTGAAGTCAACACCAAGCAGAGACAGTTTCATGCTTCAACACAATCTTCAGGCTACATATGTTACAAATAAATAATATTATGAAATAGCTACAAATAATCACATTTGGATCCACAATTTTTTCTGCTCAATAGCCTCTAGAATAATTTGGAATATAACCGTCACTCCCCATAAAATAACTGTCAGGCTAATGCAAGAGACCATATATATATATATATATATATAAAAAGAGCTTATCTCTTTTATGCCAGTTTGGTCCGAGATCAGTATTACGATCCATCATATGAATGAAAGCATTTTGGTTGTTGTATATTTACTTCAATACACATAAAGTGAGGCTAGAGGGCTAAGGACAACAGTTTCTATATCTTCACTGATTAAAAAAAAAAAAGAGGAAAAATAATCACATTTCAAAATAGGACAATTAGTTTTCCTTTTAGGCCTTTCAGGAATTTTGCAATACTTTTGTATTCATATAAAATAAATCTAATGTTGCTATTTATAGAGTTCAACCAGATATTTCTAGTTGGACTGCTGTTAATATTATACACTTAAACCAGTATTTTATAATTTTAGCATTTTTTTACTAAAATACCTTTTGAAATTATAAAACTTATTTTTTCTTTTTGACAGGTAACATTACCGCAACTCAACTTGTGTTCTTTTCTATTACTGATCAGAGATAACAAATACTTTTTATAAACATTTGCTATAAAAAAAATAAATAAAGGAAACAAATATTTTTTTTTTAAAAAAAACTCAATGCTTGTAAACGAACAAATATATTTTTGTACATTTTTTCCCTTCTTGGCTTTTGAAACAAAATAAATGCCTGTGAAAGGTTTCCCACCAATATGAATGAGATAAGTTATTCAGTTACAATGTGAAGTCTGAACAATTTACAGAACTAAAAGATTTGTATTTTCCACAGTGCCAGTGGCTAACACTCAAGACCAGCTAAAAGCCAGAATTTCAAATTCTAATTTTCAAGGCAGGTCCTCTCCTATTTTGGAAAATTCATACAACAATAATTTTCTTACCACTTTATTTTACCTTTGTGTCAGATTAAGCTGTTTTAGTATATATATATATATATATATATATATATATATATATATATATATATATATATATATATACACATAAACTTCCTGATAAATATTTTTCACCATGAATAACTTTTATTCTATTTATTATGTTTGAAAAAAAGAAAATTTTCTACTAATAAATGAATGACTGAAATTAATTTCTTGTAACTATTCAGCATTTTTGCATAAATAAAAATGAACAAAAAATGATTTTAATTGGATGATCTTACATTTTTAGGCATCTTTGTCTGTTTTATGGATTTAAAAAAAAATATAAAAAATAAATAAGCATATACATTTTTAAGCTTCTTTCATTATTTTTTGTGCTTAAAAAACAAAAGAAAGTACAAAAAGAATGTCACAAATAAATATACTGTAGATAATAATAGCATCTTATTAATATTGAATGTCAATGTTGAATGTTGAAATAAATAACTGAAACAAAACTGTAGATTAATGTAGGTTAAAGTTTGAAGAATTCTATGATAATTCAGACTTCTTTATTTGGTAAAAAATGACTCATTTTATTCTGTCCAGATTGAATATGGCTCCACATTGTTATCATTTTTTTTATATACATTAATCATAAGTTAACTGCAAAAAACTTCTTTTTCTGTTGAAATCTAACTTTTCATTTTTAGTGTTGATTGACACTGCCAAATGGACATACAATGTTTACTGCAAAATTATTCTATTTTCACATTTTTCTGCGAAATAAAAATCTAGAATATTTGTCCATTACACTTTTTGTGTCTGTGTTTTTGTTCTCTTTTTCTTTACTATAAATTTCATTTGATCTTTTGTTTTCATCAGTCTAAATGATGGCAATAATAAAGAAATTATATCCCTTGAGAATCTTGAAGCAGAAAAATCTTCTTTGTATTTTAAAGAGCATTTGGTTGAAAAGGAAAGAAACAAACAAGGATTAAATTTGTGTGTATTCATCAAAATTCAGAATATGTACATAGTTGTTTGAAATTTGGTAAAAATTAATCATGTGTGGTTCTTCAGTTGCTGTTGGTCAGAAAAGTGATTAAGTGTAAGAGTGTTGTCAATAGGACTAGGAGTTGAGCACTTTCTTGGGTTGGTTGGCTGAGGTCACAGTTGACGATGGAGGATAGGTCTGGAGTGGATTAGTCATTGGTGGGTTTTGATATATGCCTTTATTTATTGTTGAAATCAACACCTGTGAGGTGTTTGATGAGCTGCAGGTTGTGTGATGCTGAGATTTTGGAGCCAAACTGCCTGGTCAGGTGGGTTGGTCAATCAAGTTTGTGGTGGTGGGTAAGGTGCATTGGCTGCCAAGGTTATGATGGTGGTGACATGGGATTAGGTGTAGATAGTGAATGTTGATCGATCTGAAGGTATTTGTTGGATTCTGGTCAAATTGGAGATTGATGAATATAGTCACAATGGTGACAATGAGGGAGGCCTGGAGTTAGTTGAGCAGAATGTCTTTGTTGGATTCTGGTTAAATGTGGTATCAATGAAATAGGGTCATGGTGGTGATGACAAGGGATGCCTAAAGCTGATGTGGACAATGTTTAGTTGTCAGAAATCTCAGTGCTTGGTGTTGGGAGCCTGGCACTGTCATTCTGTATGTATTGAGTTTAGTGAAGTTTGGGCAAGATCACAGCACATCTCTGTGCTTTTCGGCCCACAACTGTGTCAGTCCTTATGAGGGGCTTTCTTTTAATCAAATCTCATGGTCCCAAAGAATTATCTTTTTTTTTCTGGCAGGAGCGTTCACAATAGGCTTATGTATTTTATTGCAGGGATTTTTTTTGTGAACCAGATGTGATACTTGGAGACCCTGTACAAAAAAATGGCTTTTTTTATTTAGTGTTTTGCTTTCACATCTGGCCAACATTTAGAATGAAACAAAATCTAATTGCAGTGGTGTATAATGTTTGTAAATTCCAGATATGTTATTACTTGTAATTATTTTGTTTTAAAGTGTTCTGTTTTGTCATCTAATGTTTAAATAATTTAAAAAATATAATTACTAAAAGTTTTACATAGTATAATTCAGTACAAAATAAGTTGATTTTTTTTTATTTAAAAATAAAATCTTGAATTTTAATCCTGAACAAAGCAATAGTATCCCTACTTCAGTTGAAACACACACACACACACACACACACACACACACACACATATATATATATATATATATATATATATATATATATATATATATATATATCCTCAGGGGAGGTAATTTCTAGTCCCTTAAAAGAATGGTTCATTACTAATTGTGCAATGACAGCAGGGCTTTTTTCTTTTCATGATTTAATGCAAACTATAAAGTATTTTTAACCTAAAGAAAATATGATTTATCCTTATGTAAGAATAGCTATAAAGTTTGTTGTTTGTGGAATAGATTTGACTGTTGCAGCAAATTCTTATGATAAATCTAATTTGCAACTAAATTGTTATGTTCAAAATCAAGATAATGCAGGATAATGATTTTACAATTCTTTTACCATAAATAAGCCTGAATAACATTTAAGGTACTCTTATTAATTTCAAACACAATCTGAATTTATATCATTTTTGAATACAGGAAAAATCCTTTTTTCTTCTGAGAAAAGTAACATATTCTGTTTTCAGTAAGTAATCTGATGATCTATTATATTTTTTTGTATATTAGTTATAAATCTACTCAAGAATTGAAAGTTTACTTTTTTCGCTAACTCTAGTTTCTGATCCACCAGAAAGATGTCTATTTCTTGATTCATCTTAAATAAAATATGAAGCTACTACTCATTTACATAATCCAAAAAAATTTTTCAAAAAAGTGAAAATACTGGTTGCAGCAAAAATACATCCTATATTTTAAAGGTTGACAAAAATATGAGAGGAGTTTCTGAATTTCCATCTATCTTTTAAATTCTACATCAAGAATTTCCTTTTCTCATTTTACTTTCCTTGTTTCTCACTGTTGTAATGATTATCATCCTTTTAATTCTTAAGAAGTTTTTTATGTTCTCTCCAGAGTTTTATTGTAAGTATTTTTAAAATCCCATTTGGTAGAAGTAATGACAAGAGAATTTTTTAAAAAAATGAAAGAAAAGAGAAATCTAATTTGTTTTTTCATGGAGTTAACCACTATTTTCTTGAAAATCTTAAAATACTTGAATATCCAGGTATTTCATCATATTTTACACTTTTCTCTATTCCATCTATCCCATAGCAGTGTTTATTCTCTAGATTTAACACTCTTCAGATTCATTTGATCCATGTAGAAGAGCACATTTGATCTTTTGCCTTCTCTTCTGCACTTCCTGTTGTAACCTTCTCCTTTCCAGAGAATAGTACATTTTCTCTACTATTTGTCCAGTCAGGATTTTCTACATCAAATGTGACTCATCTATACTTGCTCGCCCAGACTCCATTCTCAGTTTTTATGACATTTGTTCTGTGAAGTTGCTGAAGGTCATTTTATCATGTAGTTGTAAATTTCTGGAGCCAATATCCAAAGATCCCATCTGTTCCTGGTACTTTTAAGCTGACTATATTCCAGATAACTTTTGATAAATTCATTTCAATTATTTTTTCCCTCTTCCTGTACATAAGTCTTGTTATTTTCTTTTATTTTTGTCAACCATTCTGACATTTTGTTGCACTTCTTTTGGTGCCCCCATATTTAATTCCAGAAATATTTATTTGTATAGCATCAACTTTTATGTTTTGTCTCCTCTGTTGATGTTTTTTAAAAAATTTTCATCATTGTTTTGAAACATACATTTGTGTGTGAATGGTATAATTTGCTCATTATGACTTGTGTGAATTTTATAAGTAAAATCTACAATTAATGATTGCTTGTAATAGAGTAAAGCTTATGTAGTTAATGTATAAAAAGAACAAACTAGGAGTCAAAATTGAGGTAACTTGGATTTTACAATTGAGAACTACTGAGATGATAAAATCAAGACATATTGTTTCAAAGGTTCTTAAAAGTTAAATCAATTTCATTGTTGCTGTTTCTTTTCTTTAATATCATTATGTACATGAAAGGGTGAAATGATTGAGCGAAATGTAAATTTTTACAAAATCCAGAATTGAAACCTGAAATGTAGTGATTTTAATGAAACACCAATACTTGCTTAACAGAAGTCAGTATGACACATGAGGGATTATCTTTGTTCTTCTCTATCTTCTTCCTCACAAAAACACATGGCACTAGACATACTTTTGCTAACTGTACTTTTCAGTTGAGTTGAACAAATCTCAGAGGAAAGGAAAGAATTGATTATGATCTCAGGTCTGTTTTTTCCATAGAAAAACAAAAAGATGTATGGCTTCAAAGCTCTTTGACAAAAATTAAAAGTACTCTCAGAAAAAAGAACAAAATTCTGAGGAGTATCTAGTTTTTCTTTACCTTCAAGGCAGAGAATTCTTTGTTCTAAATGGTGGATTCAAAATTTTTATGATTATTTTAAATTTCACCTTTACAAAAACAGACATTTTTGGAAAATACTAAATCAGAAATTATTTTTGGCTGAAATTTCCTGATTGGCTAAGTGTGAGAATTAAGCCAAGGAGATGACAAAGTAATAACATGAATGTACAGAGTAGTGACCAGCTAAATTTGGCAAAACATTGGAAGTGAATGAGAAGTATAAAATCATTAATCAGAAAGCCAAAAAGGCCCTATCTACCAGCTTAAGGATCCTCAATATAAACTCCTTGAGACTTGGCTTAACTTGATATATGTTGAAACTAACTCCTCCAAAAAACTTCCTCAGATCTAAAAATATACATTGTGAGTGAAGAGAGACCAGGTAAACAAGAAGAGTTACTTGTTGTGTATCTCTATCTTGTTGGTCTTCTACCTTCACTAGTTTTTGGTTTTGGTTTTATTTCCTTTCTGCTTTGTGTTTTTTACAGTCTTGTGTTTGTTGTCCTACTTTTATAATCTTGCATCTTTCGTAGTTTCAAGATCTGTTGATCGAACCTGATTTCCTGTGGATATTTGCTATCCATTTTTCATACAATAAGGACACTAAGAAACTTGTCTGCCCTCATCAGGATCCAATTAAAATAAGTGGAGATAAACTTTGGTGAATTATTTAATGGGACATATCTTTTTGAAAACACCAAACATACGGTATTATTTTTTTGTGTAGATGTGTCATAGTCTCCTGTAAAATTTTTTTTTTTTTTTTTTGCAAATTAATAAAACCATTAGATATTCAACATTTTGTTAAGTGTTTGCTTTTAATCAAAAACAATACAAAACAAAACGCATAGCAAGTATTGTCAATTGACATAGAATAAAAAGATAAACAGATGTGTTTCACATTGGAGAAAAATATTGTCCATTGTAAAAGTATGTTTTTAATTAATATTACGTTCATGGAAAAAAAGAAACATTATTCTTTGAAAACCTCATCTCCTACAAAACAAGTTTAAAAACTTAAATGAAATCTCATATGTTGTCATAGTAAATTGTAAATTTACAAAGTTATGATTTTGCAACATTCTATTCAGGTTATTTAAATTATTGTTTTTATCCACCATAAATCCTGTGATATTTTAGGGACTAAATACCACAGGCTTCTTTTATTTCCATGAAGTTTAAAATTTTCTTTTTTTTTTAAATCAAAAAAAAGACACTTCAGTACAATATTAACTTAGCATTCTTACCTCAGTAAATAGTATGGCAAACCATTTATTCTTTTATCATTTAAAAGTGAGTTTAAATTGATTTTTGAGGCCTACTGGCATTAAAAGTTTAAAAAAAAATAACTTCCATCAAATGGTCCATTTTCAATGACTTGCTTGCATTTATTTTTCTTCGTGGATAATACAATTTATTTCCATCCTAGAATTTTTTTTGAATTATCATTTCTCCTTCAATTTGCGATAGGGAAGAGTTCAAAGAGTCATTGAATGTACCATTTGTAGCAACACTGACAGCATGATTGAAGCCCAAAAAAAAGAAACATTATCCAATACACCAACACAGTTTTTGAAGATGTCTTATGCTTTTATCATTTTTGTCATTGGTACTAATTGAACAAACTCTTCAATAACTGTTAAAAATTATCAACTCCATGGATGAAAATTAAATGAATAATGTCTAAATGTCATTTTTCTTATCAATTTGAAGGAAAATGCCACAAAAAATATTTTTTGAGTTTTTCATGAATTATTTTATAAAGGTTTGCAAGGTTTGAAATATTATCAGAAACATGGCGTTCTATATTAACAAATACTCTGCATAATGCTTTTTTCTCTATAAACAATTTGATTCCCTGACAAAAGATTGTTTTAGTTTCAGTTTGAGCGAACTGCTGCGGGTTTTGTACCCTTATGTTTTGGCTCCAAAAATTCAAAGGAATCTTTTAATTTTACCTTTTTTGGAATATCATTTAATTTATTTATTTGAAGTAAGTATATTTGATTATTTTAGTTTGAGTCCATACATTATTTATATTTAAATTAGTAAAAAGTAAACTTTGGTGCTTAAATTTAGTTCGGGAAAAATGATTTATTTTGGTTTAAAAAGCATTAACATTTTTAAATTAAAGTTTAATTCATTTTTGGCATTTTCCTCTTAAAGTTTGTTCAACATTTTTGATTAAAGTTTAAAAAATTATTTATTGATAAATGCAATTTTTTTGAGTAATTTGTGTTATTTTAAGAAGCAAAACAAAACAACGTTTAACAAATTTGAACAGAATTTAATTTAGTTTCTTCAAAGACGTAAAGGTAAATTTTCATTTTAATACCTGAGCGTCATTTACTGCTGAACTATTTTCTTTCAGAAATTAGTACGTGTTTCCATAAAGCAATTCTTTTTTGTACTTAATTTAAGAATAGAGTTAACTTTCAAATATATGTAAACATCGACAAATAAAAGAATAATAAAAGAAAAACAAACACCTAACCCTAATTTGAAAGTTAACTTTATTCTTAAAAAAAAAAAGAATAACCAAAAAAAAAAAATTAACCCTAATTTGAAAGTTAATTTTCTTCTTTAAAAAAAATTTGAAAAGAATAACTTGAAAAAAAAAACACAAAAAAATCCACTCTAACCCTAATTTGAAAGTTAACTACAAAGGAATTACTGTGAAAGAAAGTAAATAGGCCCAAATTGTATACGTCCACCGACAGAATTCAGCACCGAATTACATATCAATAAGAAGACGCTAATGGCTGACAAAAGACCAGAAAAAAGTTCGATTTTTTTGGGTCGTTAACATCCAAAAAGGTAGGTTTCTTTAATATCTAATTGTTGATTTGAGTTCAGTATATACATTTGCACGGAAATAAGACTATTTGGGAAAAATTTGAAGGGATATTAGTCATTTCAGATAAAATGAAAATTTACCGGTTTGTGAAAAAACTATTTTATTATAAAATGAATTAAAATTTTTTTTTTTTTCATAAATTCAATGTCATTACTTAATTTGATATTTATTTTTGATATCGCTAAAAAAAACATTGTTAGTATGAGTGAAAACATAACGTCAATGAAATTAAATGCTTTTTTAGAATTAGATAAAATTATACAAATTTGAAAGAAAGTCTGCTTAACAACAAAAAAGACTTTATATGTCCAGTTGTAGCATTTTTGGATGAAAATGTTTTAACTGTTCAATTATCAAAATCTATTGGTGGTATTCCTACTCTTTATGTTGAAAATTTATAACAATTTGCGCTTTGAAACATTTCATTATGGAGTTAAGTGTTATATTAGCAGCCTGTCCAAAAATCATATAAATACAGTTGATACTTGGTCAAAATTGGAAGAAATCATCCGATATTTAAATTCTATGGCTTTTGATCACAAGAAAAATATCCTGAGTCAACAATTTTTAGCAATGGCTCCCAAAATGGTTGGAATAAAATACAGCTCAGATATAGTTGTATGTACTTTTGGGTACTATGCACGATCATGGACATTGTATAGTAAATTAAGATATGATTTTCAATTACCCCTCATTAGCAACATTATGAAGGATGATGTCAAAAGTTTCAAAACTTAATGAAAAATCTTTTTTTTATCTATATTTAATACTCTTAATACCAGTCAAAAAATAATTCTCCATGATGAAGTATATATCAAAAAAGATGTTACTATATCATGGCAAACAACTATTTGGTAAATCAGTTGACAATCCATCTGTACTTGCTCAAACAGTACTTGGTATAATGTTGATATGTCTCAATGGGGGTCCAAATTTTCTTACAAAATTGATTCCAATTTCAAAATTAACATCCGCCTTTTTATTTGAACAAATTGAGTTAACAGTCCAAGCCATCACATCTGTACCAGCTGATGTAAAGGCTATTATATGTGATGGCAACCGCAAATCAAGCTTTTTTAAATTATATCCTACACTTCCTGAAAAAACCTTGGTTAACTGAAGATAATAAACATTTGCTTTTTGATTATGTTCATCTGTTGAAAAGTATTCGCAATTTGTGGCTGACAGAAAAACAGGAGAACTAATCTTTGATGATGATGGAGTAAGTCGAGTTGCAAATGGATATCTTAAACAGTTATATCGTTTTGAATCTGAAAGACTAGTCAAACTTTCAGATTTAAATGAAATTTCCATTGCTCCAAAGCCAATAGAAAGACAACGGGTTTCTACTTGCCTCAGAGTGTTTTCTGGAAAAACATATAATGCATTTCTCAGTCTGAAATAAGTGCAGGATAAGAATATACTGCCCTCTTCATAAACATGGTTTTGACATGGTGGAAAATTTTAAATGTTAAATGCCTTCAAATTGATAAATTACATAATGATCCTCTACAAACTGAAATCAAATCTCCAAAATGACACCGACTTGATTTTATCATTGAATTTGGTAAAATGGCTCTTAATATGGCTGTCAGTCAAGGTAATCAACAAAAAACAATTATCCCAAAACACTGCTACTGCCATACATCATATTTGCAATGGAATTGTTAGTCTATGTCAACACCTTTAGCTACAAACCATAAATATGTACTACTTGGGCAATTTTCAACTGATCCATTAGAAAAAGAATTTAGTAAACTTCGTCAAGGATCAGGTGGCACCTATTTTATAAATGTTCAACAATGTATTGAAAAGCTGCATATTAAGCAGACATCTTTACTTTTAAATCAAAATGTAAATATTGCTGAATTTGATGTTAATCCAGGTCGGCAATGTACATTTTGTGATTATAAACTTTGTGAGGAAGGTTCAGAAATATTTGACAAACTTGAAAATTTAGAACCATCTCTTTCCAATGAAATAAAAATGGTTCTTGTGTACATAAATGGATATATTACAAGAAATGATAATCAACCCAGTGAATGTAAAACCCATTTTTATTATGAAAAGTATGGAAAATATACCAATTTAATTGACCGTGGAAAACTAAAAAGTTCCTTCTGACCACAATTTGTCAATGGTTATTTTTTTTTTTTCATCCTTTTCCATACAATAAAGGAAAAGGTTTGCTATAAATCATTAAGAACATTTTATGCTTATTTCTGAGTTTCATTTTTTGAACATGGAGAAAAAGCATGCTTCTATTTTTTGCAAATATAGTTTTGAAAAATTTTTTGCAAACATGGCACACCTAGATCAGAAAAAGAACCAGCTCTAAAAGTTTTGAAACTTTCCAAGAATGATTTTGTTTTATTTCTCTATATTTCTGTGATGATTGATTGTTATATACACACTTCGGTCTATGTCTTCCAGCCTTCTTAAATTTCTGTTTGTCAAACCCAGTAACTGTAATGTAAATTTAAACCAAAGTCTTTACTCACTCACAGGGAATAGATTGAATAAAGGATTCAGTGACACCTGTAAATAATATAAATTTCTGATTCAATATATCTTTTACCAGAAATCATAATTACCCCTTTGTGTTGTTTAATAATTATCAGTGTTCATAGCAAAAATACATATTTTCATTTATTTATCTTTCAACACATCCTATTATCCTCAGGTGTGAATAAAAATGTTATTCTAAGTATTTCATAAAGTGGTTGACTTCATTTTCTTCTAAAATTTCTGAAAATCCTACATTTTTCAATAGGCCTCCAGTTCTGGCTCTTAGTTGCGCCATGACTTGGCCTGGAGTATAGAACGCCGTGATCAGAAATTGTGTTCTTTGTCAAGTTTATATTAGCAAAAGACTGGCGTTTTTCAGGACACAATTTCTGTAGCTTTCAGCAAATAATTTTTCACAAATTCACCATCAGAGAATGACTTGGATGCCATATCAATTTCTTAGCTATGAGCTTTTACAGCCGCATCACTAACCTCCATACTATGACTGAAAATGGATTGCTGTTTCTTTAAACCAGACAACAATTCTTTTACTTTGTCCATCCTTGCTTTCCCTTGCCAATTTCTGAACTTATCGCTATAGTGACTGCATGCATATAAAAAACACGGATTTTCCATTTACAGATGTGAAAAAATATGAATCTGTCCTCTTGGAATATTCTGCATTCTTATCAACCTTTCATTTTTTTATTTTTTTGCCAACAACATGGTGAAAATTTAACCAAATTTTAAAAGCAATGCCACAATATACTTGATACAGGTAATATGTTAGACTGGTTTCTGAAATGCCAAGACATAATATTAAACTCAATCTTCTTGTCATTACAGAGAGAAAGATGCATAGGTATTTTGTGGTTTTAGATGCATGGCCTATTGTTGGCTTGGGCAATACAAACTTTTGATGTATCCCAACTGGCTGGATATTTCCTGTCTGGCATGTTAGATAATGCAAATAAACTACAGGGCTAATCTTTTAAATGCCAGCTAGTACAGGTGAGAAAAACATTGCTAGGTTTCAGTTTGTTCAAAATGTTTCAAGAGCCACATTGAAGCCTTTGGTGGGCCAGATCTGGCCTGCAGGCCATATGTTTGACACCCTTGGCATAAACGCTGTTCTGAAATATTTTATCATTTCCCCAAACCTACTAGGGAAATCGAGAAATTCAAGGGACATTTGAATTAGCTCATGAAGAAATGGTCCATGTGCCAAATTACATGAAGCTCAGTTTTATTTTGTTTGGCTGATAGGATTGAATTCCAAATTATGTGTGAATACTCCAGATATCCGGAGAAGCCAGTTATCCCATCCTTCTGAACAGCTTGTTTATATAATGGTAACCTAGCAGGAAGTCTGTCATACAATGGGCAAGGACCCCAAAAATATTTTCTCCTGTACATTCAAGAGGGTGATATGGCAGAAATTTGCAATGCCTTTTGCATTCAAATGCCAACTGTCAGGCACTATTCTTATGGTACAGTACCACAACGACTGGAGGAGGATGGTGAGTTGCTTGAGGACGTTTGGACAGTTCTTATATAACTTGTAGGATTTTCCATTTATTCCAGGTGCACTACCAACACAGGATATGTGGACAAATTCCCGAATTTCCCTCAGTTTTAGTCCATTAACATTAAATATGACTTCTGGATCTTGGGGCCTAGGAAAGTCATTCATTGGAGGGATTGGAACATCTTTCCAAGCATCAGAATGCATCATCCTCAAGTGGTTCTCTAATTACTCCTGTGGTACATTGAGCAAAAGCATAAGGAATATTGTAAAAATGATCTGAGACTGTCGCTTTTTCTTTCGATGTTTTCTTTGGTTCTCTGCTCTAGAGATCACTAAGTTCCTTTCTTTAATATCATTAAGGAAGGTCCTTCTCATGAATTGGAGCTTCTTTGAGACTGAACTTCACAACTCTCTGCTCTGCTCTTAGTTTACCCTTCTGAATCTCGTCTATTTGGTCATTTCTCTTTTTTCCTATCCCTTTTTGCAGTTACCACACCAAACCACTCAAGACAAACCTTATGCAAAACTCAGCAGAAAGATCTGATTTGTTGGATAATGGGGCCCTTTAGATGGTAAGTATTAATGAGAATTCCTGGTCAAGATTAGACCAATTAGCTCTCTGATTGTCTTTGGGCCACTGGATTCTTGACTTGCTTGGAATTTCTCCAGGGTGCTGACACTCAGCAATGGGATTCTGAACATTGTAGGTGTAATCCAGGTTCATAATCCATCATTCAACATACATTCTCTAATAGGATACATAAACATCGCAAACTGTTGAATTTCCTGCCACAAACACACATTGTAGTCAATTTCAAGTCCATGTCATTATCATTTGAATCAGTCACATGTGTGATGAATTCACCCTCCCTGAAACAAGCACCCAGAGGGCATTTTTTATTTCTTGCACTAGTCATATTTGCTTTAGTATATTACTTTTAGTATATAGTTTTATAAATCTGGTATCATTTTCTTTTCATCGCCATTCTTGCACCAGCATAGATCAAGTCCTTCAACTACGTTATAGCATTTGCTTCAATGTGTTATAAAAGTTTATTGATGTTCTCAGTTCTTCCAATCTCTTCTTTTTAAGGAATAGTTATGGTTACTTCTTTTCCTGTTTTTGTTTTTGTGTATTGAACCTTTTCCCTCTTCCTTTAAAGTGGCTGTTCTGCAATATATAAATTATTTTTCATTACATTTTTAATAATTTTCTCTGACATAATGACCATGGAAAGGCACAGAGAAACAGTGAGAGAATGAATTGGAAGATACAGGAAAAGATTAAGAAAAGAAATATTCTAAATTGTACAAGAGAAAGTACAAATGTACAAAAGTCATTCTAGCATGAATGAAGAAGAGAAGCAGCTTTATCTGCAGTAAATGAGAGGAACTGATCAAAAAGCAGAAAAGATGCACAAAAGGAAAAAAAGAAAAATATCTAGAAAACAGAAAGCAACAAATATAAAAACTGATTTTGATTGAAAATAATGTAAGCATTCAATTTAATATTGCCTCACAGTAATTCACTACAATAATTGCCAAAATAGAAAAGTGGACATTTCACCCCTAGAGCTGCACCCACAAGCTCTTAGTGCCTTTCTTGAAGAAAACATTAGCAAAAATTTTAATTTTAAAGGCAATATTCACTGTTATGATAATATGTTGTCACTTGTGCCATTTGGAGCACCTATTCATCTACCTCATAGAAGAGTTATTTCAGAATGCAAATTCAGATATATCATGTTATAGAAACTTACATAAGTAATGTTCTCAACAGCTGTAATCTTTAGGTTCATGCACATGAAAATATATCTAAGATAAAACAAGAAGAATTAGATTAAATATAAGACATGTAACAATGTGGGGATGATATCCAATGAGTTAACCAACTTTCTGTTTATGAAATTGCAGTCATTTTTACTGAAGCTGATGGTGTGCCGCTATTTCATCAAGATATATATCTAAGAAAAAAAAATTTATATATATATATATATATATATATATATATATATCTTTCATGTGATATGGATTCAATGAAATATCCATTACTGTTTTCCTCATGGACAACTTGATCCATCCTTACAACGTGTCTCTGAACATCAAATATGTGTCAGAATGAAAGTCTCAATCCAAGATTTTTCCAGTTAACAGCTTGCAATAATCTGCAGGTAGGAAAGTTTTTCAACAATACTTCATGGAAATTTACATAAAAATTGAAAGCTGTTGGTTGCAGTCCATTAGAAACAAAATCAAAATCAGTTTCATGCATCGTCCTACAATATGTTGACTGATTACATGCCCTATCCTACAATAGATTAACTGGTTACATGTCTCATCCTCACAGAGTTATTACTCTTATTCCTCTCCTATTATTTTTCCATTCTTCATTCAGTTGCAATATGGCAGAAAGTTATCAAGATGCTATGGCACTTGTTATTAAATCTGGAAGCCTGATTTATTTCACACTTACACTTGCAATCCAGACTGTCTTGAAATTGTAAATAATCTTGGTATTAATGGACAACCTTGACCTGAGCTGGTTGCCCAAGTGTACTATGCTCATTTGAAAGCAAAAACTCTGACAGACTTAAATCCACCTGATACTTAAAGATTTATGCAGCATAATCTCCTCATCTCACAGTCTGTATATTTCTGTGAAGTTTAACTGTAAACTAGCTGCTATTACTTTATTATTATTATTAACAACAACTATTTTAAATAAAACTCATGTTAATAGCAATCTTATATTTGTTTCTTTGTTCAACAGTCCATCTGAAGTTATTATGCAAATCACATAAACCTCAATAACTGTTGGAAATTGAACCTGATGTAAAAATTTTAACAAAATCAATGGATAATAGATTGCTAGCTGTTATTGAGAAGAAAGGTCACTATATTAAGATATATGTTTCTTATATGTTCTATTACAGATGCTGATCAATTGATAATGATTTTATTACCTTGTTATTGAAGTAAAAAGTTATTTTCTGGTTTTGCATAACTTCATACTGTAGTTTTTATAATAAATCCAATAACTTTTAATAAAACATATTGAAACTACCTAAAAATTTAACTGAAACTTTGTTTAGATGTCTAAATTAATCCTTTAAAATTTGACAAAAATTGTTCAGAGCAATTTTGAGTTATTGAAGTTTATGTGATAGGTATAATAACTTCAGACAGATTGTAGTTCCTCTGCCAATATAGATACTGATCAGTATCTAACTTGCATAGCAGGTGTTTTTTTGTCATCTGGGAAATGTCCTAAAAAGGATTTGCTGTTGATGTTATTTGGTATTATTCCTGCATATATTTTTTGCAATAATCATTTAATATCTACCTTGGTTAGCATTTATAATTGTTATTGTGGTCACCTAAAATCTTAAGGTTTGTGTGTACAGCTATTTCCTCCACTCACCAAAAAATTGTTCTCATGCTTCCTTTAATACATTTCCTAGATGCACTAAAAAAATATTAGGCAGTAATAATAATCAATGTAAAACTGTGTTATATTTCTGTCAATATATGGTGTATTCAATATCTTACAGAATATAATAGGTACCTCTGCTTTTTGAAGGAAAAACAGCATAGCATGATGAAAAAAGGCTCCAAACTCAATAAAAACAAAGTTCTGTCATCAAATGTTTGTTATTATTAAGAGGAAAGACAAAATATTTTTTTAATTATTTTTGGAAATTTTTTAATCTTTTCTAACATGTTCGAAATTTTGGTTAAAAATCTTGTTTTGTTTATGTCAGCAGCTGAACCAGTGATAAAATTTAGGTTTTTTGTGCTTTTTCCAATGCAACCCACATTAATTTGGAAATTCTTGCAAAAATCAAATAATTATCAGATTTTAATGAATATTTCAGGACATATTCAGAAATGAATGAAATTATTTTTGAAATTTTTTTTTAGTAAATCTTGATTAAAAATATATTTTTTTTACATATATTACCAACCACTAAATTAATTTCATGAAATTTTCGGAAATGCAATTTTTAGGGCAGGGATTTTTTTTACTAGTTAAAAGCAAGACTCCTTGAAGAAAGTAAATCATCAATTTTTTTTTTTGTAAAACAGTTGCCCCTTTCACCAAAATATCTGCTCTAAATTGTAAAATAAAAAATGCAATAAAACTATGACATTATTTAATTATAAAAGCTTTTAATTGCTTTGACAAATGAGATTTATTACTGTTCTCTTAAGAAGAAAAATTTTTTGCTCAATAATTAATTTTTACAAGAATTGTTTTCATTTTTTAAAAGTTTTAATTAAATAATTTATAATATTTAAAAACTGTTTAAAATTCTTCATTGCTTTCAATGTGGTACTTTGGTGGTATTATTAAGTAAAAAATACATTTACAAATCAAAAATTGAGAAGCTCATAATAGTCATTTGAGCCAATATATTTTTTTTTAAATTTTAAAGAAAAATTTTTAAGTTATTCCCAATTTTAATCTATGGTAAGCCACACATAACATAATCCTTAAAAAGTCATGTGATTTAAGTGTCTCCTGACACACTGCAAATCTTTCATTTTCCTCATTCACTTCTTTTTCATCATTAACGTCTTTGCAAATCATTCCATCAAAATTTCAAAGTAAGTTTTACCTTTTTTAATTAATATTTCACTAAATATTTTTATTTTATGCATTTATTTTAGTTTGGGTCACACTTCAATTAATTAATTTTTTGTTTAAGTTAGTAAACTTAAGAACCTAGAGATGAAATGCAAATTTCATAAAGCATCTTGAAATCTAACTGAAAGTCAATAAAATATTAAAATTTAGTATAAATAAATAAATATTAAATAATTGTTGAAAATGTATTAATTTGTAAAAATTACTAGGTATTTAAAAACAAAAAACAATGCTTTTACTTAGATTTTGTAAATTTATGTCAATTCTTGTCATCCATAAGAGCTGTCATCACCTTGGAACTAATCAATATGTCAATAAATATCATAGAAAAACAGGACCCATCATTAAGAAATGCTTCTATATTACTTTTTTATGCTATAAGTAAGTAATATTTATTTCAAATCAGATTAATTTAACTTTAAAGTTTTTAACTTTACTCAAATAACATGAGAAAAATATATATTTTATTTTTGGAAGATGTTTAAAACTGTTAATTTTGTTCTGTTTACAAATTTCTTAAAATTAAGAAAATGGCTGCTTTTAAGAAAATTTAAAAAATCGAGCAAATATTTGACATTCTAATCTATATAATTTCTATCTGAAATACACCAGAATATTTTACTTACTGGAAATAATAAATTTAATCATTTAACTTTCAATTAAAGCTAAAATGAAATCTTGAAGAATGTTTTTTCATTTTTAAAAATTCATTTTATACCTTAGGTATCGAAAGTTCAGTGGAGGTACCTAGAATATAAGATTAAATATGACACAGTAAACATTATACTGTGTTTTGTATATTTATTCATTTCTAAGAGGAGAATGACATTAAGAAAAGGTACATAGGTATTGCTAGTGTGTATAACAGTAAATCTGTCTTACATTGTTTCTGGCTCATACATGTAGCTGTGACAAACTCAATAAGGGAAAAACAGAACAAATGAAATGTGACACATAGCTTGGGTGCATGTGTGTCTGTAAATTTTTTTATACAAGCTATTTTTTAAAGTTAAGGATTAATATTTAGTAGATGAATATATGGATGCTTTGTCAACAGAAGGTAGCATTTTTAAATCCTTGTATCACATTTATTTAAAATGGTTAGTTATTTGTTTATTACAGATAAGATTTCCATAGTTGATCAAATTTTATATGCATAACTTAAAATGAAATATTTCATCTTTAACTTACATACATTTATCAGATTAAAAATTCATTATACATATTGATACTGCTGTCATTTTTAATTAGTCTTGCATGCACATCAAAAATTAACCACAAATTCATTATTCATAAGTATATATCCCACAATCCTTATGGATATTGAAAAATATGAATTATAGAAAAATATTTGCTAGAGAATAAATATGCAAATAGTATGAGACCTTTATGTCCACATACGTACAACAGGGAACTCACAACTGAATAGAAATGCGCTTGCTGCAAGTTGTATTAAGCTTCTCCAGGCATTTAGGCCTTGCTCAGGTACATAGAAAAGTCTTCAGAGATTAATAAATTTTGTATACCATCATATTAGTTACTAATAGCAAAGACCCATAAGTGTGCATGCATTAACACCTCATCATTACAAATAAAAATAACTAGCATCATTTGAAAGTATTTTTGAAGGAAGAGAAGAATTGACAAAAAAAGAAAAATAAACAAATTTCAAGACAATAACTTGCTATGGTAACTTGTGTGTTTCAAGATTAGTTTCACACAGTCTTTATCACAAAAGCAGCAGCAGCAGTATCAATAAAAAGATAAATGAAAGAAAAAAAGAAAAATGTCCAACAAATGGTAGTCAGATAAAAAAAAACAGGCTTTTATTGCATGTATACATAAATAGAAGCAAAAATTAAGAATGTAGAAACACTAATGACTGGTGAGAAAGGGATGAGTGAAGCAGTGGTAGCAGTGCTTCGTAGGTAGTGTCAATGGTAATGGTGCTGATGCTAGTGATATGTGGACAGTAGTGAGCAGAAACTGATGTATACATGTGAAAGAAAGATAAGAGAGTCTGTAGAAGATCAGTTTTTGAGACATACACAGCAGAAAAAGGGTCAATCATTCATTTAAGGTAAGAGAATTCACTTTAATAATAAAAAATCATAAAAAAGTATTATACACACACTTGTACATTCTATACACCTATTTACAATTAAGCATATATTTGAGGCCATATTTTGTCAATCAGGTGTGTGTGTGTGTATAAAAGTTTATTTCTTTGACTGATACAATTGTAACAGAAACCTTCTAATTCAGTCAATTTTTTCATATTTTCTAAATCGCATATCTAATTTTAAATACTTTTTTAAAAAAAAGAAAATCATTTCTTTTCATACCAAAATGAAAGTTTTGTGATTAAATGTTGATTTCTGTAGGCATTATGAAATTGATATGAACAAAAGTAAAAAGAGAGACAAGTTTCTCATTCAATTTTCAAAATCGACTTTTGAATAGATTTGTCTTTTTCATTTCTTCAGACTTTTTATGGCTATCATTTTTTGACCTTAAGTTTATATGATTTGTAAATATTTTCCATCTGTGTGTATAATGCTATTTCTTTGTTTTGCCTTCAAACATTGAAACGGTTACACTCAGTATTCAAAGCAAAAACAGAGGAGAATGTAGGGGTGCATATTTTCCAGTGGTCAGCGTTCAAACTGAAATTTCAGAATAGACCGTCACATTTAAAAAATTTAATGCAACATAATCGTCTTGTGGCAGACTTCACCACATTAATGTAACTTTGATAAGAAAACAGAACTCACGCAAAAAGAATAACCACAAGACATTGTTGCACATAAAATATATGTATATTGTATATTAACAAGATGTACAATATCAAACAACGATGTGAAAGAAAACATGTATTTAATTAAGAAAGGTTGAATTAAAGAGTTGCCTCTTTTTGACTGCAATTTAAGAGTTCAGTGGGAGATAATTATTTGGTTTAAAGTTCACTGGATAAATGTTCATGAGTGTTTCATGATATGATTGTTCTTGTGATATTGAAAGATATTGTTGTGTCAAAAGAAGTTTTTAGTGAAGGTGTACAAATTATCATCAGCATGTGGGTGTGAGTGAGAAGGTTGGCGCGTGGTTAGAACTGGAGTTCCAACTGCTGTAGATTCGTTTAGCAGTTGAGGTCTCACTAATTGAGATAAGAAAAATGTTGGCTTAAATAAGCAACTATAATCTCCGATTCGTTAAGTGGAAAAAATTATTCTTTACGTGCAAACATAAAGAATATTTTTGGGATGATAATAATAATGATTGGGATGGCATCAATCAATCAGCAAGCGAGCTTTGGGGAGAGTTAAGGAAGCTTCTGTGAGCCACTTATCCCAAAAGTGCACAAATTTGACTACTTAAAAAATAAAGCGACTCCAAAATTGTCGCATTACTGCGATTTGTAAATTGCCTGTAAAGAATGTATTAGTGATTTATTAGTCAATGATCGTTTGGCATTGTACATGTGATTTTGTGTTTGTATGTTCGTGCGTAAGTAGGTTCGCACAGTCTTACCCACAACCCAAACACACACACTCACTCTCCCATTTGGCTTTGTGATGAGCTCTCTCTAACCGAAGCATAAGTTAATAAGATTTCAACAAACAAAAAGAAACCATAAAAAGTGTTTTCTGGATTGAGGAAATTACTGGAAAAGTGAAAAGTTAAATTACTGGAAAAGTGAAAAGTTTAATACTAAAATAGAATAAATTTATCAATTATGCTTACTGCCAACAAAATTCTGCAGACAAGCGGAATAAAATAAAAATATGAATTAAATAATTCACAAAAAATTCACTTTGCTGATAATTGATAAAGAAACGAATTTTCGAATATTTGTTTGAAAGGTATTTCAATTTTACTAAAAAAAATCAAAGAAATTCTCGCTAAAAGTTTATGATTGAGTGCAATATTTATTTCAGTTTTTTATCAGACATTATCAATTCTACCAAGTTCAGTGAAAAATGCCTTTTGAAAATTCACCTCTTTACAAAGAATAATGATTTTAAAAGCCTAAAAAAACTTGTAGGAAAATGAAACCATATGTTATAAAAAAGAATCACTATCAGCACAGTAACGTTTCATTGGAAGAATTTAAATTAAACTTAAGTTAAAAAAAAGGTGCGAATGGATGAATATTTACATCGAATATGATACCAAGAGAATTAATGTACTTTTTCTAAAGTTCAAAATATGTCAATATATTTTCCCTATTGTTTTTAAAATAGAGATTATGTTGAAACTACTACGTGTATGTGTATTTTTGTTATTGGTAGATTGGGGATTATTTTGTATTTGTTTCAGTGACTTTTAATAAATATATTTGAATTTGATTGAAATTTAAAAAATTAAAACTAAAATAAACTCCAAATTTAAAAAAAAAATGTAAAAAAAAAACGTTTCAGATTCAATTATAAGAACATTGTAATGGCCGGTAGAACCAATACTATTTATATTAACGATATTTCCAATGTACAGGATTCAAGTAAACAACTATAACTCCAAATTGTTAATCAACAAATATATATTGAAATAATATACAAGAACAAACATGCAATAAAATTGTGTTCAATGTATAGATTAAGGGAAAGAAGTTGTTCCCCTTTAACTGTAGATTGATTTGTAATTGATTGTTTGAAGAAAGTTCTCTTGAGAGAAAAATGTTCAGTAATCAATATTAGAGCAAAGTTTGCATGTTAAGAATAAATAACACAAGAATACAATTAATTAAAAATGTGTTGTGCTATAGAATGGTTTGAATCAACAGAATTCTGGTTGATTGTACTTGGCGAAAGTCACAGAGAGAAATGTAAATTTATATTACGAAATTCTGTGTCTGTGTGTGCGTTAAGCAAGATCGTGGATTTGTGTTGACGGCTGAAATCTTACGGGATCTTACTCACGACTTTAAGAAAAAAGGGTAGGCTCCCACGGAAATGCGGGAAAACTCGATCTTACATTAAAAATATGTGATTGGTTAAAAATTAACTAATCATTACACTCGTACTAACAGAACAGGCAAGTAAGCTCAAAACCAAAGGATTCAAAGAAACGACTGCGATGGCTAAATTGTTTTATATAAAGGTAGTAGGGATTTATTAGCCAATCACAAGCGAATAAAATGTGGGCGTGGGAAAACATAGCAACCTCTACAACATAATTTGATTTTCATAAACTTATTATTATTATTTAACACTAAAAAAGAAAAATTTGGTAAATTAAAAAATCAATAAGCATAATTATCGAATTTTCATAAATAGATATTTTACCAGTTATTAAAGTTAATTTATTTTTTCAAACTAAATGACTATTCTTCTGCAATCAAATTTTCGGAAAATATTTTTTTTTATCTCAATTATATTTTGTACAATTTTACATGGTTGTTATAACATTATATATAAAAATAGACATTTGCCTTTTTTTATTAAACAAAACTTTTAAAAACTACAATTCATTTACATTTTTTTCAACAAAGGATTTTGGCAATGTTTAACCTTGTGCATGGAAAAAAACTATTACTATTGATTGCTGTTTGACTCACTCAGCAATGTATATTACATACAAGATTATAAAATATATGAATCAAGTACAATGCGATATTTATTATTTACCTCTTATAAAGCTTTATTATTTACCATTTTATAAAGAAACCAATTTGAAAAGAAATCTTTTTATTCAAAAATTACGAAATTATCAAAATATGTAAACCAACAACAATTTCGCCGAAAAAGCAGCATAACATGATGAAAAGAGCCCCCCCCCATTAATAAAAATAAAGTTTTATCGCCAAAATGTTTTATGTTATTATTAAGAGGAAGAACCAAAATATTTTTAATTATTTTTTAAAATCTTTTAATCCTTTCTAGCACGTTTGAAATTTTGGTTAAAAATCTTGTTTTTTTACGTCAACGATCACGTTAGCATTAGTTTTTTAGTGTTTTTTTTTTCAATTGAAAAACACATTGATTTGGAAATTCTTGCAAAAATCAAATAATTATCGGATTTTAATGAAACTTTCTGAATTTATTCAAAAATTAATGAAATTATTTTAGAAATGTTTGATTTTTAGAAAGTCATGGTAAAAATATATTTTTTTTTACATCTGTTACCCTCTACTATTTTTTTGAAAACTCGACTATGTGTATTTTTGTGATTTTTTAATTAAATGCAGAAGAATTTGAGGAATATAAATCATGGATTTATTTTGTAAATAGAGAAGCGTTTCTACCCAAAATTTAGTTCCATATCTTGTTAGCCAGGACGCTCTCTAGTTATCATTGTATTCAGGACTATGTAAAGAAGAGGGTATAAATCATCTCCCATTGTGCTCTTTTTGTAATAGCGACGACAACGGGACTCTTCCGTTCCGGGGGAGATTCTCAGTCCTCGACCAAGCCTGCTACAAAGTGGTGGCCAACAATAACCTAGATTTATTCAATCACAAATGAGCATTTTGTTCCACTACATTTCACCATCTTTGAAATAACATCATAATTCCATCCTCCTCTTTCTGGTCGATGATAGCGAAAATGGCTTCTAAGAAAATCTCAGAAACATTAACCTATATCAATGACAAACAGAAATGGATGAGTGGAGTATTTGACAGTTCGATTACTTGTTACGCAGACACAGTAATAAACTATATTATTTGACATCATGTTTAATTGTGACTCTATTAAGAAGGTGCTGGTAAATTGAAAAAATGGCTTTAAAAATAAATTGGAAAACAAGAAACGACTGAAAAGTATACCGATAATAAAAGAAGAAAAACACCATTTTTCAATAGACTGAAAGTATATTGATAGGAAAGTATATTTGTTTTCTTTTCTCACTCCACTCCAGGTTGAGAAACCGACGAAGGCTAGCGTAGACGCCATCTGTTTTTGGTTAAATTAATATTAAGCGATGGTATTTTCTTAAACGCGGAAGAATAGATTATATTTTAACGACCTCAAGGGTCGACTATGAAATGATATAAAGCGTCAGGGACCACTCGTTGCCAGAATTCAGTCACTTGATAAGAGTTGGATTTTAAGACCGACATGTTTCCAAAGGAAAACAGGAATATAGGATACAAATCCTATATTCCAACAAATGACTAAAAAAACACAAAGTAGATTTGCACACCTGCAAAATCGGATCAAAACGACCAAAAACAGATTTCACAATAAGGTGTGAAATTAATTTTCTGACCAATGAAAGGAGGCGATTTGCTAAACCACCCCCAAAAAGATAACGAGCCAGTGTGAAAAAAAAGTCAACAATAAATACAGTTTTCAAGTCAGTCGCTAGTCAGTCAGAGAAAGGCGCAAAGATCACAGAAGATTGACAGTAAATTTCATCACTGACTCAACCCGACACAAAGAGCCGAAAGTGGAGTGGAAAGGACAATCACAACAACAACAACAACAAATTTACAACTGACTCCAAAACAATTCATAAGTACATTTTCCTTTTATCTTTTATTCCTCATTCACACTCTCTTTTTCAACTTAAATTGCTCGCCCCTTTTGCATTTGCAACTATACAAAAACAAAAGAAACACATTACTCTGCTACTCTGTTAAAAGACAGCGAACATAGACATTTTTATCAAGATCACATTTTTGCTTAAACGAACTAAAGCATTAATCTTTTTTATCCTATTCACAAGATAATAAATATACAATGTTCTATTTTCTATAAACGTTCCTTATCGTGTTGTTTCTTCTTGAAATTTGCGTTGTATTTTGTGGGCAGGGTATCCCGTATTAAATTCTCCTTTAATCCGGGTACGCTGAACCCCACAAATGGTAACCAATCGACGTGAAATGAACTCTCACATTTCCAACTGAGAGAAAAGCTTCAACAAAATAAGCAACACATTTTTTTTAACATATAACCATAATCATCAAGACACATAGAAAATGGATACACACACTACGGAACCTATGGAAGTCGCTATAACAATTAACTTACCAACATACAACCCAACTAACGTACAAATTTGGTTTGCACAGTTAAATGCAATTTTCAACGCAAAGAAAATTACATCGCAAAGTTCAAAATATGCCTACGTTGTCGAAAAACTTCCCGCAGATGTAGCATCTGAGGTAGTGGATCTACTTAATGACATGCCGGAAGAAAAACCTTATGACAAGTTGAAAGCTGCGATTATTAGACGTGTCGGTAAATCGGAGGAAAGAAGGTTACACGACTTATTCAATAATGTGAACCAGGGATATATGAAACCTTCACAGCTTTTAAGAAAAATGCGATCCTTATTAGGAGACAACACCATGTCCGAAGTGGTGTTAAAGAAACTGTGGATGGATAAACTACAAACACATACAACACAGATACTCGCATCACTCCCCGATGATTTACAGCTGGAAAAAATAGCAGAAATAGCAGACAAAATACATGACAACAACCAAGACAAAAATGTATACGCCACATCACATGCACCAACAGATACAGCAACATTACCAGACAAGTCATCTGAATTGTCGCAGCTGTATAAGCAAATGGCGAATCTCAGCTTACAAGTACAGAGTCTGGTACAAGCACAGAAATCTCAGCGTTGTCGTCCAGAAATAGATCCTACTCACCACACAGACGTCGAAGTAGATCGAACTCTTTCTCCAGAGAGCAAATTACACACGATACCTGTTGGTATCATTATAAATTTGGAAGAAAGGAAGTGCACTGAACCATGCAATTTCAATTCGAAAACTTCTCACATTTCTACACAACACCAGGGAAACGACTATGCCAGCAGCAAGTAAAGACGACATTAGCTGCTGGATTAAAACAAGAGAGTCGTCTATTTTACATCCGGGACAGAAGTAACGGATATTTATTTTTAGTCGACACCGGCGCTCAGATCAGTGTTATCCCACCAAATACAAAAACAAAAGCCTACATTCTCCACATACACATTGCAGGCAGCAAATGGATCAAAGATAGAAACATACGGTGAGATATCACTAACGCTCGATTTGGGTCTAAGAAGATCTTTTCCATGGATTTTCACACAAGCAAATGTGAAAACACCTATCCTAGGAGCGGATTTCCTATCCCATTTCGATTTATCAGTGAATATGGCTACACACTCTCTCATTGACAGTAACACAAACCTAAGAACAAAGGGAATCACCTCAATCTACAAGTCAACAGGAATTAGTTCAGCAATACCAACGGCTAATGGCCTACATGAATTGATAAAAAAATTTCCTACACTAACCACGCCTTTAACACATACAGATGAAATCCGTCATACTGCTAAACATTATATCACCACAGCTGGACCACCTACACACACATCACCACGCAGATTACATCCGGACAAATATAAAATAGCAAAAGACGAATTTCAACACATGTTGTAGTTAGGCATCATACGTCCTTCAAATAGTCCATTCTTCTCTCCACTACATATGGTTCCGAAACCAGAAGCTGGCGCAAGGCGACCTTGTGGGGATTTTAGGAATCTCAATGCAAAAACTGTTCCCGATAAATATCCTATACCGCACTTACATGATTTCGCCATAGGTTTGCAAGGAACCACAGTTTTTACAAAATTGGATTTGGTTATGGCGTACTACCAAATTCCAGTAGCAGAAGAAGACATAAGGAAAACTGCAATTACCACTCCTTTTGGACTCTATGAATTCACCAGGATGCCATTCGGGTTACGTAATACCGCCCAAACCTTTCAAAGACTCATTGATGAAGTTTTGAGAGGATTGCCTTTTACCTTTGCATATATCGATGACGTGCTTATCGCCAGTCGTGACGGAAAAGAACACCTATACCATATTCAACAAGTCTTCGAGAGACTGGCACATTTTGGCTTAAAGATAAATGTCCACAAATGCGATTTTGCTGTTTCAAAGTTAAATTTCTTGGGCCATGTGATCGACAAAAACGGAATCACACCTGTCCCAGAGAAAGTAGCAGCAATACAAAACTTTCAGCAGCCGACATCACTGCGTCAATTAAGAGGATTTCTCGGTTTAATAAATTACTACCGTAGATTTATTCCAGGTTGTTCCAGAATTTTGACCCCACTCACAAACTTACTGCAAAAACAAAACAAGAAAAAAGCAAAAATACTGATTGACGGAGAAGCGTTAGCTGCATTTCAAAATGCTAAAAAAGCGTTAGCAGATTTTACCAAGCTCTCTTACATCAGTGACGATGTTAACTCAACATTGACAACTAACGCCTCAGGAGATTCAATTGGAGCAGTTCTACATCAGAAGCTAAATGGTTCAGAAAAGCCAATCTCCTTTTTCTCGGTCAAATTAAACAAAGCAGAGCAGAAGTACAGTACCTTCTCGAGAGAGTTACTAGTTATTTACTTAGCAATAAGGCATTTTCGACATCTGCTCGAGGGACGAAACTTTACTATTTTCACAGACCACAAACCACTCACTTACGCTTTACATGTGAACACAGATAAATACACACCCAGAGATACCCGACAACTGGACTACATATCCCAATTTACATCGGATATCCGCTATATTAAAGGTTCAGACAATATCGTGGCAGATACACTCTCGCGCTCCACGATACAATCTATCGATTCTGAAACCCTTACCTTCGACCTCATTGCAGATGAACAAAAGGAAGATAGCACATTATACAAAATAAAAGAGGACACTTCTTTACAATTGAAGGAACACCCCGTCCCATTTGGAACAAAAACACTACTCTGTGATGTTGGGACTGGTTATTCAAGACCATATATTCCACCTTCATTGAGAAAAAAGATATTTCTGCATTTTCACAATCTCTCACGTCCCGGACACCGAGCAACCGACAAGTTGATTAGCAGTCGTTTTGTCTGGCCAAACATGCATACTGACATAAAAAGCTGGATTCAATCTTGTTTAAAGTGCCAAAAAAGCAAAATAGACAGACTAAAACCAGCGTACTTGGATTTACCTATAAAGGAAAGTACGTCGGAACATTCTACAGCCGAGACAAATACCAACGTAAGTGAAACATTTTCGACACCTCCAAACACACCTAAAAACATTACCACAAGATCCGGTAGACACGTACACTGGCCTACTCATTTTAACACATGTATTAGATATTGAAAAATATTTTCAAAATTTATCAATCTGAAGGGGGGTTTATAGGATACAAATCCTATATTCCAACAAATGTCTAAAAAAGCACAAAGTAGACTTTCATACCTGCAAAATCGGATCAAAACGACCAAAAACAGATTTCACAATAAGGTGTGAAATTAATTTTCTGACAAATGAAAGGAGGCGATTTGCTAAACCAAAAAAAAGATAACGAGCCAGTGTGAAAAAAAAGTCAACAATAAATACAGAGTTTTCAAGTCAGTCACCAGTCAGTCAGTCAGAGAAGGGCGCAAAGATCACAGAAGATTGACAGTAAATTTCATCACTGACTCAACCCGACACAAAGAGCCGAAAGTGGAGTAGGAAAGGACAATCACAACAACAACAAATTTACAACTGACTCCAAAACAATTCATAAGTACATTTTTTTTTATCTTTATTCCTCATTCACACTCTCTTTTTCAACTTAAATTGCTCGCCCCTTTTGCATTTGCAACTATACAAAAACAAAAGAAACACATTACTCTGCTACTCTGTTAAAAGACAGCGAACATAGACATTTTTATCAAGATCACATTTTTGCTTAAACGAACTAAAGCATTAATCTTTTTTACCCTATTCACAAGATAATAAATATACAATGTTCTATTTTCTATAAACGTTCCTTATCGTGTTGTTTCTTCTTGAAATTTGCGTTGTATTTTGTGGGCAGGGTATCCCGTATTAAATTCTCCTTTAATCCGGGTACGCTGAACCCCACAGGAATGAAATTGTAGTTATATTTCTTTTTCGTCCGCCTAAGACGCGATAAAATTTATTAAAACAAAGGAATTGTCTCTTTTTGTCACTTGTTGACCAAAGAGCTGGCGAGGGGAAGAGAAAGGTGACAAATCCCAGATGCAAGCGACCTCACAAAAACGCGATAAGAATTCCCCGCTGATGGAAATTTTGGATGAGGATTTAATTTAGCAATTTGGGTTAGACCATGCCTAGCCTCTGGGAATAGGTTATATCAGGAGACAAAGAGAGAAAGAAAAGCCCAGGCAGAATTTCAAGGAAGGCGGAGGAGTTGCCTGCACCCTTCGTGCGGTGATGGCGAGAGGTACCCACGCACGATGGAAGGGGTTGGGTGGATCGATATTCTGCCACCACAACTCTTCGGAGGAAGAATCTCCCCAAATTTGGTCAGGCAATCAATTTCCCAAACACCTCATGCCCCACGCAGGGTTTGAGTGAGTGTCCATAAATACAGACTAGTTAGGCGAGAGACGAGAAGAAGGAGCCAGACAGATCGAGGTGCTGTTTGAGAGAGAGGCGCGTTGCCAGTCGGTTCAAGGCCCGCTTTGCCAAACCCCGCGCAGCTTCTGCAGAAAGGACTTGTTCCAAACTACCGAATACAACTTAATGGTCGGCCCGAAGAAATCACAGAGTAAAAGAAATCCGACTTCAGCCTTGTACCAGTTTAACGAGCATGGCAAAACATAGTGTCACGGGAGAAGTACTGAAAATCTGCATGTTGTTAATTTAGTGAGTAGAACGTTCATTGTATGAACTTTTGATATAAAGGTATTGTGTTACACAGCTGTCTTTTTGTTCCTTGTGGCGTCATGTCACCAAAGCCATCGGTTCAGCGACGTTGAGTATACGACTCGGCCATCACCCGCCCTGTGATCTAAAACAAACACAACGTGGGCAGGGTGGGATTGAGGATCGGGGCAATCAACTCCAAGGCTGGCCATAAGGATCGACCACGGACTTGCCCGGTGACTGAGAGCGGAATTGTGACGTCATATAATCAGCAAAATAAAATAAATGTGTTTCTTTTAAAATCTTAAATAGACAAATTTCTATCTGAATTTCTGGTATGAGGAGTCATCATTATTTGCATGTGGTTTATTGTCCTCATCTTTTCGTTTCGTTTTTTTTTTTTTTTTTTTACCCTCCGGTCTTCATCATGCGCTTGTCTATCCAGTTAACTTTCAGGGGATTTCGAAAATGACACAAAGACTTCAAAAGCAACACTCGCAGTAGGTAGAACAGAAAGCTCAGTGAGTGCAGTCAAGCGGGACAAGCAGCAGCAGCAGCAGCAGTCTTAGCAGCACGCAGATTGGATTTCATATTAATCTCCAAGTTCCCCACTCAGCATTGTCCCACGGATAATACCCTAGTGGATAAAAGCGTTGGTTCGTGAATTTGGTGACATAGTAATTGTGAATTCAATTGTACGTGGACTCATTGGAAATGGGGCGGGTAATAATTGAGTAATAATAAATAAGAACTAGGCGAGATATTCGTAGACATGGTCAGCAGAACACTAACAATTTATCCTCGTAGATTAAATAAAAAGTTCAGTTCTAAATTCCCTGAAGGTTTCCCAGATCGACAAGCAGCTGATGAAGGCTGGAGGACACAACGGCCAAAACGTTATGATAATAACAACAAAGATGAAGAAAATAGTCCGTATATAAATAAATGGGCTGTATAACCTATATACAATTTAAAAAACACTTCTCCCGCTGTTAGTTCTTGAAACGGCTTGGTTTCATGATAAAAATTTGTAAAAATGTACCAATATTCTGACTAAAATTTCTAGTCACAACAGTTATTTTATTGTAACTAGTAAATAAGTGGCAACAAGTCAAGATTCAGAATAATGACTTGGAACATGTTGTCAACAAGAGGTGCTAATGTATGCTGATTTTAACAGCCTCCCACTGAAATCAGTCCAGTGTGGGAGATATTAAAACGATCCCTTTCAAGATGGAAGTTTTTGACTTTTGAGCAATCTTTAAATTTTCTTTGACTAAATTTGGAAAATAAAAAAACTTACAATCCTTAAAATTTAAAGAAATGAAATATCTCGATGTTGTAGTTAAGGCCTGATGTTAATATACATCGCGCACGCAAAAAGATTTCATTTTTATTTTTTAATCGTTTCACCCCAAGAAAGGTAATAAAGCCACTAAGATGTAATGATTTTATAGAACTATTTAGCAAAAACTTTATTTACCATTAATTCGGTGCCTTGTCGCTTCGCTTCTTAAGTCCAACAAAAATTATCGATAAGGCCAAGCCATCTAGATCCTACGTCATCATGACGCACCACAGCAAACAACTGGGCCGAAACAGAATCCACATTCGTCCAACTCCAGAACAGACGAATCCCCATATATGAACGAGCCAACACCAAAGAGACCATAAGATCCGGTCAGTTAACAACAAAAGGCATCCAACCACTTCAGGTGCATGCAACAAGCAGCAGCACAAGTTGCATCTCTAGAAACATCTTCAGTGAGACCTGCAAGATGGAGACGTCACATTTTACTACCTGTGCGTTTTCGATAAAAATAGCATTTTTTTCAGAGAAAGATGGATGTTATATTAAACAATCATACTGACCAAAAGAACGATGTCCCTACTACGGCCACAGGAGCATGCGCGAGGACCGGAAACGACACATAACTATGTAGTTTGTAAATAGCGCACGTGTAAATAAAGTTATGAGTAAAGATATAATAAAAAGGAAATTAAGTATCTGTTGTTATTAGCAAATGTATAACACAAAACATAACAGTATTCTCCAGCCTTCTTGAAATCTTTATTGCCTTTTAGAAACGAAACGCTTTATTAGATTCCTAGGTATTTGTGTTTGCGTGCGCATTGTTCTCAGTAATGGAAGTGAAATTACCTCTTTTTACCAACAAATTAAAAGCTTGAATAACTTGGAATTAAAACACTTCAACTCCAAATTAAATAAAAACTGAATTTATAATTAAAAATGTAACCAACCAGAGGCTATGATTGCTTTCCCCCTCTAAACAAATTAGTTGTCGTTTTGAGTAACCAATAACTTCTTTGGCTTCAAGAGCAATTCTTTTAAAAAAGTGTCCTCTTTAGAGTTGTCCGTAATTACCGTGCTTAGTATTGAAACTGTGAATAGGTCGCTCGAAATTACGGGTGTTTGATGATGAATACCAGCAGCGATGACGAGTCATTTAATAGCAAAGGAGTCAAAAAAGAATCTAAAAGAAGCAATTACAAATGCTAAACTGAGATTGATGTTAAAAGAAGGATGCTTGATACAGCAATAGTTATTGCTAATCGGATTGCAGAGATAACAGCCATTGCTGGATACGTAAAAGTGTTCAGACTAGCACTACAATGATCAAACCGCGAGGAGAAGTCGATTCAAGAAATTCTACCTCACTACATAGAGTAAATATTGGATTGGTTGAGTGGTAATTCCCTCTGAGACAACTTAAAAAGAAACTTGCCGCTGAAGACCAAATAGACGCGTCAACTACCATAATCCACAAACGGAAAACTGGAAGAGTAATGATATACTGTTAAAAATTCATCTCAGAACCTACCTTCAGGAACTCGCTAAACAACAAAAGTAGTTAAGGTAGGCGACAATGCGCCTGTTGATGTAGATTTGGAAAAATAATTCAAGAGGACGAATTTATCGGCACCGCTACTATCCTCCGTGCCCCATGCAGCACGCCTCTAAACATAGTCAAGGAATGCTGGAGCATCATTAAGATTGCTCTGAAACCCCGGATTGCCGAAACATTTGAAGTAATGACGGTGTAGGGGCAAGGTGAATTCACGAGGGCCACGTGACAGGCATTCAGTAATGCGAGTTCGTAGAGTGACGAATCCCTGTTGGTTATAGACCGCAAGATAGATATTATAGGCCCGCAACTTTAGGACGAACAAATAGAAACCACATGGTCCCACTAAGGAACACAGAGAATATCACAAGGACCTGATCTCAAAAGATACCTTGAGTTACATTTCAACCTTGACCACACTAAACTAAAAATGCTCGCAGAAATAGAAAATATACCAATATATATATATATACAATCATGACAATAATGAATTTACTGATGAGGAAATTAAGAAAGCTGTTAAAAAAACTATGTAATAATAAAGCACCACTGAATGTTGAGGGTGAACTTTTGAAAATAGCTTACTTTCTCCCTGAACTGAATAACAAGTTTCTCAATTTTATGAAAAAAGTTTAGAATCAGAAACGCATGCTCAAATATGAGGTTTATTGGACATTATGCACTATGGAAACAAAAAGTTACCTATCAAGACCCACGCACATACAGAGGTATTTCAATTGGATCCATTATGGTGAAAGTATTAATGAACACTATATTATCTAGACATACATCGTTTTATGAAAGCCAACTCTTCGCAACTAAGTTTGGTTTTCGTTCTTAGGGTATAATGATGGCATATATGTCATCAAAAAACTCCCGGAAATTGCATACCTAATAGGAAGTTGCATACCTGCTATGTCGACCTCAGAGCAGCATATGACCACATCAATAGAGATTTCCTTTTCTCATCCATTAAAAATCACTTTCCAAGTTTCGAATCCACTGAATGCATTGGGTCTAATAGAGGAACTTTATCGATCCACAAAATCTTGCATATATAGCGAAGATCCCAACACCGAAACATTTCAGGCGCCATCAGGAGAACGACTAGGAGGAAATAAGAGTCCCTGTCTATTTAATCTTTTCCTAAGTCTGCGCATTTACAAACACAGATGTGAAGAGGTGCGCACTGATCAGTTAAACATTCCATATCACATCTCAAACGAATCAGCGAATAGAAGACAATGATCCTGCTTTCCCTGCACTGATGATTGGGAGGGAGGCTACATAGGTATTCATAGTAAGGATAAGAATTATCTTAGACAAAAAAATAATCATCCTCTACAAAATCTGTCTGTATTTCTGAGATGAAATATTGTAATTATTTACATTATTTACATTGTTCGGGTCGTTGCCCTATCTTTATTGCTATGTTTGTAATGAACAAAACAATATCTAGATTTAAAATTCAAATGCTAAGCACTGACTCATTGATTTTGTTAGAAATTAAAAAGACTCGAATTTACAAACTTTGCTTAACACACACGCAAAAGCGAATGCAAAACAAAACTTGTGAAATTTCACACCTTGATGCGAAATGTTTTTCGGACAATAGAAAACTAGGAAACATTTAAAAACAAAATTCAAATAATCTTCAATTCTTAGAAACAAATTCTTTTACGGACCTTTTTGTGAGCCGACGCGAAGTTTGTTCGTTGTTCAATGGAAAGGCTCGAATCATATCCGGGAGTGAATTCCCAAATGACATTTTCAAGTCCCACAAACAAAATAAAAGTTCGCCTGTCACCAGAGCGAAGGAGACAAGCATATTAACACGTCCCTCGACAAACGTCAAGCGATCGTTATTATTATCTCTACCTTTCTCCCTCACCTCTTTTATACTTGATAAACGAACGGAACATTTTAAGACTGAGCGATTACTTCAAAGACATTCCTACCCTACGATAACGCTCATATATACATACATACATCCACACATACGTTCCTGCCTACGTACATATAAACTCATTTTTGCAAGGACTACTAAGAACATTTTGACGACCTTGTATCAACTAACAAGGTCAAATCAAACTAATCTGTTTCAACACTCATACACTTCACTATAACTGATAACCCACTATACGTTCACGACATTTCAGCCGTTGTACACTCCGGCATTCTTCAGGTGATTGGAATTTCGAACGGAACCCTTTATTTCGTCAACCAGGGTAGATTGTTCTAGTTCCACATGCGCTGCCTCTTCCGGGTGTCTCAATTATCTCCCTTTAACTCAACGCTCCCAGTTTTTGTGAATATGGCAATAAAGATGAGGACAACAGTCTGAACAATGTAAATAATGTAAATAATCCTCTACAAAGTATTCCAAGAAATAGGACTCAAAATAAACATGTCCAAAACAGAAACAATTATATGAAATCAGAATGAAGTCAGTGACGGTACCTACTCTGAATACATCATAAAAATTCATATTTGTATATAATTTCTATATATATGACATAGATCGTATCTTACAGAACAATTCATATTTGTTATTCCTTTCTTTCATCTACCCTGGTTCTTCCTTCCGCTGTATTAAGGTGTTAATATATCAAGGATATACAAATGTCTATAATGAAAAACTGAAAATATTCTCTCTTCCCTAGCACCTTCATAATAGCTTCACTGCCAACAGGAATTTCTCGGATAGGGTACTGATTACACTATATTGATGAAGCAATTAATGAAGCAATGTCTGCAATTGCCCCAGGACTGTACATGAAAACATACAATAATGTAGAAAATGATTTTGCACCAAACTTAGCCCAACAAAATCTCCAAATAGAAGACAATGAGTGAACAGATTAATTTCTAATTAGTTGTCTGCGATTATATTGTTCATTCGTTCGATTGTTTGCAAATTAATACTTTATCTATTTGTACTGATAAAATTTGAACTTTAAATTCAACTTTTGTCAATTTGAAATTCACACGTTTATTAACACATTTTAATATCAAATTGAATTTTTCGATTTGGAAGTAAAAATGTATAGATTAAATAAAAAAAAAACTACAAAAATTATACAAATTCAAGAAATTATTCCCACTGATGACAACATGACGATATAATTATAAGTTTGAAGTATTATAGTCAGCGATGAGTCGAGATAAAAGTCAAATATAGAATACGGAATTTACATTGTTTACCGTCAAAGATTGTAAAGACTTCACAAAATCTGATTCTGTATTGAACTATTTCCTCTTGTGTTCATCTTTTATATACAGGGTCTTTCAGGGATGAGCGGTCATAATTCGCCCCAACATCCTATCCTTTGTATCTCCGGATTTCTTTGTCACATTTTCTGTCGACTGCCAAAACACATCTTACTTTTGTACTTGTTTGATTTCAGCGTGTAGCCGCAAAAGATTTCTACGAACGAGAATTACGAGAAAAGAAAAGTTAGCATAAAATTTACGGTTACATCGAGAGCTAATTCAACAGTAAAGTAATGAGACCTTGCTGCCAATCTAGTACTGCGCTTAAATTCATAATACCTAAGTACCATCGCGAAGAGTTCATCCGAACAATTACCATGAAAGTATTTATAGAAAAGGCACAGGGAAGCAACATTATGTCGGTGGGAAAGTGACTGAAGCCGAAACACCAGGTCAGGACCAATAATGTTGCTGATTCTTCTTTGCATTTTATCAAGGAGCTCTAAATATCAGGAGCATCATATATGTGGCAGGAATATTCTAGGCATGGGCGAATTGTTTTCACATGGAATGGTAGGCATAGATATGTAAGAAGAATTGTTTTATCAGCTGACTTAACAATGGATTCAATGTAGTCTTTCCCCTTCATGTCAGCCGAGAATGTTAACCCGAGAAGTTACAGCGAGTTACTCTCCTGGGGGTTAACATCAGTCATATGTTTATGGGTGGCAGAAAGTCGTATTTGAGATTATTAAGAGAGAGAGCAGTTTAGTTTTAGAGGCGTTCAAATTAACAAACCATTTTTTGTCCCAGTTAATAACAGACCGTAGGTTGTTTTTGAGATCAGCTGCTAATTTGATTTTATCGAACTGATCAGATCTAGTATCGAAACAGGAGTAAATACCAAGTTGAGAGCTGATGTCACCAGGAAAGTGGTTTTGAAATCGAACTTTGTTTTTAAGGAATGACATACCTTTTCCACAGCTAGCTTTTTATAATTTGTTTTTATGGAATAAATATGTCATAAAATTTCAACTTGTATTTGCTTTCGGTATATATCGAATTGGAATAAGAATTCAGAAATTAAAAATTCATCTTATTTCAAGAAGAACAATTCAAAGATAGATAAATTAAGCCGATTTTTTAACAAAGCTATGTTCTAGGAAACCTCTGTTGTCCGTAAATAATGTAGAAAAATGACTCTTTTTTTCATGATCATCATGTCACTCAGTGACGAATCAAACTTTTGAGCTACCACCAAAAGTCAGGTGGAAGGTTTGATATATATATCTATCAACCACAATAAAGGATGGAAAAAAGAGAAATTATGATATAGGGAAATCTGCGTGTGGTTTTGGTGACCTGGTACAATGCGAAAAATCCATTAATGAGAAATGAATAACAAAATATATTATAAATAGTCAGCTTCAAAGGCTGGACATGTTGCGTGAGAAAAATAAAAAGCAAGAGGTTATTATCAAAGAAAATGGTGTTCCAGCATACACGGTGAAAACAGCCAAATCATAGTTTCAGTTGCAAACTTAGTCCATGATGTTTTCGCTTGGTTAATTGTCAGATGTTAGAACCTAATAGACAACATATGATTACATATTAAAGTCAAACTGGTTGGGAGAAATTTTTGAACACTGATAACAATTTCAGGAGTCAGTGATGAATGGAACAACATTGATGCAACTCTGCAAACAACTCTCAGACAATTTGTCTAAATAGTTCAGTTTTCTGAAAAAGAAAATCTGTTCCATATAAAACATACTCTGCATACAAACCCAATATGCACTGTTGTATAACATTACCGCATATTGTAATAATATGTGCTAAAAGAAAAGAAAAAGAGTAATTTCAAAAACTTGATTAAAAAGCTAGCTTTTTTTCTTTTCACAGTAGTGTACATAAGACTACGAATTTCTGTTTGAGCAGTTGTTGCAATGGCTACAGAATATATTGTGTTTGATTAAAAAATAATGTATAAAATAAAAAAATAAGATAATCATGAATACTATCGTGATACTTACGAGGGTCGTTCAAAAAGTTCTAAGCTTCACTCAGAAGGAGTTGGAGAAACAAGACATTTTTTACTATTTTCCAATATAGTCCCCTCTTGACATCAAAGCCCTTAGTCCAACGATGCTTAAGTAATTCAACCCCATCACGAGAGAAGGTGGCGTCCTGGTCCTCCAAAAACTCCTGCACAGCACATATGATCATTTCATCATTGTTTCCAAACTGCGAACACGCAGGTGGGATTTGAGTTTAGGAAATAGGAAGAAGTCAGATGGTGCTAAGTCTGGTGAGTAAGGAGGGTGGGGTAGCAATTCAAAGCCATAGTGGCTGCTTCAGGATTGACTCTTTTCAACTTCTTCTCTGGTGTCAGAATAGTTGGGACCCGTCTTGCAGGCAGCTTGCTCAACCTCAAGATCTCTGTTAAAACGATATGAACCGAACTAGAACTAATGCCTATGAACTTAACTATCTGCTGGACAGTAAAACTTATTTCATCCAAAAACCATACGGTGAATGTCATCAAGTTGTTCATCACTGGTTGAGGTTTTTGAATGACCTGACCGAGGGTCATCTTCTGTGTTGTCCTTGTCTTGTTTGAATTTTGCAGTCCACTTCTTCACATTTACATAGGAAGGGGGGAGTCCTCAGCAAGTGCCTGTATCCTATCCTCATGAATTTCTTTGGGTTTCATACTTTTCTTTTGTAGATACTTTATGACTGCTCTAGCTACTGTTTTGTCCATTTTTAAATTTGTTTCACACCCCTCACCTTTGTATTGGCCTTACCTGCACAGAAATTAAGACAGAAATCTGAATTAGTTTTTCTAGTTTTATAAGAAGTGGTAGCATGTTGCCACAACAAAAATGTTCAGCTATGGCTCTTCTTTCTCGGTTAGGCTTAGAACTTTTTGAACGACCCTCGTATAAAACGTGTCCGGATTTTTCCTTATCTGTTAATTTAATTTTTCTTCCTCTTGGGATTATCAGATCAGTAATCACAGCTTGCGAAATAGACTGGGACAACGAATAAAGATTTGTCCTTCGAGATGAGTTCTGATTTCAAAAAGCGAGCAGTCAACATCAAAGACCGTGCTCGGATTGGACCCAGTCAACATTGCCCAAAAGAACATCCAGATTCTTTGATTTTTCAAATTTGCCTTAAGGTGAGAAAAATATTTTCTCTTACTCTCTTATTTTATTAATAACGCCTAAGCATGAAATAATAATATTTACGTCTATAATTGGTCCATTTTCAAATACGGTAACTTCTTTAGTAAATTCAAATGGGGGATAATTTTGAGTAACATTTTGGTTATATGGAATTCATTCACCTCTTCTGTTCATTGTTATTAATCCATCCGTCTTTCGCTACTAAATTCTGTCAGTTATCTCCTTTTCCTTTATCACTCCCCCTCTTCCCAAGACGCAATAGCTTACAGTACAGAAAAGGCACTTCTCTCCATCCATCTGCGAACATCTTTGGTCTTTGGTGACTTTAATGCTCACCACGACGCGTAGATTAACATTCTAAAGGTGCCGGTATATAGACTTTAAATTCCGAGATTTTCTTTATGACGCCCTTGGACTGATATCTTCAACCAACCCAAGTGAAAATTGCGCCGCTGAGGTTTCTTCTTAAGTCAAAGCCGTCATGGACGCTTTCATCCCTTCTCAGAAATACCAGGTGAAACCGCAATCTTCTCCATGGTTCACATCAGCATGCTCGGTCGCCATAGCACACAGGAATACCAGCATGGCAGTTTTTGTCGTAACAGGTACCTATTTTCTGATGCTCGTAATAAATGTAAGCGAGTCCTCGAAGAAGCTAAATCCATGTTTGCTGAGCGAATGAGGTACCGCATAGCCTCTAAAAACTTTACCACTTGTGACTACTGGTGTTTTTGTAATAGGGTACTAAATAAGTGCAAGGTCTCTATCCTCCACGCTTCAAACGATTTGAGGTGTCATCATCTTCTTTTGATAAAGCTGAATGCTTTGCCTGTAAATTCTCTTCAAACTCTACTCTTGACTCATCTAGGGTATCCCTGCCTGACTTCCCACTTAGAACTGATTCTCTGTTGAATGATATGCATATAACCCCCTTTAGGGTTTCTGCTATCATCCCTAACCTAGATTTCCACAAAGCATGTGAACCCAGTGGTATCGCTGTAATAGTCATAAAGAAGTGTGCTCCCGAACTTGCTCCTGTTCTCTTTAAACTGTATAATAAATGACTCAGTGCCTCCTGCTTCCCTGCCTGCTGGTAGTCATCATCTGTTGTTCCAGTTTTTAAGAACTCTAGTGAACCGTCCGACCCATTCAACTATCGGCCTATTAGCCTTCTACCTCTTTTGGAGAAACTCCTAGAGGCCTTAATCAATGTTGAATTGGTTCGTCATCTCTCATCACAGGGCCTTTCTTCAGACAAGCAATACAGCTTTCGTTTCTCTAAGTCAACTGCTGACGTACTAACGATAATCACGGAGAGAGTTTATCAAGCTCTAGATACAAACGGTAAAGCCCATGCTGTAGCATTGGACACTGTGAAAGCCTTTGACAGGGTTTCGCATTCAGGTCTTCTTCACAAGCTGAAAAGTTACAGTATTTCCGGGCACATTTTTTAGCTGATCCAGTGGTCCCTATCAAATCATGAAATGAAAGTAATCCTGAACGGCCACTCATCTACATCCTTTCGTACTAACGCGGATGCCCCCCCCCCACCAAAGAGATCCTTCCTTGGTCCTACTCTGTTTTTAATCTTCATTAACGACCTTTCCAATGACATCAGTTCAACTTGGTATCTACGCTGATGGTACTACCATTTATTCCTGCCTCGATAGTAAGGTTGATTACTCTGACAAGGTCAGAATGACAGCTGATGTCCAAAACGACCTCCAGACCGTCTTAACTGGGGCAAATATAGCTTGTCAATTTTTAATGCCTCCAAAACTAAACTTCTCTCCATCAATCATCTGAGAGACCTCTCTCCTCAGTATGGCTGAAAGTGACTCATTGTACTTTCTCGAGCTCACGTTCTCAGCTGAGAAATGTGCACCCACCTAATAAAGAGGCGGAAAAAAACCTGAAGACACGCACCAATAGGGGCCTTTAACGATATTTAAAAATTTTCTTTCAGCTTTCTTTCTTTTCTTTCAGCTTTCTTTTCGTTTTCAGCGGTGTCGTGGTCAGCTTTTATGTTATTTTTGTTATTCTTTTTAGTCATCATAGAGGTCGTCAGTGTAGTCCTTGCGAATGCCAAAATCTTTCAGCCTTTTGCTTACCTTGCGGCTGCTATCGACTTTCGTGTGTGAACGTCAAACTCCCTCCTGCTCCCTACTTCCCTGCAGTCAGCCGGCTACTTTCGCGTGTGACATCTTCTAGTACCCTCTGAACCGTGTTATTATATGCTCTCGAAAGAGGCTCAAATGAACGTCAACTTTAAATTTTCGAGGGAGAAAAATTTAAAAAGCAGTTAAATATATATAGTTTCAAAACATATAATAGAGAACTGAAAGGCAGAAATAGAAAATATTTGAATTAAAACTTATTTTGTAATATACTTTGATCACTTTGCAAAATGATATTTGAACTCATCACAAAATGACTGTTAGTGAGATACCTGTGCGTCATGCCTGCTACAGATAGATTTTATATTAGGCACCAATTTAGTCAGCTAAAACCTCAAGTCTCTTCGTTTAGTGATATCCAGTCGATTTCTTTTCTTCAATAACAAATCATTCAGCTAAATATGAAGATGAAAATGGTAACAACAAATTTCTTGCAATGGTGGTTGAATTTTTATGTATGCATACTGTATATGAAACGCAATTATTAACGCGCATTAAAATTAACACTTTCACTCAGACTTTTAATAACTCATTCTCGAATTGCCCCCTTATTCTTAGTAAGCCGAAGGGTACACATCCTACGCATGCCCCACCAAAATATTACCATGCACCCCACGTTGGGAATCATTGACCTAGAGATACGAAAGCCATATTGTTTATCTGAAAGAAGACAGTTATATTAAGTGTTTGGTTGCGAGAGAAAGGAATAACGAGGATTAGAATTTGAACAACGTTTATTGTTAATATACATGGTGCCGTACAAATATCACAAAATAGGTGGAATGTCCGTATTGTCAGGATGGTGATCAGGGTTAAGAAAAGCCGGGAGCAGTGTCGTACAGATACCGCAAAATAGGTGGAATGTCCGTATTGTCAGGATGGTGATCAGGGTTAAGAAAAGCCGGGAGCAGTGTCGTACAGATACCGCAAAATAGATGGAATGTCAGTTTCTGGGTTAAGAGAAAAACCGGGAGTTGACATATTTTTGTTCTGACCTAGGTCACAGTATATGGACGGTGTACGTGTTGATTATGCCGAAGTGACGGCGTTGGGTTAGCGAAATGTCGAGGTTGGGAGGCTTGTTCTATGGAACGGCCTTGCACGTGTTGGTGGATTGGCGACACAGTGGTGGGTCGAGTGGGTTGCATGCTTGCGAAGTTGGAGTCGCTCCCTTTCAGAGTCGGACTCGTTGCTTGCAGAGTCGGAGTCGCTTGGTTGCGTAGTCGGAGTCGCTGCTTACGGTGGTAACTTGATTGCGGAGTCGGTATCTGACTATCATGATACGAAGGTGCAAGCGTGAGTAGTCGGGAGAAGTCGATGCAGAGAGTGGTTTTGGTACCATATGTAATGGAGATGTAATGGTTTGAACGTAATATAGCGAGTTCTAACATGTGTTTAAATTCTGTCTTTGCAATTTTTTATTTCTCAGAACTCAGTCTCCCCTGGTTAGAATGGGTTGGTTGGCCGGTGATCTTTCTATACTGCTTTCTATACTGCTTTCTATACTGCTTTGTACATTGCCAGATTTCGTATGTTTCATTCTCAGGTAAAATGAGTCAATTCCAGTAGAAGTGTATGGAGACTGACTTTCTTTAATTGTATGTTTTGTTACATTATATGTGAGCGTTCATCTTGACATCGGCTTGATAAAAAAATCCAGGAGAAAGCACGGTGTAATCCAAAATTTAAAGTGAGGGGTTTCTTGTCTATGTCTCAATCTTGAACCCGTTTGCTGCCAGTCGTTTTATATGATGTATGTATTAACTGCTGCCCTGGTTTGGATGGTGTGACGTTGACTTCTGCTCCTGAGTCGAGTAAAAATAAATATCCATGAATTTTGTCACAGATATGGAATAGACGACCTTGTTTTTTTCACTGACAACGGTTGTCACAACTAGCTGAAGATTTCGTTTCCCTGGAATACACTATCGGTTTGGCTCACTGTACTTTCGTGCATCTTTTCCAAATTTATAGTGATACCAACATATCTTATAATGACGTCGTTCTCGGGACTTACTCCGGCTACCTCGAAGTCGTGGCTGAAAACGGTTTTATCATGAGAACGAGAGTGAAGAAAAGGTTGACTTTTTTGCTTCGCCAGGCTTTGGAATTGAATGTTAGCTCAGTCATGTTCTCTTCTATCCGAGATAATATATCTTGCTTGTCTTGTGGCGGTTCACTTGTGTAGTGTAAGTTGTTGATGTCGGTTGGTGTTGTCATGGATCTTATCAGCGATTTCTGCTAGTCGATTGAGGTTTAGCTCTTCCGGAAGTGATGCTAAATTTTTGCGTCATATGGGTATGAAGTTTGTCTTCCATAGTTTTTTTTTTAGCACTGTGTCAAAACATTGAGTTGTTACCCAACAGCACTCTCATCTTTCTCAGAAGTTGGGATGGCTTCATGTCAACAAGACTGAGGTTGTTGAAAAGATATTTTATTGTTTGTTACGTTGTGTCTGGTCGTTTCTCAACGTCACTTGGTCATCAACTTTGTTGCGGATTTAAATCAACAAAGTAAAAAGTGAAAATGGTGTTTAAATATAAAAATATATATTTATATTTTCGTGTTTGTATAAGTAAATTTTTCTTAATATATATGACTGTTGAAGTTCTTATAGTTCTTGTTTTGAATTTGTTTGCTAAAATGAAAAGAAATGTATGCGTGGGAAAGAAGAGACAAGAGAAAAAGTAAGGAGGAAAGTTTAAGTGTCACGTAGTTTGGTGAGGAAGACGGGTGAATAAGTAAAGGAATTTTTTAAGCCGATACGTCGTGGAACTGTTGCCGCTCCTTTTCTTTTGTTTGGTCTAGAAACTTTGCTTATATACCCTTCAAAAGGATTACGAAGCATGTATTTTATTGTTGGCGAGAACACGACCCGTTGGTTGAAAAATTCAACATTGATAAGAAAGTGGTAGCGGGACGCTAAACAACGAATATGTATAACAAAAGATGTCAGTCAAAGGAGTTAATAAGTTCATAAAGAGTTCCAGTCTGTAAATAATTAAAACATACATGATAATGTTATTTCAGTAAAAAAAAAAAAATGCAATATCATGTGTGAACATACTACAAATTCGCCTCGAACATTACGAAAAATAATTCAATAAAACTCAAAAAGTAATTTTTTTTGTTGAGTTGGTGCTTGCATAATTTAATAAAACAGATTATTTTCTTCCAGATTTGACAAGAAAAAATACACGGTATATTTATTTTTACAAATAGTTTCAGTGCGATTTTTAAATTCATCCCGCTGCTGTTCGTAACAAGAGTTTTTTATTAATTATTATTATTAAATGAAGGCATGTTTCAAGAATTGAAAAATGTGTAATACCATTTTCGAGTGTGAACATTTTTGTAGATAATTAAGCTAGCTTTTAATTAATTTCTTTTTATAATTCTAATGATGTATAAAAATAAAAACATTACTTATATTAAGTTTCATAAAAGCGTTGTGAGTGCCAATCGACCGTACAACTAAAAAGGTGGACACAAAGGCAAGGAGATTGGCAATAGCAAAGAGGGATGACAAACGCAGATGTTCCGTTGTAGACGATGGAAATCGTGTCATTATTTGCAAACGGTGGATGGTAAGGCGACAGAGGTCGTTCGTTCGGGAACAGTATCCGGACGTTGGAACTGGTCGCTGGACGTCAGTGGGCACTGGATAGGATCGTCAGGCGTCAGCGGGCGCTGGAACAGGTAGCGAGACGTCGGTAAAGCGCTGCAGGAGTGAGCCGGAGATTGCTGGAAGCTGCAGGGGTGAGCTGGAAACTGCGGGAAGCTGCAGGAGTGAGCTGGAGACTGCTGAAAGCTGCAGGAGTAAGCTGGAGACTGCTGGAGTGTGCTGGAGAGGGCAAGCAGTAGTGGAGAGTGAAGTGAGTGGAGCCTCGATGAGTGGTGATGGAATGACTTTCGGAAGTTAGCCCTGAAAAGGACTGTTTGAACAATTGCTACTGGGTCCCGTCAGCTTCTGGGCTCGGTCGACTTGACTGGGCGCGTCAAAGTCGCGATTCAGGAAGGCTCCCTGCTCCCCTGGCTGGCGGTATTTACTTAACTCCCACGGGGTCAAGATGTGACACAAGGTCGTTTTTCGTGGGAAACCCGAGCGTTTCTGCATAGGGTCTACTGGTCATGTCCAAGCTGGTCAAAGTTTAGTCCAAGTTTTGGTCATAACATGTCCAAGCTGGTCAAAGTTTAGTCCAAGTTTTGGTCATAACATGTCCAAGCTGGTCAAAACTTAGTCAAGTTTTGGTCCAAGTTGGTCTTGGCTTGTCTTAGCAGGTCCTGATATGGTCCAAACTAGACTTTGCCATGGTCGCAACCCAGCCCGAAGGCCGGGCTGCGGCCTGGCCGGCTAAAAACCGCTGGGAAGTCTCTGGCATCTATATAAGACGGTTCATACAAGAGAAGCGGTAACGCTAAACAAGTAAATGAATATAATTAATTTCAGGCCGTATTAATTACATTGTTAAGTATTAATTGTCAGTTTGAAAGGAGGTCGTTGCTATTTTTAGCACACAAGGGTCGTGACCTTTCTCTACCGGCAGGCATATCCGGGGTTGTTTACGAAAAGGTGGGAGTGGTGATCGGGCACACTGCGACAAGGCCAACGTATCACCAGAACACCCACAACAGATTTTCAAGAGATTTTTAAATTTGTTGTTTTCAGGTTTCGTCTATAATGGATGTTCGATATGTGATGAGTGACCATGCCAATGCTTTAAAAATATCTAAAATCGTTATTTACATGCGTAAATTTAGTCTCCTTATTTACCTTTAGGCTATTTTATTTCAAATAAAACCAAAACTTAACTTCAAAGAAGACATTTAAATTGCATTTTTTCCGTTTTTTAGGATGTCCATGGGGGTACCCAAATTGTCATTTGGTCTCTAGTCTCTTTAAAATAATATAATTTTTAAGAAGAAACAAAATTTTTTAATAACGTAAGGAAAATTTTTTATCATGTGTTCGGGTTTTCATATTCTTTTTATCTTAGACCATTTAAATGTCATTAATGTCAGGTTGAAGACATTGGTGAGTCAGTTACACAAACTGCACACAGCATTACCTGAAATGTGAACTTTATTTCGGCGGTTTCCGTTAATCGATATATTTCTGTTTACTTCTCGTCCTAATCATTGATATTATTAAAATGTATTTTTATTTTTTAATAAAAAAACGTATTCATTATAAAAGTAAATAATGAATGAATATGTACTGAAATTTTCATTTAAATTGGATAATTCCCTGATTTCTAGTAATTTAAAAAAACGCTCAACACCGCCCATTTTCCATTTGTGGTACTCAGGTTGGGAAACTTTGAAATCGACATGTATTAGAGAAGTGGTGTCCTATATCAAAGTTTCGAGGGCGAGACCTTAGTGCCCGCCCTGCGAAAATGAATAAATATGTCGGTCATATTGTGTTCAGCAGATTTTGTCGAGGTCACAACCTAGCAGGATGTCCCGGAAAAGGAGCTTCCAAGAAACAGCAGCAACCGAAGCAGCAGCAGGCAAAAGAGCAGCGACCAAAGCAGCAGCCGAAACAGCTACAACAACAGCAGCCGAAGCCGCAGCGACAGCCTGAGAAGGAGCAGCAACAGCAGAAGTCGCCGGAGAGGCTGCAACGACAGAAGCAGCGGGAGCAGACGAAGCAATGGAGGCTGACAGAGCAGCAACCTGAGAAGGAGCTCCATGAAAAACCTGAGTAGCAGGCTATCCAGCTACAAGAGGATTTACCGCAGCTGGATCTGTACATGGAGGTGGAGAAAGTGCCTCCATCGCGATCCTCCTCGCTGAAAAGGGGGGGTGAAGGAGGAGAAGGAGGAGAAGAAGGAAGAGGACCCAAAGTGCACCAAAAGAGAGAGGAATTGTGTCGGTTCCCTTAAAAATACAACTTAAAAGATGTCTATTAAGCTAGCTAGCTTGAATGTGAACGGCTTGAGAGATCGGAGTAAGACAGCCCGCCTGCTTCGTGTTCTCATGTCGTTTGGTGTGGATGTGGCCGTGATCCAGGAGGCACACTTTGTTTGCGACGTCGATGCTAGAGTGCTGCCTAATGACTTTGTCGTCTATTCAGCATACGAGGATTCGCAGTGGTTCGTTTCGGGTAGTTGCGGTTTATGCGCCCAACGATCATGGAGAGCGTGTCGACATTTTCCGTCAGTTGGGGCCGTTCCTAATGGATTTGTCGCGCTTAGTCTTATTGGGGTACTGAATCTCAAGATAGACAGGGGGCGGGCAGCTAGTGGGGAGGCAACGGTTGATCGTAGCTTCGTTCATCTGATTGACGAATTTGGGCTCATCGATAGATACCGGGTCGATCACCCGGAACAGGAGATGTGGATATGGGCTCGTAATTGGCCGTCTCACTAGGTAGCCAACTACCTGGACAGAATGTTAATGAAAAGGGTCGACCTAGATTTACTAGATTGTCCCACATTCCACCGGTTATACTATTCGGATCATAGACTCGTCTGTGCCCGGATGGTGTTAGGCAATTGGCCTAGAATAGCTGGACACTCGAAGTTCAATCCGTCCTTACTAGACAGGCGGGACTTTTAACAGCTGACTAGAGTAGTGCAGCGGGAATTAGTTGGGGCGATATTAGGAGTAGGTGGAGGGAGAGGCTTAAGGATGGGATTAGGTCCTTCACCACTGAATCTAACCAATAAGGTTATCGATAAGGCTAAAAAAGTGAAGACTCTAGAAGATAGTCTGTCCTGGGCGGTGGCTGGCGGGGGTTGGAATCCCATAGAGATAATCGGTCGCTATGCAGGCACTGAAGCGTGAGTCTAGTAGTTAGGTCAATTATAGGTTAAACTTTTTTTTACGTTGCTAGTCGTGGCTAGAATGGTGGTGTGGACGTCGTGAAAGGAAGGAATCTTGAGAGATGAACATTATTCGTATCAGGATCTGGTTGTTTTCTTTAAGCAACAGCTTAGGGTAAAAATCAGATCTAATCGAAAGCGTTTGATTTCAGCAGATTTCAACGAAAGGTGGGTGACTGAGGCGAGCCTGGTTCGTGTGGACCCAGTTCCTCGTAATAGCCACCGAAAGTCGCAAGAAAAGGATGGTCATACTATCAACAGATACACATTACTTGATGCCTATCCACTGCCCCGTCTAAGATTTCTCAGAAGTGTCTACCATCAAGCCAGAGGATAAGCCTTACATGGCATTCGAGGCCTGTGGTCGGCTATACCATTTCCGCCGAATTCCTTTTGGGGTGACAAATGGCGTGACTAGTTTCAGAGGGTTGTAGCTGAAATCATCTCAAAGGAAAAATTGAAGGCTATTGTTGTGTACATAGATAATGTTACAGTATGTGGCCACAACCAAGCTGATCATGATCACAACCTCAGACGATTCATAACTGCTGCCAAGAAATATAATTTGACTTGAACAATGAAAAAGGTTCTTTCAAATTGAAAAGCATCCAGCTATTGGGATACATCGTCAAAAATGTCACCATGAAGCCAGATTCTGAGTGACTGAAACCCCCGAATGGAATTACCAATCCCTAGAAATATGCCCGCCTTACGGCAAGCTCTCGGTATGTTCACTCACTATTCCCAATGGGTTACATCTTTTTCAGAAAAATACACACATTGACGCAGGTATCTACTTTTCCTTTGTCCTGTTTCGCAATCAAAGCATTTCAAAATATAAAAAGGGACATAATGCTAATTCTGCCATTTCTGATGTGGATCCATCTATCTCTCTTGTAGCCGAGACTGATGCTTTCGACTGTGCTGCCTCACTTAGACAATTCGGTGGTCCTATAGTTTTTTTTCAAGAAGATTTCGCGGCCCGAACGACAACACTTTACCATAGTCGTGGCTTCGTGAAAATGGAGGCACTACCTGATTGGTCGACATTTTGAACTGATAACTGACCAAAAGTCGGTCTCGTTTATGTTTAATCCGAAAACGACGAGTAAAATAAAAAACGAGAAGATAGCTAGATGGAGAATGGAGCTTTCTTGCTACTCATTCGACGTCACCTACCGCCCTAGTAAGGAGAATGCAGTGGTCGCCACCCTTTCAAGAGTATGTGGCTTGGTAACCGGCTTAGAAGGTCTCCAGAACATACACAAGGAATTGTGCCACCCGGGTACCACGAAAATGACCCATGTAGTTAGGAGTAGAAACTTGCCATATTCTGTCAAAGATGTAAAAAGAATTACGAACTCTTGTAAGATATGCGCAGAAAACAAGATATGCGCAGAAAACAAACCACCTTGTAAGATATGCGCAGAAAACAAACCACCTCCAGCAACATTCATTAATGCGACACCTTTCGAAAGGCTCCACCTGAATTTTAAGGGCCCACTACCCTCAAAAACAGAAATTAAATACATGCTCACAATAATAATAGACGAGTATTCAAGATTTCCCTTCGTCATCCTCTGTCCGGATGTAACGGCTGCAACAGTAATTCAAGGTCTCTGTTCCCTTTTCTTCGTTTTAGAATGCCCACATATATCCACTCTGATCGTGGATCTGCTTTTATGCCGGGCGAACTCAAGCAATTTTTGCAAGAACGAGGAGTGGCTGTAGGTCGAACGACTCCTTATAATCCCCAAGGCAATGGGCTGTATGAAAGATACAACGGGATAATATGGAAAACAGTACAGTCCGATCTCTGAGTGGGAAAGTCTCCTCTCAGTGGTCTTATACGCTATAAGGAGTCTATTATGAACAGCGACAAATGCTAGTCCACATGAAAGGTTCTTTTCATTCCCACGACGAAGTTCAGCAGGTACTCACTCCTATCGTTGCTTGCACAACCTGGGACAGTTTTACTAAAAAACCATGTTTGTCACAGTAAACATGACCCATTAGTGAGTGAGGTAGAACTAATTAAAGCCAACCCTCAGTTTGCACTGGTTCGAAATTCGGAGGGAAGGCAAACTACTGTCTCCTTAAGGGACCTAGCGCCGACAGGGAATGTCTTTGAACGCACAACTACTCCAGAGGGAGATACACTCCCTGTTCACAGAACCAGTCTGACCCCCTCAGGTAATCTTCTGCCATATACGTCAAGTCCAGAGTCACTACAAAATGAATCTGAATATTCCTACAGACCTCAAACTGATTCTATTTCGGACGATCTATCGGCACCACAGAAACGGCTTTACCCAATATCTGAGACAGATACCCAATCTTCAGATACCAAGCGGCCGAAACGCCGAAGAAAATGACAGCGTTTCGAAGCAAGATCCTTTAGCCGAAAGCCAGTCAAACAAGACAATCCCGAAACGTCGTCCGGTCCAGAGATGGATGCCGAAGGCGAGCCAACAAGTCGCCTCCAGAGAACTCGTAGAAGGCCAGGTCGATGGGAGAAGAGGTAGGTTGGTGGGTGAGAATGTAATATTCAGAAGTAATTGAGATTCTCTCTTCCACTTCTCGTGATATAAGCAGTTGATTTTTTCGACATGTATTGATAAAGTGGAATACATCTTATCTTTAAGTTTATTCGGGCTTTCTGTTTTCATTACACTCCCCCCCCCCTCTCTCTCTCCAAAATGTATGTATATGCTTTCCTTGGTACTAACTATTCCATTCTTTTTTCTCTGCTCGTAATGAGTGCAAGCGTGTCCTCAATGAAGTAAAGTTACTATTTGCTGTTAGAATGAAACAACGTATTACATCTCGCAAGTTTGGCTGTAAAGATTATTGGCGGTTCTGCAAGAGTCTACTGAAAAATCCCCAATCCCTCCAATCAATTCGCAGTCCTAACATCCACAGCTGATAAGGATGAATGCTTTGCTCGGAATTTCTCATTCAACTCAACACTCGACTCATCCGGAGTTCACACTGCTGATTTTCTCCCGAGAACTGAGACTCTACTGAGTGAGAAGTGCATAAGCCCTTCGATGGTATTGGGCATCATTTGTAAATTAGACTCTCATAAAGCAAGTGGTGGTGACGGGATACAGTCCTAAAGAAATGGGCCCATTAGCTGGCTCCAATTTTCTCCAAACTATACAACTATTGCCTCACTGATTCTTGCTCTCGTCCCTGTCTTTAAGAACTCTGGAGAACCTTCTGACCCATCTAACTACCATCCTATCAGTCTCCTACCACTCTTCACCAAAGTTTTCGAGGCTTTAATCAACACCGAAGTAGTTACCTCCCACGTTCTACTCTTAAACGCGTTCTCTTCCATTTCCTTTCATACGAACGCTGGTGTTCCTCAAGGCTCTATCCTTGGTCCTACACTGTTTCTAATCTTCATCAACGATCCTCCTGATGTCATCAATTCTCAAGTAGGTATCTACGCCGACTATATTACCATTTACTCCTGTCTCAATATTAAATCCGGCACTAACCTGACCATTGGTCTGTGGTTGACTGGGTCATGAAATGGCTTGTAAATTTTAATTCATCCAAAACGAAACTGCTCTCATTTACCCACCATAGAAAAACTTCCCTGCCTCCTATCAGCATCGCTTATGCTCAACCCCACGAGAGCGTCTCACTGCGCCCTGTTGGTCTCACGTTTTCCATTGATCCACCGCCACGAAAGTTGGTTCTCTGTGTCACATCTGAATCCATCCTTCACATCTACAAATCTACCATTCATCCATGTATGGAATACTGTTACCATATTTGATCTGGTGTCCCTGCTGTTCATCTCGAGGTTCCCGACAAAATTCAAAGACAGAAACGCAATGTGATCAGTCCTGATATGACATCTCGACCATAGTCACTTTCTTACAGACTTTTCTACAAATATGTTCATGTAAACTGATTTTCATTGGTGTCCCGACTGCAGGAATTTAAACGAGCTACTAGCATCTTGGTCCCACTCTTTTACTGTCGAAATAGTTAAATGTAACCGCCTCTTCTACTCCAACAGCTTCTTCTCTCGCACATCCCGACAGTAGAACTCCCTTCCTCTTGCTTGCTTCCCTGATAAGTATAATCTTCAAAAATTTAAATGTAATCTCAATCGACATTTTCTGGTGCCTTTATCTCCGTTCTTATTTTTATCCTTCTTTCACTTCCCCCCTTATACCCTTCTTTTCTTTTTCCCCCCCCTCCTTTTCTTTCCTTCCCCTTATACCCTATCTTTTCTTTCACTTCCCCTTATACCCTATCTTTTCTTTCCTTCCCCCCCTTATACCCTATCTTTCTTTCACTTCCCCCCCCTATCTTTTCTTTCACTTCCCCCCAAATACCTTTCTTTTCTTTCACTTCCCCTTATACCCTATCTTTTCTTTCACTTCCCCCTTATACACTATCTTTTCTTTCCTTCCCCCTTATACCCTATCTTTTCTTTCACTTCCCCTTATACCCTATCTTTCTTTCACTTCCCCCCTTATACCTATCTTTTCTTTCACTTCCCCCCTTATACCCTATCTTTTCTTTCACTTCCCCCCTTATACCCTATCTTTTCTTTCACTTCCCCTTATACCCTATCTTTTCTTTCACTTCCCCCTTATACCTATCTTTTCTTTCACTTCCCCTTATACCCTATCTTTTCTTTCACTTCCCCTTATACACTATCTTTCTTTCACTTCCCCTTATACCCTATCTTTTCTTTATACCCCTTATACCCTTTCTTTCACTTCCCCCTTATACCCTATCTTTTCTTTCACTTCCCCTTATACACTATCTTTTCTTTCACTTCCCCCCTTATACACTATCTTTTCTTTTACTTTCACTCTCTATAACCTTTTGCGTAGTAGTGGCACTCCCGCATTGCTTGGAGTGAAATGCTTATAAAAAATAGCCTTATAATATTCATGTTGATATTAGTGGTTGATAAGCTGAAGGTTTTGCTGCTGAATGAAGTATCACCACCATGACTGATATTCATGTGTGTAAATGAAATTCATGTTGATTCAATGTTCTTGTTTTTAGAAAGTTTCATTTTGTGTTCAGCGTCTCGTCACCATTGTGCGGTTGGATGTAGAAAAACTAGTTTTATGCGTGAAGAATATGAAGATTGTTGCGTATTCATTTGTAAGAGTCAGTAATTTGTATAGATAGTGCATATTTAAATGGCTGTGTGTGAGATGTTTATAATGTCGGTGAATGTGTGGAATAGTGTGAAGGTGTGGTGACAGTATGAGTGTTAACGCAAATTGGTAGACGCCGACATTAAAAAAAAAATACCAATTTATGACAGAATCTCAGTAACTATTTCACGAATGAAAAGCCTGGTTGAATACACTGTATTTAATTCGAGACAGGATTCTGGGAAATAGTCCTTAGCGGCACTTTTGACTAGGTGAAAGATATTTCTGTTTTTTTTTTTGTTATCTTTAACGACTACTGCAATTTGCTGATTTTGTTCAATTGGCTGTAAAAACCACGTATTATTATTATTATTAGTAGTAGTAGTAGTAGATGAAGAAGATGAAGAAGAAGAAGAAGAAGAAGAAGAAGAAGAAGAAGAAGAAAGAGTTAATAAGGTAAAAGAGGTGAGAAGAATGCAAAGGTAGGACATAAGAATTTTTTTAAAAAGCGTGAAAAGAAAAGAAGGAATGTAAATCTTATATGAAAGGAATGAAAAAGAAAAGAAAATGAAGTCTGGGGTTAATAAAAATAGTTTCAGTGGAAAAACATTGAAAAAAAAGTGGTTTTTGTCTCTTTTCCAATCCAACAAACATATGTTGCTTGTCTCTTTTTGTGTTTGGGCAGCTGCAAATTGAAACCAATTGCGATCAAATGGTTTCCAGGCAAAAAAGAAAAAAATCATCAACGCCAACCGTTTGCAGCTAATTAAACGCTACCACAGATTCGATTTTAGCCTGAGTGCATCAGAAAGAGAAAGAGAAAGCGAGAGATGGGAAGAGAGAAGGAAGGAAGAAAGGAAGGAAGATAGATAGAGGGGTGAAGAGAGAATATGTGATGATGAGGACAAGTACTTGTTTGAGTTTTTGCTCCATACATTGATAATGCCCAGCAACTGAAAGAACAGTACTTGAAATCAAAATGGTCATGGAAACAGTTTAATATGAATGTGTAGGTACGTGTGTATATAATATGTAGTCAAGTTTATCATTATAATTTCCCCCCCTAAAAAAACAAACACTGTCACTCGTTGCATAATCACCTATAAGTGATTGCAGGCATCATTCGAAACACTTTCCTTTCTTCTATAAAGCCCAGCTTTTGGAATCAGTTGTAGAGATTTATCCTTGCATTTTGCGTTGAACATTATCGTATATGTTATGATATATTTAAGGAACAGGTAGTACATTTGTCATTACAATTGGTTCTCAAAAACGGAAATTATTTATGACATAAACTAATATTTCTAGGATACTTTTTGTTCATTGTCAGTGAGTGACCAATTCACTGGACTGCGAATCGTGTAGTCAGTTGGGTCGTCGTGATCTGGACGGTAATGAATAGTAATTTTATGGTTGTGCTCTCAGCACCAATCGTTTGGTGTGGGTATTGTTAAAGAGTGATGTCAGTGATCAGTAAAATGATACATGGAACATCGAAAATGTAGATGTGGAATCACTTACATACACGTATGTGATTGCGAGTAATTCGTGCAAAGTCTGTGAGTATCTACTCCACTGGTGTGAGAGTTCAACTTGAAAACTGAATGACACTTCCTTCTTGAAATGCAAACTGGACTGTGATCTGTGTAGATCGCCGATGTTCGGATCAAAATAAGTCAACGCGCATAGCTTATCCAAAGTATTTTCAATTTATTGAAGGCATTGGCATGACTCTCTCTGTCATGGCAGTTGACATAGGTCCTAAGTCAGAGATAAAGTGTATCTCACATTCCCTGGAAAATGCAAGACTCTGATACATTCTTTGGGCTTTGAGAAATCCAGGATTGTTTTGATTTTGTTGGCAGTCTGATTTCATGTATTCTCTGAAGAACTCTTCTAGGAACTCCAATGATTTTTTATTGTATTCATATTTCACTGCGCTCAGGATGAGGCCTTCTGTAAGTCGTTGGAATGTTGCTTGGTTAGTGTGTTAGAAGATCTACTGGTTAGAAAGTCTAATGGTTAAAAGGTCTACGCAAAGTTTGATCCTTGTAGATTCTTAGGTACCACAATGAGTTTGAAACACCCATGGTGTTGGCCCATTTTTCTTCTCAATCATTCCCATTTCTTCCACCAGATCATTACAGCTAAGAACCGCTATTACACGTACATAGGGTTGAATCTTATTCGTTCCTTCCGTATTCCATTAGTAAGAAGGAAATTCCATTCGGACAATTTCATCCCAAGAAGCACTACTTTGTAGAACAGACTCCCAAAAAGGTTCCATTCCCAATCTTACCATCTTCAAATCTAAGGTCAGCCGTTATCTATCCTACGTATACTCATAATCTGCATTTCGTACCTCCTCCTCTTACGTGCACCAACACACCTCATTTAGTAACCCTCTATCTTGCGTGTTTAGAGTGAGAATCATGTTTTCTTTGGCTGAAAGGCGTTTCAGCTTCATTGGTTTCCAGCCTAAGATGGGTTTTTGTCTGTGCCGGTTACCACGCAAATTATAGTCTGGCTTACAGTGTTGCCGGAATAAAGGATCGCCTAGAATTGTCCTAGTATTGGTATGATCTTATTGAATGCCATCGACAGATATAACTATTCTTGACCTTTCAAGTTGAGATTTTGGAAATAGGGGCTCAAAGTCAACTTCTGATAGAATGTTAACTGTAACTTTTTAATCAGTGAGGACGTTAAAGTGTTAAGGTAATATCTTGATGACAATGTTAAAACGAGGTATGGCGTTGCTCGCTTGTTGACGGTAATGAAGACGCATCCAATTTCATTATTTGATTTGAGTATTATTGTGGAGTTTGTCTTCAAGCTGATGCACTTTCCTTCTTTGGTTATATCTTGTTGAGGGTTGAGGTTGTAAAGCGGATGTTTGTAGAGCTGTATCTTGCAAATTTCTATATCTATATCATTCATATTTTTTTCTTTTTATCTGACGGAAGGTAAATTCATATTCACTGTTCTGTTGCTAGTTTTCTACTGCACTCACAAGTTTGATGAAGTGTGTTTAGCCTACTTTAGATTGTAGCTGTTCGCGCGGTAAGGACTTTCTACCACTCGTCCCTTCAGCCCCTCAACCTCCGGCGTCTTCCTCTTTGGGTTGAGGCGCCCACTCGATCTGAACCGAACTCAGGGGTAGCTGGCCGCACGCTCCCTAAGTACCCGTAGATTGTTCGACCGGTCACTGGCCAAGTTCCGCCTGCTGCCCACGTTGTGTTAGTTTTTAGATCCAGTAAGCGGGGTGTTGTCCATCCGTTCACGGTCGATTGGGGATGTAGGCACAGCTGTGAGGGTGGGCGGCAGGAAAATTAGTATGTGGCAAACAAGGAAATAATATCTGCAGAAGCCGAACAACAATGGGTAAAATATTGATGTCTTTTATATAAGAAAACAACAACAGTAGAAAGAGTTTACAGGAAGGATAGAAAAGCAATTAACTTAAGAACATAGGACCACTCCTCTACCAATTATACCAACAGAGAGAGGTGTGTGTGTGATTAACTCGTTCCAAATCAACTTGGGAGGATATGTGACTCGTAATTCCAGCTCTACGTGGAAGTGTAGCTTTTCAGTTGGTTGTCGTAAGTGACAAACGTTAAATTTCAGCGACTTTTCAATGCGACTGCTACAACGACGATGATATTTCTTGAAGTCCTTATCTCTGACTCGCCACTGGACCGACTCACTGCAACGACAGTCTCTCTCTCTCTCAACGTCACTTTCGTCTAACGCCCAAGTCTCTCCAACTCAGCAAAACTCGCGTTTATATAGCAAACCGAAGGTTATAAGCCAGGTTGTTCACGCGCTTAACACGAGTGTCGCCATAAACAAAGTTTAAATTCAGATCTATTTCAAATCTCTTAGTGGATAAAATTAATTAGTTCAATGTTCATTTCAATTGTCTTTTTTGATGACCAAATTCAGCGGATACAACTTATGTTTAGATCAGATTTCGCTAGCGGTAAACATACACTGATCTTACTTCAATATGCTTTTATCAAAAATATTATTTTCGTCTATTTTTTTTTAATGACCCAAATTAAACATCGCCTCCTGCCCTTTTGCATTTGTTTATAAACAAGTCCTCGCCAACCCGATTTGAAATTTATTCTTTATCCATCAGCCGTCACAGGTTTCATATATCATTGTTCCAGATTCTTTCCTATTAATAGCGCTGACACAGTTTGTAACTTTCACGGAAGATCGTGTTTTCCATCTTCAATCAATAAACGTTATATTTGCGTGTGTGCATTCATGTGCGTCAACCTCTCTCTGTTACAACTTGATGATATTGTATAAATCGTCTCCTTCTAATGTCATAAGTAACACTTTCTAGCATTGATCATTCCCACTTGTATAAAAAACAAAACATTTTTCCAGTCAGTTAATGCACTTCTTCCACCGTATATCTCTACCTTTCGAAGTTTGGTATTGTGGTATGTCTGTTTATCAATACATCATCCAGATGAAAAAGAGATATATATGAATGGAAACAAAGAAAAGGGTTAAATATCAGTATTGTTGCCGTGTCCTTGTCGCCAATGTGGTGTTTGTGTATATGTGTGTGTGTCTATGTTTGAGGATGCTTCAGGTTTTTGCAGCCATGCAAAACATTAAAATGGACACACGGTTATTGCTTTCTTTATACGGGGCTCTCCTTGCGGTCTCAATGTAACTGTATCTCCCCTGGCGCGAAATCCTTAACAAACAAGCAGTATTTGTTATCCTTTAATGAGAATAATTTATTCAATTTATAAAACTGACTGCGAGAACAAGATTATATAATACATAAAGCTTGCTGTTACTTTTACGACTATTCTATTTTGTTGTGATGTAATATATGGAAGAATTCATATGCTTTAACGACTGAAAGAGGAATAAACTAATCGCATTGCTTTAAAATATGAGGAGTGCATAAACGTTATCGGTCCGACTCATGTCACAAATATCGTAATATTGACTTCAGAAAATGGGTCGGGCCGAGAACTTTTCAGCACTCCCGTCGTATATATAGAATTTATAAAGTAAATCACAGAAAAAGCAACAAAACAACAATAATTATGATTTAAGAATTTGATCCCGTTTTCATATTTCAGTTATTATGCAAAGAAAATTTTAATTTAAAACATTTTGAAAACATTGTTTTAAATGATTCAAACTTATGAAGTGTTGCATATTCCAAAGTATAAGTGATTTTTTTCTGCAAACAAGAAATAAAACGGAAACAACTTCCTAAAAGATTGTCAAATTGATTTTGCGCATAATACGTAAAGAGTTGTTCTATTTGGACAACTCGAATATCATAACCGTAAAACATATATGATCTACAAAGATATTCTCTTTTGTGCTTATTATGTTTGATGTTTAGGGATAATTTCAGGTAACGCAAGACTTGAGCAAGGAAATTGCTCGCTATTGTAGTTTGGTTGTTGGCCTAGGAGGTTCGCAAGATTGCCAATTTCTTAGAGAGGAACTGCGCTTGATCCGATTAAAATCCTACAATTTGGCTCGACAGAATATGGATACATTGGCGCCATTTTTGCAACAAAGGTAAGAAATAATTTGTGATTAATGATTATTCTTTTTCAAAGTTTTTGAATTAATATTTTTCTCTAAATGAATACTCATAGTACTTTTAGTACTTATAGTACTTTTTTTATAATACTTATTGTGCTTTTAAATGAATACTTTTTATCTAATCCGCATTTCACAAAATTATGACAAAAGAGTTTATCTAATTTATCTTTTAACCTTGATTTTTATTAACATAAAAAAACCGTAGTCAATGAAAAATATGACTGCTTGTCATATTCAAAGTAGTTGAGGAATGAAGGGAATTTGTAATATTTTGAAACGTTCAATGAAGTTATTTTTTTTGGGGGTTGCAGAAAGCAAAAAAATAAAAATTAAAAATTAAAATTGCATAAGATTCAAATTGTATATCGAACAAATTGCTAGCTTATACAGACAGTTCCGCAAAATCTGAGAAAGGCTATTTTTCTCAGAACCCTGTATAGCGTCAATCATATGTTGGCAAATAAACAAAACGTTTAAGATTTCAAATCTGGCCTGTTTTCGAACTCTTTAAAATGGAAAAGATAATATTTTCTTCTACATCAGAGTTGATGCAATCATTTGTGGGCGTCTGAAATTAAAGCCGGAGGTTTACACTTATACAGTGAGAAGAAAAGTGTGTAAATAGGTCTGCTGTGTTATTCGTAGAGGACACATACCTTGACTTCAGCCACTCACGATCTATAAAAAAAACGGCTCTAATCTGCTCCTAGCAGACAGAGCGCTACATTTCCCGAGTTCGGTCGCTCTGTTTCAATTAAGTCTATTTAAGCTGGTTCATACCAATTAATAAAGGACCCTCTATAACTTAAACACAATTTTTTATGCAAACAGGTATTAAATCTTTTCTTTATTAAAATTGGATATTCCCACATTTATGTACTAAATTATATCACACAAAAAACTTGATTAACTGAACTTACGATTGAGGACAATAAGAATAGACCCTTTATGAAAATTTTAAATTAATTCCTAATTGCTGTCTAACAGAGAAATGGATTTTTAGCACGGTATTTCTAAATATACTGGTTTTATTTAGGAAGCATACATTATATTACTTTGCACACAGAAACAATATTAATTCACAAAACTCAAGAAATACAAGGTAAGAAGTATTAGAGCTCCCATGCTAATAGTCAATTGTTTTCTTTTCTGTGACCTGTGATCTCGTAATCTATTCCTGTGCAGGGCACTAGTGAATGTCTTCTTAGTGAAGTACCTTCGAAGTACAATTATTCTAGAGTCTTATTGTGGTAGGATCCACCTAATTTGCATAGTGGAGTACCGACCATATAAATATGGTTGGTACCGAGAAGAGAGGGAGGAATCAAGAGATTCAACCAGAGACTCTGCCCGACTGCGATCCAGTCAACACATTCTCCAGGAACGGTCTTACCAGGAATATACAAAAGACTATATGTAAATATTGTGTACACTTTCTAGTTTCAATACATTTTGTTCTAAGTACATTTTGTGTTGCATTATTATTCCATGCATTAGTCAAGTTTCAACAAGTCTTTAGACACATCTCTCAGTAGTTTTCTTTTCAGAGTTTTTACTTTGGCTTTTCCGTCGAGGACAGTCTTGTTCTTTAATATGTGCAACTCTGATCTTCTTCATAATAATTTTTATTCCAGTTCATGACACTTGGAATATCATTCTCCTGCTTTGTGAGCATTAAATTCTTTTTCTCAAGACTAAACTAATTTAATTCTATTTTGACATGTAACTTTCACAAATGAAAGGTCAAACCCTTGCTTAAGTTGTTATATTGTGTGTGTATACTGTAAGTGTTAACTTTAATTTACAAACTTAGAGCAGTTAAAGCACATCGTTATGCAACGGTATAAAAAAGGAAAGTTCTTAAGTGGGTGGTTAATAATATTGTTTCTGGTAGGTTTGGGTTTGTTTGAAATAATTCAATTATTATGTACAAATAATTAAATATTACATTTTCTAAAAAAAGACTCATATGTTTAGCAATGCTGTGTTAAATTACTTGCTCTGTTAAAATGAACTTAGGAATATTTTTTCAGAATTCAGTTTTGTGCAGAGGTAGGAGCTAATAATTTTATCTTCAACTGTTTGTAGGTCGGTGGAAGAGTTTCGTTCCTCCTGAATCTATGATACGACCGCTAAACTATGATACCCCTCACTCTGCAATATTTCAATTTTCATAAGATGATATTCATATAAACTACAAATTTTATTCTAACCTAAATATGTACAATAATGGATCATATGCAATATAGGTGAACAATTCTACTAGAAAAATTGAAAATAAATACAATGTATCTAAATACAAATTAGAGACATGTCATAATGTATTATTCCATCTTAAATATATCAAAAATGTGTTGTGGCTATTTTTACCATTAACTTGAGATTTTCCTTGTTACAAAGTTTAGTAATTTTATCACACTCAACATTATGGATAAAAATTAGTGAATTTTATATAGTGTTTTTTTTTTTGGTTTAGCATGACCAAAAAGAAATTCACGAATTTAGACAAAGAAAAACCCCAGAATGACATCAAAATCGGATAAAATTTCTCATCCTTTGATAATAGTCAGTTGTACAGAGTTTAATTTGTAACGTATATAAATGTAGGTAGAAAAAAGAGCAAATGTTGATAAAATAGCTAAGGTCATAAAACACTGTCCGGTGTTCGAATCGGTCGGTGGTAAAATTCATTTTGTAATAAGTCTATTTCAGTCTGTTAGAGTTATAACATACTTTTATTTCCTCTGGCTTACCCTCTGTTCTTGTTCCAGCCATTTCCAGGTAGACTAATAAATACAGTAAGAGGATGAACATCTATCCCTTCTCTATGTCCCTCGGTTTCATTCCAATTCTCTCTACCATTTACCAGTCGCAGAATATTCATTGTCATAGTCAAAAAATATATAAAAAAATAAGCAAGAAAACATTTAATTCCGCAGCATTTTTTAAATAATGTTAGTCTTTAAATCATTTTATTTTTGTCCATAGCTGACGCATTGTTTTTAATACACACACTTAAACCAAATTTAAAAAAACAAATTACAGTCATTCACCATTTTATATATAAACATACTAAAATAATAAAGCTTTTAAAATTTGTAATGTTCGTGAACCGCTGACTTTATATTTATAATTATACTTTAAGCATGCATTCACAAAGACTGAAAGAGACATTTAGTTTTTAGTTTTTATGTACATACTGATATTTAAACTTTCTGTTTTTCAAAAGTCAATTTGCCTTTTGATGTTTTTAAATGTCTTTCTTTCGATATGTGACGTTTTCAGAAAAGTGCCTATTGATATTGAACACACTACTAAAGTCGACAAATTGTTGCGACTTTTCTGTTCCACCGTGGAGATTTTTCTACCTCACTTAATAAGGACAAATTACTTAATGGCCGAGTTTTCGTTCTGCAATTGTAAGTTCAAAAACAGTTTTTTTTCCTTTTATAATAAAAAAGTTTCGATAACTGACTTGCTTTTCTCAGTTTTTTTTTAAACTCTACTGAGCGATATTAACATTTTTGTTTTGTTGTAAGATGAAAAATACACATAGTAGATATTTTGAAACCTATGATCCAAGTCTTTTATTTCACACTTTTTATTTGAGTAGGTGTCTAAATTGGCGATACCCAACCAACATATATAATGAGAACGATTGCACAAAACCGAAACTAATCTATGGAAATTAGAGACCGATACTAATCTAAATTCTTATATGCTATATGTCTAATACAAATTTTCATGGCAGATATTCATTAGCATTAATAATTTTCTCAAATCATAACCTATCGTTAGGTTTGATCGATTATGGCGTGCTGCTGGCTACCTGTTTGGTAACGTCGTGTCTCTGTACATTGAAGTGTCCTTGTGGAAAGAGTGAATGAAACTCACAAAATATGACAACAGACAAAAGAGAGTTAGTGTCAAGAATATATTTTTCATAGCTTAATATATTCACATAAATACCACTACTGATTCGCTAAAAAATTAGCATAGCATGATGAAAAAAAATGTCCGAACTTAATAAAAACAAAGTTTTATCGTCAAAATGTGTATGTTATTAGTAAGATGTGTTGGATTAGCGACCCCCCGACGATAATTACAGTGCAAGATTTGAATGATTCTGTCTCATTCCTTTGGTGACTTTGATAGCGAAAAGATATCCTCTTCTTGCTCTGTTGGCATGTAAGTACCTCAGAGACAGTGAAGGTTGACTCCCTCACACACACACACACACACACACACACACACACACACACAACGTGCATGGTTTCACCGATATGCTCACAATGGTCAATGGCCTGCTGCTTTTCGCAAAAGTTGTACTGAACGACTGGATCAGTACTTCTGGAGTGCCACCTGTAATTACTACTGACAGAGGATCACATTTTCAATCTACACTCTTCCAGGAATTTGTTAACCTACTCATATCCGAAATACTGCCTACCATCCTTGTGCCAACGAGATTGTGGAAAGATTCCACAGACAGCTAAAAACTGCATTAGCCACAAAGATTGACTCTTATGACTGGGTAAGTAACCTACTTATTACCCTTCTATCAATTTGTAATACTCTGAAAGAAGACTTATACTGCACACCGGCACTGCAGACATCGTTTGCTGACATTACCTGGCCAATACTTTGAAGTAGACAAATCTCGACCCCATCTACGGACTAAAGCAAGAAACAATAGATTATCGTTTACATCCACTAGATGTGTGACCAAGCAAACTTTTATACCTGCAAATCTGCGAGTATATTTTTCTCAGGAACGACATGGTTAAGAAACCATTATTCCCAATTTATTTGAGGCCACATAAAGTGTTGGAGCGACATGGAAAATATACGATTCAAAAAAGGGAAAAGAAAGACATCGTATCAACTGATCGCTTAAGACCCCGCCTACATTAAAAAAAATCACACAAACATCCCATTCAAAGTAAATCAATCGAGAACATGCCCTCATTTAAAATTTCACTACCTTCAACAATAAAAAGTGATCGCTACGGTATTTAGAAACATACATTACAAATCAGATTTCATAAGAGAATCTTTTTTTCAATCTGGGGCGAGTATTTATTGGATTACCGCCTCCTCACGATAATCACAATCAACGACATATTGAATTCCTCCTCATCTCTGACGATAATTACAGGAGGAGCGGGATTTGAAAGACTCTGTCTCATTCCATGGTGACTTTGATAACGAAAAGACGTACTCTTCCCGATCTGTCGCCATTCAGAGACAGATACTGAAGGTTGTTTGGAACTCTTCGTATTTATTTTCATTTCTAATTTTCCCTTTTTGTAATGTACTTGTTAATAATTGTTTGTTTAAGTTCCATGTCGTGTTCTTAGTACCAGGTGCATTAAACATTTACTTAAAAAAGTCCACGCCTTGTATCAAAAGAAGAAAAACCAAAAGATTTTTTTTATTACTAGATTATATATTTTTATCTTTTTTAGAACGTCCGAAATTTTTTTTTTTTGTCAGTGGCGGGGAGGGGTGCAAGATTAGTATAGGGAATTTTAGCGTCTTTTTGCAGTGAAAAACACATCGATTTGGAAAGTCTTGCAAAAATCAAATAATTGTCGGATTTTAATAAAACTTTCAGTATTATTCACAAATGGATTAAATTATTTTAGAAATGTTTTTTAGAAAATATTGGTAAAAATATTTTTTTTATATCTGTTACCCTCCATTTATCTAATTTTATGACATTTCATAAACTTAAATTTTGTAGAACTTAATGTTTATATTAGTTAAAAGCAGAACTCAGAATTTAAATCATCAAATTCTTTTTGTAAAACTGTACCTCCAGTTCCAGAAAAACTGCTCAGAATCGTAAAATAAATAGTGAAGGAAACACACAAAATATGATAATAGATAAAAGAGAGTTAATGTCAGTAAAAGATTTTATTCAACCGCAAAGTGTTTTCTCTATCTTACAGTGTTGTTGATCCAACACACAACTGATCACGTCCTGGCCTTTGATTGAGATTTGTACTGAAAAGAACAATTAAATATTATAACTGTTGTGACGCACGTCATTTGGAGAAAGCGAGTTCATATTCCAACTAAGGTAGTTTGGTTTTACGTTGGTCTTGCCCTCGGGAAAGACATGAATCGAACTCTTCCAATATTCTGCTCCTGTTACTGATACTATGTCAATTCACTCCAACATGCTGGATGTTACTCAGAGAAGAAATGGGTGTCGCCAAATAATCCTACTGCATCGAGAGATGCTATGAAGTCTTCAACATGCTACACAGATTATCTACTAATGCATAGGATAATTTGATTTGTAATGCATATACAATTTATTTAGATTCAAATATTTTCTGATTGTGGATCTTGCGGAGAATGCCAGTATATTCTTAGTATTTATTTACCAGAAATTTAGAATAAAACGAACTGACTCGAGGATATAAAATAAATTATATGTATATTTATTTGATTAAAATTGGAGTAGGTCCTTTGTAATTCGGGGTAGCAAAAGTTCGTTTATAAGATAGATTTTGGTAGCAGTCTGGAGAAAGCCCATTTTTGGCCCGGTAGTGGGTAGTTTCGAAGTCAGAATTTGGTAGTAGTAGTCACCTTAAAATAGGTCAGCGTCAGTCTGTTTTTCTCGGCCCTAAGAAGGATAGAAAATATCATTAGCAGATAACCTCTTAACTTCTTCACGCGTCACACATGGCTGGTTTCTCTGGCGGTCACTTCTCTTGCTCCAGTTTCTCAAGCAGTTCCTTCTATTCGTCTAGTTTAGTGTTGTCAGTTTATATGCTTTTGACGAGATTCTCAGATTACTGGCGCCAATCTTGGTTTAGGCTGACATAAAAAATCTCTTTGTGTTAATTTGTTTGATTGGCCAATATTATTTTCTTTTCTGGCGTTCCTTATTTTTTTATTTTTTTTTATTTTATATATATAGCGGAAGTGGAGCCTCTCTGATTTTTAGTAATTTTTAGTCACAAATGGCTAGACTCCGGTCCAGCAAACTTCCGACGATTTTCGGCCGAGTTCAGTCTTTTCTTCTTACTCCTCTTTTTATTTAAAGGTTGCCTTCTCATTAGTTGAAAGAGAAGTATATAGAGAGAAGTTTAGCAAGAGAGAGAGAGAGAGAGAGAGAGAAGAGAAAAGTAATAAGCGCTTTAAAGAAAAGGGCAAATGACTTATTTTAATGTGAATTCTTTCTTTTTTGTTTAAATATATTATTTTTTATATTTTATTTTATTTTATTTTTATCAGGACTCGCTACAATCTTTTCTTGGACTGAAGTAATTGCGTATTTCACATCAGTGCAAAGTGTTTGAGTCTTGGTGAAAGCGAGAATGTCAAATACTGATTGGCACAAAACAATTCTCCCCATCAGCTTTGCCCTATTCGACACTGTTTCGAATTAAACTAAGTCTAATCAATATCGATCTGACGACGTTATTTCCAGAAATGAGAAGTCAAATTCTGATTTCAAACCAGAATAAACAATATACATCTCTTGTGTTTGAAAATCTCCAAAGTAAATCAGAATCAATACAATCCACTTATTTCCTATGCAGACTTTGACTTCTGTTAGGAACAGGATAAGTTGAGTCATGTTTCTGAAATCAATCTCCTTAATGTTAATGACAGGTAAAAATAATGAATTCCACTCAGTGTTTGGATAATAGCATGTGTGCTATTTTGAATCGATTACTCCTTAACTTTTTACTTTCACTTAATTATTGGGATCCTTTCTGCTCGGTGAATAAACGTGACCCGTCATATTATTCTTTATGGTCATACTGTCAATATTACTCTTATGGATTAAACGTGAGTAGAAAATCTGATAGAGTTTCAGTTTTTTTTATATACTTTATTGCACATCAGCGTCATAATATATATATATATATATATATATATATATATATATTTCATTGGTAGAAATACCCGAAATTGCATGTGTATTTAGTATTTTATACTAGTTACTTTGATATTTAGTATTTTATACTAGTTACTTTGATATTTAGTATTTTATACTAGTTACTTTAGTATTTTCAAGTGAAATTTTTATGCGATTATAAACCGATCAAAATTATATTTCTTCAAGTTAGTAAACTTTCTAAGTAAAAATACTATTAAAAAAGATGAAGTTATATGTGTCAGAATAAAAATCTACAACAGAAAAATATATTTAAAATTACGTTCGAGAATGTAATAGAAAATGATGAAAATGTAATAGAAAATGATTTGTGAACTGCGAAAAAAGTCACCAGAAAAAAGTCACCCTCAAAACTTTCATATTTCAGTTTTATCAGTGTTTTTATTCATTGCCTTACATCTTGTTGCCAAAGTTTCACTCGTGAAAAGAAGTTAGAGGCATGTAACGATTTCATCAAAGGTTGTTGAAGTATGGAGATTACCAATATTAAGGCTCAGGGCTGGCACTACCTACCCATGAACCTCTCTCGTAAGCTTGTTGTGGAGTGGGAGGCAAAGAGAGTTATTCAGCTGCATTTTAGGGGTCGCCAGTCAATTTTATTAACATTTTTTCTACCAACGTTATTCTCCTCTTCCCAGCTATAGGTTAATTAGCAAGACTTGTGTAACTAAAATCATTATTATCTCAAAAAAAATTCTTACAATCTAAAAATATTTTTTGACTGTAAATAACCTACAATGGGTTGATAAGCCATAGAAAATAAATGCATCAATCAATCAGTAAAAAGATGGGAATCACGAATCAATGCTGTCAAACCATTGTGTTTTCACCTTTGAAATATTAGAAATGCTTTTCCCAATTTTCTTCGGAAGTTTTCGGAAAAGAGAAAAGGCACAACAGTGACTGAAGCAATATCACTGTTAGATTGGATTTTTACTTGGAACTTTGTGCTTAGAATCATTATTTGGTGAGTGTTTCAGGTGAACCAAATGTGTCAATTGTTGCAGTTTTCTGAGGTTTCAATCGACGTTATGATTGCAGAGACCTATGCAAATTGAAATTTTCTTCAAGACAATCGCGAAAATCGTTATGCCACTGCTATGTCGACGGTGCGTGAAATTGTAGAAGAAAATGGCATTGAGGCACACAAGCGCGTCCCCCCAAATCGTTCACTTGATTTGTGTACCATCTCCTCACAACATGGTCACATCCTTGGTCACTGTAACATTTTTCGCTGCCGCCTACACACGGTGGTGTAACCACGTTTAGTTGTCCGGTCTCAAAGTTTTAAGACCACGCATTAACCACGGGCTAACTCTATGCTGGTCAATGCTGACGCTGGTCCAAGGTGGTCGTTGGTCGCTGGCTGCTTCGATCCACACCAACTCTGCCCACGTTGTGTTTTTAATCTAAGAGCAGTAGAAGATCGAAGGTCGTAATCTCCCATGTTGGTCAAGCTGTGGCAGGTGCTAGATTAAAAAAAAAGAATCTTCCCGAAGAAAAAAATGAAAAGAGATTCGTTGGGTTAATCTTCAATTGGTTTATATAGCTCTAAATTAATCCTTCCCGCGTCATTCTCTATAGTGACACTGGGCTTTGTCTAAATTTCTGAAAGGCTGGATTCAAAGTCTTCGAATCATGAATTCTGGTTGGCAGCCGGCATGAATTCCAGAAGCACTCGATGCAGCTACTCAACCAAAGTCCTCGGGCTCCCGAAAGTCATCTACTTACATGCACTTCGGCCCAAAACTGGGGTCGGGACGAAGGGTTCTGGGAGTTTGTCGGTTCTTTAATATTCAATAATAACTTGCACTGTTACTTCGCACAGACGGGGCCAAATTCCTTCTCTTCCTTCCTCCTTCTCGGTATTCAATCTCAACCCACTTCCCAGGGCATGCATAGCTGTTTTTGTGACAAATCTAATTTTTAAAATGTGTAGTAGAAGGAGCGGACTTCGATTCCAGTCATTAATTTTAATTCTCCGAATCTTTTCCATTTTCCTGGAACCATCTCTGTCCAGCGAAGATACAAACCAGACCACCATTGACAGAATTTGTTTTCATAACTCCAGCCTTAACTGTATAGTACATCCGACCCGTTATGAGAAATTCTTATTTTAACCTTCCAAGCAATAGATAAAAAATATTTCCCAAATCTGTTTTCGTCAATGAAAATACATTTATTTACTTAAATTCTCAACAAAGAGACTCTTTTTCCATCCTTGGGCCGGTCGGCGTCTTCAGCGAAAAATCAAACCAGATCACCTTCTTCAGTCCTAAGAAAAAGGGTTCGTTCCTTGTTTTCGTCCACAAAAAATAGAATTCTCATCTGCTTTTCTTTTCGTCAATAATATGTGTTTTTCTAATTTTTCCAGGAAGAAATAAACTAATTTTCCAAATATGCTTTCGACAACATGCCAGATAGATAAGTAAAATAAACTTTAAGAGAGAAGAAATCCAGACGTTCTATTCTCACCGATGAAAATCTCTCTCTCTTTCTCTCTCCCCCCTCTCTCTCTCTCTGCCTATTTTGGGTTAACCCTTTTATTTTTCTGTTTAGAATTAATGTTTAACCACTTCACCGCCTCAGAGTCACATTAGGAAGAACGTTTGCGTCAGGACATTTTTATCTTTCTTGTTAACCTATTGTTTGTTTTCAATAATCAGTTTTTATAAAATGTAGAATGAAACTTACAGATTTATTCAAATTTTAGAATCTCTTTTGAAGGCAATGAAGAGTTCGAATGTGAATGACCATTTCAAGCGATTTATGGAAAAAATGAACGTTGAACTAGAATAATTGCCTCGCGAGATCAACAGATTTTCCTCAATTCTGCAACTAAAATCGGAGGTTAGGAGCAGATAAGGAAAGCTAAAGAATACCAATGATTGTTGGGATTACATTTTTCAGAATCACATTTGACACATGCCTGAACTTGTGCACTGCGACATTTGCTTACTACACTAGTGACTTACAAGCACCGAAGGAAGTTTCAACAAACTAAAAGCAATACAAATTATTTGCGATCTACAATGAGAGATAACAGGTTATCTGGTTTAGCAATGATGTCTACTGAAAATGAAAAAGCACGATCCCTCGACTTAGCACTTGCTAAGCCTAAAAAGCTGTAAAATTCTTTTCTATTTTTTGGCCATAATGTCGAATGCCCTATTAATCTGTAGATAAGGAAACTCTAGGCTATACTTGATAAGTTCATCGCTTATGCAATCTTCTTTTTTTATGAAAGTTGTCAACGCATTGATATTGAAGGTAGCCATGACAAGTTTAGTTATTTCGCTTGTCGTCATATAAAAAAAGAAGAATTACGTTTTGTGCGTAAAAATGTTGAAGTGTCACTTGTAGTTTCTGAAATGTAGTTCTCGTGGGTATTTCTGAAGAAAAACACGTGAGTTGGTCCTTGATTATTTTTTATGAAGAAATTGAAACGGGTATACTGAAGTTTAAAATTAAATATCTAAAATTAATAAATTTTATTAAAAACTCCCTTCAAAATTTCTGTTTCACTATGTGATTTAAGGTTGCTTGTTGATGTCTTGTAGGTGTATACTACAGACCGTTTATTCTTTTTTTATAAAAACTTTAGGGAAACAACGTTCTTTCTGTTTCTTGGGTATGTCCGTTTTCTTTTTCTGGTCTAGAAGTAAATTAGTGTTAGTAATGATAAGGTTGTAATGGTTGAGCGCTGAGTTGGAACGACCAAAGTAAGGGTTGTACTTACTTCATCGGTGAAGGTTCTGAAAAACACGACCCAAACTCTATGCGTTGGAAAATGGGAAGAGTGCGTGGTTCTGTCCTTTTTGGAAGTGGGGTCATAAAATTGCGCAAATAACCAAAAACTCATTTCCGCTTTCTAGCATCATGGGAAAAAGTATTTTTTCTTTGTTTCACTTTATTATTATTTTATTTATTGATTTTATTTAATTTTCCCACAAAGCTTTAGAAACATGATATTTACAGGTGAAAGGTTTATTAAATTGGCTGAAACTTTGAAAAGTAAAAATTGTCGAAAATATAAACTTATTTTCTGGAGGTGATGAAAAAGAAAAATACAGAGCAATGTTTGTCTTTTTATTTTGCTCCATTTTTAAAGTTTGTTTTTATTTTACCCATGTTAAAATTTATTCATGACATTTCTGATAGAATATTTTAGTGATAATTATCGTATGTAATTAGGTTTCAATAAAATTTTATGTAAATTCTAACTCATAGGCCTTACATGGTACATTCAGTTTAGTGGGGGGATCCCCTAGTAGCGACAATAGTGTAGTTAAAAAATGGAGGCAAAATTGTTAACACTGTTTATTACCGATCTTTATAAATGTTATAAATAATATCAACAGCCATTACGAGGTTGTTATGACAACACGTAAATCAGAACAAAGAAACCAAAATATCGAGGCTTGGAAGGTGAAAAGAGATGTCTTTTTGCGCGACATTCAGATGTTAGAGCAGGGCTTCCCAACCTGGGTGATATTGCCCACCGGTGGGCGATTTCAACTGTTGGGTGGGCGATGAACAACTGAACAGAAAATGGTGGGCGACTGGAAATTTCGGTGGGCGATATAGTTTTTTGAGTATTAAAAAGGTATTTCAAACTACCCGAAAAATGTTTAAAAGAGATATGCAATAATCCCGTATAAAAAAAAAAAACAGGAGGTTAAATGGGAATAACTGGGTCACATTCCTAGATAAGATATAATAAATATATGTTATTTTCTATAGTTTTGTGAAAGATCATTAACATTCAAGTTCTTTAATATTCTTAAGTTCACTGAATTAATTGCTAGTTGTATATTCTTTTTAATTTTATAATTATGAACAAAAATTATTTATTCTTTGTCAGCATTTGCAATGCATCAAACTAACCTGGATCATAAAACTAAATTATATATTATATATATATATATATATATATATATATGTTTGAAACAGTACAGAAACGTATTATAGCATAAAAAGCAAGAAATTTTATATTATAGGCCATGATAGATTTAAAATAAAAACAAAAACACACACCAGTCGACCGGTTTCGTCCCCTCTCATCAGAACTGTTAACGAGGAGCACAAATTATGAAGAGAGAGAAAAAAAAAAGTCAGTCATGGATGACGTGAATGAATGGACAGAGAGAAAAAAACATAACTATTCTTTGGATGAGGACAACACCCGATCCCTTATCCGGTTTCGTAATAACCAAAGAATGGTTATTCTTAAGGGATTTAATAACCTTATGGTGTTCATTTCTCCATTTAAATTCAGAGAAAGAAATAGAAGAACTAGAATAAGAATGAGCCAAATCATTCAATTTGGCTTGAAAGTCGCTGGATTTATCACCAGACAGGTTGAAGCTTCGAGAATTGAGCATAAAATACTTCAAATTCAGAAAAAATATTCTCCCTACTAATAGAAGTAAAAGGGATGCTAAAGTCTAGGCCATAGGCCAAGATAGCAAGCTCAATCTCTGAAAGAGAATAAGAGGACAAATTAACTACATTTTGTAGCATTTGGTTCAACCATACAGCCAAATATTAAACCATATTAATTCTGTTATTTACCATTTCAAATGTAGTTGTGGATGCGATTACATAGATAGAACGACACAGCGTTTGGACGTTAGAATTAAACAACACGTACCTGCCATAATACTGAATAAAAATTTTTCGTTGGGCGATACCATTCGTAACACGTATGGGTCTTCGATTGCGGATCACTTTATAAAAAATCCCACTTGTGCGATGGATTTCAGTGTGAACTGGTTTTCCGTTTTAGCCAGAGCACACTCATTATTCCATCTTAAGGTGTTGGAGACGCTGTACATCAGGGCCAGGCGACCTGCTCCTTTGTAAACAAAGAGATTGTTTGCTTGGACTTGCTGTGCTGCGCTTCTAGCATCTTTGTTGGTATAATTTTTATAATATTTTTTTCTCCCTGTCCACTCATTCATGTCATTCATGACAGACTTCTTTTTTTTTTTCTCTCTCTCCTCATAATTTGTGTTCCCCGTTAACAGTTCCGATGAGAGGGGACGAAACCGGTCGACTGGTGTGTGTTTTTGTTTTTATTTTAAATATATATATATATATATATATGTTTTCAATGGTCAAGTTTGCTTTCGTTTGTTCTAATAATAGCAGCTGCATAAGTCAGCGGTTTTTTTTTTTTTTTTGTTTGTTTTTGGTTTTTGTTTTTGTTTTTTGTTGCCTGCCTTTGGTATTTTTTACTTCATCACAAAATCAGTTTACGAACTAATAACTGTTACCAATGGATTTTGGTATGCTTTTGAATATTTACTATACAGGTGGGCGATGAAAAATTTTGACTTGTGAAAGTGGGCGATGATGCCAAAACGGTTGAGAACCCCTGTGTTAGAGAGAGATTGCTGGAGAAAGTCGCATGAGATTTTAGAAAAGGGACCAAGAGTCTGGGCAATTTATTTTCGTCAGTTGAAAGAATTTTTTACTTTGTTGAATTGGGCTCTTGGTTTCAGGTTCACTTTAAAGCACCGAAAACTGATTGGATGATAATTTTTCCTGTGTTGAGTTCTGATTGGCCAGTGTGGTGATGTGTTTACACCTGACAGACACACAAAGAAAGAGAAGAAATTTTATTTTGGCAAAAACAGACGACGACTTCAAATTTAGATATTTTACTTATTACGAAAGTAAGTAAACTTATTTCTATGTTTCAGCTTCCCAAGAATTAAGTCTAATCAACACGGGAATTACAGAAGCACTGATGGGTCTGAAGTCAAGCCAGGCACCGTTAACCTCGTCTTCTGTGAGGCAGCTAAATGAAGCAGAGGAAATTAAATTAGTTGAACGGTAAATTTATTTCTCCCGTTTTCTCTAAAAAAACTTCATCCGCCAAAATGGTCATCTCAGCGAATCTAACATTTTAAAGACTTCATGATATTCTAATATCATGAAGTCTTACAATAATTATTATAATCTTTCTTAATTCTTCTTAAGCTGTCTGTTTCTTCAGGGAAATATAAGTGAAAATTAAAAACTAAGTAAATATTTTCTTTTAAAACCAAAAACTATTCGTTAGTTCAGATCCTCAACTACTGAGTTAAGTCAAGTTCTTTAAGATGTTGACTGTGATTTATTTTTGTAAATATGCTTATAATGAATAACTTCCGTGGTCAAGGAAGTTTTTGATTCCTTAGCAGTTGTTAGTTCAATCTCTGAGTTTCATAGCAGATTCTACTTGGTTCGAACACTTTGGCACATAACTTTTACTACTTCTGACATATCTCGCCAAGATGGAAGTGTTAGTTAGGACAAGGATTAATGCTAAAAATATTAATTTAAAGTACTTTTCTGTGCCTCCACGATGGATTAAATCTCACGATAAAAATAAAGAAAAACAGTTGATTAGTTGTAAAAATGAAATAGCAACATTATTATGTCCACCAAAAGAAAAGAAAGTTTTTTTTTATCGAATCATGAAATGGTATAAAAGTTTTATTCCCTAGCAAATCAAAGTTCTTTAGTCAAAAATCAAAAATTTAGTTAATAGAAATAGTAAGTCATAATAGGCACAAACCACAAAATAAGACTCAAGCAATGAAAAATTTTAAAGAAAAAACATTTATTACACAAGTACGAAAAAGGTACAAATAAAAAAATTTGCACAAAAATGTCCTTAGGTGCACCTATTAAGGCAAGATAACAATTTCTGATAAAATGATTAACATTGAAAAATGTAAAAAAATTACAGTTTGGGAAAAGACAAGGATTTTGAGAAAAGCAAAAAGAGAAAACAATTCAAGAAGGCAATAGTAAAACAAACATGCAGCCACCTTTGAGAAAAAAAAAAAAAAAGAAAAAATCACCTACGAGCATCTCTGGAACATAGAGTAAATCTTTGAAAAGTCCCTTTTTAAGTTCACAGTTCGTGGGAAATTTTTAGAATTTTTTTCGTTCTTTGTTGTTCAACCACAGGAGAATTTTTCACCTGAACTTCAAAATTCTTTTTGGATCTCTGCAGCTGGATCGTAACCTTGCGCCTTCTTGATGTTCTCTTCTTGATGTCAAATGCCTTCTGCTTCTTGATGTTCATTTCCTTTTGCTGTCAAAAAGTCTTCTTGCCCCATCTACTGACCTTAGCTCTATTTATTCAGAAATTTAGGCTCACAAAGCCTGCATTCGAGTTCTTACTAGGGCTCGAAGTCACGTCTCTCATTGTTCAGTATATGTGAAAAATTAATTTCCGATAAACTGGAAATGTATCCTTCAAAAATTTTGGCGGGTTTTAACTGCTGAGCCGAAAAAAGATATACAAGTGTAACGAAGCGTTTAAACTTTATAAAAATACACATCTCTCTAAAGAGTGTGTTCCAAAAAAAAAAAAGAAGACATCCTAGTCGATTAAACATTTATTCAAGACTAATATTTTTAAAAGTTGTAAAATATTTTTTTTATAATAGTAAGATAGCATTTTTGTTACAATTATTATCACGCGTACATAGCAATACAACGGAAGAAGAGAAAAGACTAACTTGACAGTATTATTAAGTCATGTAAGAAACGATAAATAACAAGCAAATATAGTTAACAAAAAAGAGGATATCATTTTTATACAGAAATACACAAGACACTTTTTGAAAGAGTAAGTTTATAAACGAAGTTTACGTTGGTTGAATGTTCGTTTTTGTGATAATAATGTCCTCGGTGAGTATTCAAAGAAAAACTTATTTGTTGTGATTTGTTGTTTGCGAGTGAGGTAGAGATGTGTGAACCCAGTAAAATACGAAATAAAATTGCTACATGTGTGTAAATGAGGATAAATTGTGTGTGAGAAGAGGTACCAAAAAAAAAAAAAAAACTGGCTGAATGTTAAGTTACGGCCGTTTATACATTTTTGGTAGGATCAGTCGGTAGTGACTTCCATTTTGTTAAAAAAAAATTATCCTTGGTCATGTGATCTGCTACGTCCGCGCAGTCAATCAGTCAGCAATCCCGTATTACGGTTCGTCGGTTATTCTATTTTTAGCTGTGATGAGTCATGTGATTTTTGAAGTGATTGGTCATGAACTTAGGATGTAACAGCATAGAGAAAGAAATCGGTCCCAAACCTGATTTTTTCCCTTGCCAACCCTAATCGTTTTGTTTAATAATCAGCCATGTTTTAACAGTTTACATTTTACAACTTTACAGGCGCACACGAAAAAATACTTGTGAAACTAACGAAAGGTTTATACGCATTTTGATATTCAACCTAATCAATAACCTTTTGGAAATTGATTCGCCAATTGTTTAAGATCGAAGCTTAAAGTCAGCGGTGGAAAACAAATAAATTTTTAAATCTAATCGAACAATTTGAAATTTGTATAACATCGACCGTAGCTTCTTTCTTAATCATTTCAGCAATCTTGTTTCATTAAGAAACAATGGAGCCAATACATTTTTAAATTCAGTCCATAGTACAGTCTTATCACACATTTCTCGGAAGCCAATAATAACGCCTATTTCCTTTCGACGCTTAGGTTAGATTGGATATGAAAACCATAAAAAAACATGATTTATGTGAATTTTTAAATAAATATGTTTGCAATCTTTTAGGCATGTTTCAGAGATGGAACGCATTGTGGGACAGATCAACCAAAGAATCGATCACAGGCCGTGGGAATCGCTTTCCTGGGAAGACAGAGAAAACCATGTGAACAACAACAACGCAAGAACTAGTCGTGGTAATATTATCTTATTATTTTTCTTTTTTTGTCCGCTACGTATGTCATATTTCACATCTATATAAGGCTTGTGTGATTAATATTGAATGATCATATTTATGATACTCATTTATGAAAGAATGTTTTCATTTTAGTTCTGAATAGCTTAAAAGTTTTTGTAAAGAAAAAATACAGGGACGTCATCCACGAGTTGTCATTCAAGGATATATTTGTGGTAAGAGGTCGCGGCAGCCTAATTACTAGGAATAAACTACTAATACACTAGGCAAATGATGATAACGTTGCGGGTGGCCTGGAGTGTTATCTAAGTGAAGCAGAATCTTAAAAGGAATCTTTTTCTCCTTACAGTAATTTTCTGCTTCAAGTACAAAATGATGGAAGAAACAATCTTCAAAAATAACAACTGTCACCCCCGTCTTTAAATTAGCACCCCAAATAACAGGAAGAGATGCCAAGACTACGTTCTTTAGGGAACACGGTTTCTATGAATGATAAACGAGCAGCGGTTTTAGCTTACAGTCACCTGCACAATTACCGCCTAACAATAAGATCAAACGTTCTTTGGATACCTTGTTGCCTGGGATGTTTCTCGTCCTTGGAAATGAATGAACGATTTGGTATCTTTTTCACTATAATCCTATCTCATCGGCATTGAATATCTCTTCGGGTAGAAACCTATTTTCTTCAATGATCTTCGCTAACGTACCAGAAAATTCCGCTGCAGCAACTTCATCAGCCAATACCCTTTCACCTTGTTTTTTTATCATGCACAAATGTCGATACAGTTGAGAAAACGACGTATCTTCGAAAAGGACTTAACTCGAAACGACTTAAGCCGAAGTATCAATGTTGTAGAGGACCGTGTGTTTACGCGTTGTTGAATTAGGAACACGTGCTGTTTATTCCTGTTAGAAGGTCCAACTACAAGAACAATGGTGGACTCAAGTTGAGTCTAACCGAAGATGTAAAGAAAACAAACAAGACCGATGTATATATGTCAACAAATATATGTATTAAACAACAAATTTAACAAGTGACAAAGGCATCAACATTTGTGTTTGTGTGTGGACGTAAAGAATTTGTATTTGATGAAAGTTCGTACGTACGTGTATGTGTGTTTAATGTTCATGGCGTCTTTCACAAATGGGAAGACGCTATCTTCTGCGAGAGCTTACATTGTAGATGTATTCGCTGAAATGAAGAAATGAAAAAGAGAACGAGGCAATAAATTGCCTAGTATTTATAGTGTAGGGAGAGCGTGTCCTAGTGAAATATTTGGACAATTAAGGAGGAGTTAACTCCGACAATGTAATGCTTTTGTAGAGCACGTCATGAGTGAATGCAACGAACAAGGGGGAAAAGGAATAACAAGCAGAGACGCCAGAATAGAAAGTATCATGCACTGGGAACTGTACAAACAATTTGTATTCAACTATTCAAACAAATGGTATCAGCAGAAACTGGGAGTTGCCCGAGAAAATAAAAACAAATAAGAAAAGTCTTCGGCGGAGCGACCATATTATCTAAGCGAGCAAACTGAGCATGATATTCGTAAGCCAGATTATAGATGTGGTTGTGATAGCAGGCCACTGGATGAAGACAAAAGAAAATTTAAAATATCAGAAACTGAGAAAATGGTCCTGATTCAGGTCAAGCCCATAATAGCTGGTGCACTTAGAGCTGTGAGAAAAAACATGCTACAAACGGAATAGATGAATTAGAAATTCGAGGAAGAGCTGTCCAGATGACAAAATTGCGAAAGAACACGAGAATACTGAGAAAAGTACTGAAGACTAAAAATACTTGTTGTTACTCAATCCTCAGTGATAACTACCAGATAATTTGTTGGGAACATACAAGTTCAAAATGATGATAAAAACTGAAATATATCCAAGAGAGTTTAAATATCTGTCTATATTTCTGAGATGAGATATTTTAACTATTTACACTATTTACATTGTTCGGACTGTTGTCCTCATCTTTATTGCCATATTCACAATGTTTCAGTCGTTGTACGTTCAGGCCTTATCCAGATGATAAACTTTGTAATTTCGAACAATACCCACAGGGAGTAGATTGTTCTAATTCCACGTGTCATGGTTTTTTGGGTGTTTCAACTCTCCAAGTTCTTGTTTGTTCAATACCTGGCCACAGCAGAGGGGACAAAAACTTGGAACTGAAACTGAAATATTCAAAAATGGTATGGCATGTGAAATTACAACTACCCCAGTTCGAATATTCCAACGTACAGCACAGGAAGAAGGCCGGACAACGACCGAAATGTGAACGCGGCAATAAAAATGAGGACAACAGTCCAAATTGTAAATAGTTTAATATCTCATCTCAGAAATATAGACAGATATTTAAATTCCTTTGGATATATTTCAGTTTCCATCATCATTTTGCATTTGTATGATGAGGACAATAGCCCAAACGATGTAAATAGTGTGGATTTAAATATGTCTACCATAACCATTGTATTTTAGTATCGCAACTATTATTGGATAACAACCAAAATATACTGTTCACAGATAAACATTTATTTTAATAAATCAAAAATGACATGCATATTGTTCCATATGCTAAACAGTAACAAAACATAATGATAAACAAAAGGATTTACTTACTTACATTAATTTTGTCAGTCTATAGAATGTATCATTCTTTAAACTGACAACTTAAACTTTTTTTTTTTTTTCAACCTTTTCTCTCTTTTTTTCCTTATAATGAAAAACTTGTATTATTAAAATCTTCTTAACAGTCAATTTCTTCAGATACTTTTCTCTTCTTTTCTTCACAATTCTTTTTCACCTTTTTTCTTCAAATACATTTCTTTTTCTTCTTCAGAAATTCTTTTTCTCTTTCTTAGGAGCTGAAAGCGAAAATTAGAAAACACAACGCCTCACCTGGGCTAAGATCAAATTTTAAAATAAATATCTACTTAAAATATTGATATATCCCGGAAAGGGATATATTTGTTCGAAGTAGCAAAGTGGTTTTGGACTACTGTAACCGAGTAGGACAATCTAGCAGGTAACCGTAATGGACTGGTCCTCGTCGTAGTGGTAGGCAATAGGCGCGTCAATAGGCGTAGCTAATAGGCGTCGTCAATAGGCTTCGTTGTACCTCCACATCAGTCTGTATTTATGGCTGACGCCAGCCAATCATATTACTGTGAGGTGGAACCGAGGTGTATGCATATTCATTACATCAAATATTTTAAATAGAGAACGAGAATGGGGCAGCCTTTCCGCATCGAACGACTCTGCCAAATAAAACATTGACTCTCTGAGTCAACAATACAATCAAAGGCAATAATTCCTCTACTTGGGAATAAAAACACCTCTTCCAAATAAATGTCTCTTTGACAAAATGAAACAAATCTCCAAAAGCCGCCAAGTACCTTTGTTATCTTTAACAACAAAGTTCTAGATTTGTGTCAATACCTCAATAGGCCTTATAAGTCAAATCAAAATAAAATATAACTTTTCTCAAGCAATATTTAAACAAATTTATAACTTTTCTCAAGTTATATTTAAACAAATTTTACCTTCGGAGTTCTACCGGAGCTAGTAAAAAATCTTTTGTACAGAGTCGCCCGAAACGAAAAACTCACATCCCTAAATAAAATCAGACATGTAGCAATTAAAGTTAAAATATATTAAAGAAAATAATTAGACGCTGTAAGTCGAATATTCGAAGTAACACATTGCTTTACGTATCAAACTAAATTAGTTGTCCACGGAACCAGAATAAAGCGTCTTTATTCGACGAAAGAAAAATTTATGACTGAAGAAAATATCTCCTGATCAAAGGGAGATGCCGTCTCCCGCTTCCAACTCGAAAAAAAGGCAGCAATCTCTCCCGATCAAAGGGAGGTGCCGTCTCCCGCCTCCAACCCCATATAAAGGCGGCAATAAAAAAAACCATTGTCTACTTTGCTATCAGTGGCGTATCGTTCCAAATTTCAATACATCAAATATTTCTTCAATGGAGTTATTGAAATGTCTTCGAATTTTAATATTCTAAAATTTTGCAAATAAAAAATTCTCAAACTATTGCCAAAATTGTGATTCATTAACAATAGAGTCAAGAAACGTCAAAAATTTACTTGATTTTACTATTTTACTATTCGTCACAATAGTGTTTGTGAGTGTGTAGCCGGGGAAAGATGTAGTTTAGCAGAGCAAGTAACTTTAGCAGCGAGTTGAGAAAAGAGGATATCCTTTAATTTACCAATTTTGATTAACCAACTTCCGAACATCTCAACAAATTTTGTCGATTTGACCCTCTCTCTTCAAAGGATCATCTGAGCATTACGTGACTTCGCTGACACTTTTTACATTCTCTACTAAGGACTGTTATAACTTCTTTAAGTTTCCACTTTCTTATGGACATTTTCTCCAGTACTCAAAAAATTTCTTCAGGTACTCAAAAAATATTTTGAGCAACACCAACATCTTTGTTTTCACATAAAATATTGTTGTAAATAAACACATTAAGAGTCTTAAAGAGATGTTAATGGATATTTTTTGTATATGGGAAAATCTTCATACTAATTTCAATTAAGTGTTGATTTGCGGTTAAATAGATTATTTCCCGTTGGAAGAAGATTCAGTTAGCATATATTATGCAGGTAATTAGTATATAAAATACAAAAATATTTCTTTTATTTTATATTCATATAAATTATTTTTAGGTAATTCTACGCTGTCATTTTCCCAGGAAGCCTTCACCTGTCCTATTCTCATTGTGAGTAAGCAGCATTTATTCATTCTTTAAACAAAACTCTCTCTCTCTCTCTCTTCTCTCTCTCTCTCTCTCTCTCTCTCTCTCTGTCTCTGTGTGTGTGTGTTAACATGAATAGAGGGTGTTGTAGTTTGTGTAATCCGATTAAAAATGATAGCATTAACTACAAATATTACAAGTATAATTGGTTTTACTGATATTTTAACGGTAGCCAAATACTCGAATTGTGATATAATCATTGAAACAGATTTCTAATTTATCGTTTTTTTTTTGCCTTTATAAAAAAGAGAAGCAATTTCCTTGTCGACACCTTCCTTTAAATGTGAATAAAAATTGATTTGTCTTATGAATCCCTGGAACTAGTAAATGATGGAAGAATCATTTTACTATCGAACCTTTATAATATTACGCAATCAGGTGTATTTATTTTCCCATTCATATTTAAAAGTTCATTGCATTTTTATTCCAGCGCTGTTGCTTACAACGACGACACCGTTGTTTCCAAATAGTAATTTTGTCTGGTCTTGCTATCCTGATTTTTACTGGATTCATTGTGGGGATATATTGCAGTACAACAGTCTGCTGATAATCTAATAGAACGACGTCGGCAGAAAAAAAGACGCTGAACGAAACTGTTGTGAAAACCTGCCATTAAGACATCACAATGAAACAATAAAGTTCACGGTTTAATTTAAAATGCTAACGAATTTTGACTGTTCTTTACGTGTAATTTATACCATTCATGTCTATTGATCTAGCTTCCCTTGTGCACATTTTCCGAAAATAAAGCTCTTTTGATTCAATTAATAAAGATTTTGGAAAATTTTATTTACAAAAATTTAGAATGTTAATTACAGAGAGTGAGAAGGCATCTTTTCAATAACTTCAGTGGTAAAATATTAGATGATGTAATGATATTTTGTATAATACGCATATGATGGCAAAACAGACGATAATTTTTGTTGCCACTCTTTTTCATGAAATTGGAAGCTGCAGACGACTCCTTTTTATCAGAGGATTTTATCCTCAGTCAGAATTTTTTTCTTGATGAGATAAGACTCTGTGGGGTTCAGCGTACCCGGATTAAAGGAGAATTTAATACGGGATACCCTGCCCACAAAATACAACGCAAATTTCAAGAATGAGCAACACGATAAGGAACGTTTGTAGAAAATGGAACATTGTATATTTATTATCTTGTGCATAGGGTAAAAAAGATTAATGTTTTAGTTCGTTTAAGCAAAAATGTGATTTTGATAAAAATGTCTGTGATCGCTGTCTTTAACAGAGTAGCAGAGTAATGTCTGTTTCTTTTATTTTTGTATAGTTGCAAATGCAAAAGGGGCGAGCAATTTAAGTTGAAAAAGAGAGTGTGAATGAGGAATAAAGATAAAAGGAAAATGTACTTATGAATTGTTTGGGAGTCAGTTGTAAATTTGTTGTTGTTGTTGTTATTGTTGTTGTTGTCCTTTCCTAATCCACTTTCGGCTCTTAGTGTCGGGTTGAGTCAGTGATGAAATTTACTGTCAATCTTTGTGTGATCTTTGCGCCCTTCTCTGACTGACTGACTGGTGACTGACTTGAAAACTCTGTATTTATTGTTGACTTTTTTTCACACTGGCTCGTTATCTTTTTTTTTTTTGGTTTAGCAAATCGCCTCCTTTCATTGGTCAGAAAATTAATTTCACACCTTATTGTGAAATCTGTTTTTGGTCGTTTTGATCCGATTTTGCGGGTGTGCAAATCTACTTTGTGTTTTTTTAGTCATTTGTTGGAATATAGGATTTGTATCCTATAAGTCTTTGTTTCTGGATCCGTGGTAAACTGACTTAATTTGCCACGTAAAATAGCATGCTACTTTGAATGTTCGACTTACAGTGTCGAAGTATTTTCTTTAAATTATAACTTTATAATTAATAATGTCTGACTTTATTTAGGGTAACAGGGTGCGGATTTTTTCGTTTCGGACGACTCTGTAGAAAATTTTTGATAGTTTCGGTAAAATTCCGAAGCTAATATTGGTTTACTATAACTTGAAAAAAGTTATAAATTTGTTTAAATATAACTTGAGAAAAGTTATATTTTATTTTGATTTGACTTATAAGGCCTATTGAGGCACTGACGCAAATGTAGATGTTTGTTAAAGATAACAAAGATACTTTGCGTCTTTTTTTTAGATTTGTTCCAACTTTAACTAAGAAACATTTATTTGCAAGAGGTGATTTTATTCCCAAGAAGAGGAATTATTGCCTTTAATTTGTTACTATTGTTGACTCGGAGAGTCAACATTTTTTTGTCAGAGTCGTTCGATGCGGGGGAAGGCAGCCCCATTCTCGTTCTCTATTTTAAGATGAGATTTTAAAAATTATTTCAAATAGATATTTATTTTAAAATATTTTAAAGTATATTTTTCATGGAATAAGAAGATTTTAAGATTTTATTAGTCTAGGTTGTGCGTTGGGTTTTCTAATTCACGCTTTCAGCTCCTGAGAAAGTGAAAAAGAGTTTCTGAAGAAGAAAAATAAATGTATTTGAAAAAAGAAGAAAGGAGATAAAAGAATCTGAAAAAAAAGTCAGGAGTCCCGTCGGTGGAGGGCAAAAGAAAAGAGAAAAGCAAAGACAATTTACAACACGCGATCAAGTAGAATGCGTCAAGTAGTTTGGCAGGATAAAAGATCTTCGTCCTCCTGGTCATCCAGAAGTGTGGGGGTTTGGGGGACTCAACTAATTTTTTGTGGGCCAAGAGAGTACTCACAGTTATAAGAAGCGAGAACACAGTAGAGATAGGGATAGAAGATGCGAAAAAGTACTTTTCAATACCGCCCCTAGCAATCAAGAACTGTGAGGGAGTTAACAAAGTAAAACATTTTTGTCGTTGAAGAGTCCCCATTTCGGCTAACCCCCCCCCCCCACGACAGGACATTAAAGTTAACCTTCTGGGACATTGGCGGCATATCCCAAGGCGTCACCATCAAGACCGAGGTGGTTAGGCGGTCGGTGTTCTCACTCCGACGATGTTCAAGACAGACTCGACTATAAGGCTTTCACAATGGCTCTTTGGTTGGCGAGTTGAAATGTTGGAGGCCGAAGGTCGGAGTCTCGATGGGTTAGACCCCTTCACGAGTGAATGTTTTTTTGTTTGCAGGACGATGAGGATATTTTCGCTAAGGGATTCCGCTTCTACTCGATTTATTTTGATAGTTGCTAAAAAAAGTTTATTGACTGGTGAGCAGGTCCTTGAAGACTTCGTGTGCTCTTGTGTTTGTGGATCAGGCGCGCAATATTTGCATCATAAATGTCACCATAAAATGTAAGCATCTTCGCTTCTTTGGGAGTTCATGTGTCCAATAATCGAACGGAGCAGGTGGACTTTCTTTAGCAGCTCGAGCGGTTCTTGATGATCTCTTTTGCGGGTACCTCTATCAAGTGATTGGAATGCCGTCTTTAATCCTGATTTAGGACGTAGTGGGGAAAGATCGGGTACTAACAACCTGGATGTGAAACCATTTCGAGATTTTATCGAAAGTTTTGATCTGATTAATAAGTTTAGAAATGAATAGCCTCGGGAAGTAATATGGACTCGGACAAATAGGGGTAGTGCGTACAAGCTATTCCGCCTATGCTGGCCATGTGTCTGTGTTAGTAAAGAGTACCACCGAAATAGATAAAGAAGGAAATGAAATTAACAGGTATGAAATGGTAGCGGGGACCAAAATCAACCGCGATATGTTTGGGCATTGCAGTTGGGCGAATGGAAGGGATTTTCTATTCTCAAGCTCTTCAGTTGGACAGACTAGCTGGGTAAGAATTGTTCAGAATTTCGAGAAAATGTCGAGAAACCTTTCCTTGAATGGGGAGGACAGTGAAATGTGCAAGGCACATCTATCAGATTCTCTGACTAGTGCAAATGCGTTCGCAAGTGGACGGTAATGGCGAATTTTTGGAATGAAGGCTGAGAAGGAGCATTCAGATGAGGGGGGAGCCGTTTGCCCCGTGCAAAATGCCCTTTCTATCAGGAATGTCGCGGCGTGTTTTCTCTTAAAGGTAAAGGTCGTCTCTGACATTAGGCATTGTCTCAGAAGGCTTTATATTGTTCTAGTGTTGCGGGGGTGGGCTCGAGATGATTTGATCTAATTAGTGTATAATTTTCACAAACACCCAATTCATAAAGTGCTTTACAGGTTTTAATTTGGGCTTTGTATAGAGTAGATTGATCAGAAGTTATTGGAGTCAATTGCTTTAAAGTAGATCGCTAAAAAAGTGCATAGCATGATGAAGAAGACGCCAAACTTCACGAAAACAAGATTTTATCGTCTAAATGTCTATGTTATTATTAAGAGAAAAGATCAAAGTATTTTTGGGGTATTTTTTACAAATTTTTATCGTTCCTAGCACGTCCGAAATTTTCGTTAAAAATCTTGTTTTTTTTTTTAGTCAACAAAAGTGACAGATAATCAATCATCTCAGCCATTTTTTTCCGTTTTATAAAAAAAAAAAAAAAAAGTTTGAAATTCGTTTAAAAATCAATTATCATTTTTTCAAAACTTATTTTAAGAAAATCAGAAATTATGTTTATTTAAAATATTTTGAAACCAGCATTATTTAGTTTCTGCGCCGAAAAGGTGTAGTTTGAAAATTAAAAAAGCAGGTCATAACCTTTCACGTCACTTGACAAGTGATGAATGACGTATTGATGGATTACGTGAGGATAATTTGTTCTACGGAAGGAGAGAAGTGAAATTATTTAGATTTAAATGAACAAATTATTTACCTCGTTATTTTTAGGGAAAACTTTCAGCGCTCTAATTTTTCTTTTTTTGTACTTAGCTTTCACCTTTACGTTTACGATGCTTTATGGAAAATATATTATAAAGAAATTAAAATAAGACTGTTAAAAGTGAGAATAAATTTCATAAGAAAGGTATCTAATTAATTTATAGGTATCTTTCTTATGAAATTTTATCAGAAGTCTACATAAAATACTATAATTTTATGTACATTTATTACATTTTACTGTGTTATTTGTATTTCCATTCATTTTATTATTAATTTTGATATTTCATTCATGGAAAAATGTCATAACTGAGATTAATATAAAAATAAGATCATATAAATTTCATAAGATGATACTGATACTTGTAGGTACCCTTCTCAGTTGAAATTGAAAAATTAAATTAACTGCTCCACATGTGTTTCGCAAAAGTAAAGGCCTTAACAACAGAGAACAATGCTTAACTCAAATAACGCAACTTAATTGTATTCTGGTCGGCCTTCCGTACTTTATATTTACAGCCCGATTATAAACACATAATTACATTTCTTAATTACTGCGGGTCTTCTGATGAGTTAAAACGATACAATTTACAATGTGCTAAAAAAAGATCTATCTCATAAGGACATTTACGAAACTTGATGCGGCTTTTAACTAAATTTATAATATTTTAACAACTTAAATGTAAAAATCTATTATAATTAAAGAAATAATAAATAATGGTATTAAAAATTCATTTTTCATCGAAAAATTTTTTTGCTTTCAGAAAATATTGTCCATATTCATAAAAATTAAAAGCAAATAAAAGCATTTCAAATGAAATAATATCTGTCCGTACGATTTTGTCCCGCCTTCACAACAGGCTTTGTTGAATCTTTTGTTGGTTCAGGTCCTTCCACGGCAATCGTGGACTCTTCTTCAATATCAGTTGGGGGTCCCAATGCACTCGGGTCGGACCTACCTTGGTAAAGTGCACTAATTGGAATCCCTCCTTCACTCATGCACTCCAGTGCCAGTTTATTCTGCCCGGTTGACAACACCACACGCCTCTTCAACCACCACCAAACAAGCAAGGCCACGACTATCATTAGTATAATTCCCACAACGGTCGGCCAGGTTATTATAGCAACTCAATTCTCTCTCCAACCCGAATTCGGTGTACCTATCTTACCTAACTCCGACTTCAACCGTTCAAGATCAATCTTATCTATTGGCCTTAACAACGCCGGCATCTTTTCTAGCAACATCTTCGGAATCTCACTTACAATGGGTTCCCACAATCCCGTCCATCCACTGGTATTCGTTCCTACCAGCTCTAACAAAGCCTCATTCTCTCCAAACTTCTCTTCTGCTTGGTAGTAGGGGGGGGGGGTAAAGAGATAGATGGACCTTGAGCTCCACAACCAATGGGTAGCTCTACGAAAAACAAAGGAGAAATAACTCTTATCGTAGTGGTGGGCTTCCCTTCACACACCTTAGATAATTCGATCTCTTCTTGTGAGGCCACCGCCCAAATTCCGTCAGAGACACTGGTTGCTTTAGGTAACATTACACTAGCCAACACCTCTACTTGACAATGATCTCTAATTCCCTTCTTATTTTTCTTAAATAAATCTAGTACACACAGAGTGTGACTACCTGTCAGATAAATTGGATTTACAGTCCCACAGGTACCTTAGGCATAGTTCTTGCATTTTTCTGCTTCTCCCTTTGTTAATAGCATAAACTCTGTCCTGGCTAGATTTAGGGCAACAAATTCCGTCTCTACCTTGTACCTAGCCACCGCTCCTATCTTCGGCCTTAGTTTTGGATAGGGAAGGGGAAGATTCATCACCTGATAAATTTCAAAGGTACTATCTCTGTCCAGTATTGGAACCGGCACTAGCACTAGCAATTTGTCATCTTCCAACAAGGTAGTACATCCCAAGGTGCTATAATACCTCCATAACTGCTGGGTTGGGGTCTACAGGTAATCTAAGGTGATGGAGTAGTTTGGCTTGTATCTCCAGTAGTACTTCTCTTAATCGTTCCGGCGTTATTATACTCGGAGACAGGTGTCCCAGCAACAACATGTCTAATTGTGCTCTCTCATGCTCTAACAACACCGTTAAAGATCGACTTGTTTGACGTACCTTTTTCTCATTATAGCTAATAATTGAAAATACCTTTGCAAAAAAAAAAAAAACTAATTTCTGTAATTCGGTTGTTACAGACGTGGTTACATTTGTCACTTCTTTTCTAAAACCTGTAGGTGAGAAATGAACCAATTGATACTCCCTCTATTCTTAGCCAATTCCAGCCTAGTAACATAGAGTATGGATACACTCTCTCTAACCGACTGAGCCATTGCTTGTTGTCTCTGTTCTACCACCTTTAATTTCCTCTTAATTACTTCGTCTTCGGAGACTGTACCAAACAACACACTTAATGCCTTTCCCATTATAGGTAATACTGCCCTCTTTTGCCTGGTCCGTAACAACTTTATTCCTTTCAAATAGTAACTTATATCCTTCCATTGTCTCTCAAGTATTAGGAATTCCTGAGCTAAGGGGTATAATTATACGGTGGTATTCCGGAGTCTGTAAATAATCTCCGGCGACTTGTGTCCTGGCTGTATCTAGTTTGTCCACTTCGGTCTTCAACTGACCCAGTAACTTCTCATACGACTGCAGGTCTATCACCAAAGTTTTCAACCACTTTGATGTAGTTATAATCACTTCGCTAGTCTTCTTAAATACAGTATTCTCACTGTGTTCCCAGGTATTAGCTACCACAACTAGCATCGTCAGTACTACAAGCCTCCTCTCGTCCATGTCTGCAAAGAGATGGAGAGAATAATTCATCTTACTCAATCATTCTCTTATTGTTTTTATCGGGTGGTTACATCTTAGAGCGATACCTCAAGCACCGACCCACACCACCACCAGCACCGTGCATGCATGGGGGCCGTCCACACAGTTCACCAGCACTAATGATAAATGTACAGTTAGTCCCAGGCCGTCACTCATTCACCACAGCCACTGTACTGGTTTCACTTAATCCTTGGGCTCGGGCTGCACCGCTACCCTCAATCGCCGTTTTAGTGGTAATTTCTCATTAACACTAGGTGCTTTTACAGCCCGCAATTTACTCTGCAATTGAGCTAACGGAATTTCATCCCCTTCTTCCCATTCACTCAGTTCTTCTTCCTCCCTAAGGTTAGGCTCAATCCCTGCTTCCTCGGAATGTCCCGCTGGGGTCAGACTTACCTCCCTCAGCCTTCGAAGGGTAGTTGGGCTAATTTCAATCTCCTCACTCCCTTCACTTTCACTCTCAGTCTCTAACCCTTCAGGTTCTACCAACGTAGTTTTCCTCAACCTTTTCTGTTGAGTTTTTGTTTCGGCTCCTTTCCATTCTCCTATTTCAGCTAACTTTATATCATTCGCATGCACTCTCTTTACCTGTCCGGTCAATTGGTCCCAGATCACAAAGGAAATCGGACTCGTCTGCTCCACGATCCTATAGTATGGACTCCATCTCTGGTCCAATTTACCTTCTCTCATCGGGATTTTATAATACACTGGATCACCGATCTGGAAGGAAACTTCTCTATTTTTATTTACCCTATCGTTTCACCTTTTCTGGGCTCTTTAAATCCTCCTCCTCACATGCGTAAAAGTTTTATGCTGTTGTTCCAAAACTATTTGGTGATGATCCTCTCCTAAATACTTCCTCCTAGGTTGTAACAGATTGTCTATAGGTAAGACTACATCCCTGTCATATAAGTAATAAGGGGAAAATTTTGTCGTTTCGTTCATCGAGAATCTCACAGCTGCTAACGCTTGGGATACGAATAAATCCCAATTTTCCCTTTTATCCTCTGTTAGTTTAGCTAACACATCAGCGAGGGTCTTATGAAATCTTTCTACCTTAGCGTTACTTTGGGGATGATATGGAGAGGTGGTGATGTGCCGTATGTTTAATTCTCCTAACGTCTCTCTCATAATCTGATTCACATCCATTATCGGTAACCAACTGTTCGGGGGCCGCATACCTAGGGAATATTTCGTTCAGTATTATATCTGACACCGTTCGTGCCTTCTTATCCGGTATGGCAAATGCCTCAGACCAATTCGTCAGCCAGTCCACAAAACTCACTATGTAAAGATTACCTCAATGTGTTTCTCCATAGGGCCCGGAAATATCCATGCTTACTTTCTGAAATGGATAATTCGGAACATCCATTTCTAATACTGGGGCAACCCTACTCCTTCGACTCTGTACTTAGCATGTTACACATTTTTTTACATGGTTCACAACATCATTAACATCATTAGGCCTCTAGTAATTTCATTAATCCATACGCCATATCAATTCCCAGGTGTCCTAACCTCCTATGGCATTGGTCTAGAATTTCAGCTCTCAACTTCTCAGGTATCACCATTTTTAAACTTACTTCCCCATCTCTTCCTGAAAGGTAATACAACACTCCATCGTGCATCATATATTTGGAGGTACGCCCAGTCTCTACCCTGGACCTGATAATTGCTATCTCGCTATCCTCTTGGCTTTGCCTAATAAAATCCCTCCAGTGGGGGTCGGAAATAATCTCCGTTTCACTCGTTTCCTGATCTTCCCAATCAAGTCTCTACTTCAACGCCTGTGAATTGATCACATTAATTTGGAATGCTTTATCATCCACACCTGGCTCCAACCTGACATATTCGGTCTCTAATTGCCTCGGAATCCTCAATAACAGGTCAGCACAGGTATTATCCTTCCCTGCCAAATATCCTATTCTGCAGTTATATCCACTTAACTGTTGTATCTTTTTATTCGTCCACTCCGCCTCTAACAGATATTTGAGGGGTTGGTGGTCTGTTTTAATGATAAACACAGCTCCACTCAAATAATAATCTAATTTCTGCACAGCATACAGAATGGCGAACACCTCTTTTTCTATTACTGGCCACCTTTGCTGAATCCCGGAGAGTCGATGAGACAGAAAATAGATCGGCACTTCCTCAGGCACACCCGGTACTGGTCCATCCTTATCGGGACATGGTTGTGTAAGAACTACCCTGATACACTTATCGCTAGCATCGGTGTACAGAACCATGGGCTTCCTCGGGTCTGGGTAGGCCAACAGGGGTACAACTGTCAGCTGGTCCTTTAGAGCCTCGAATGCACGCTGCCACTCCTCGGTTCACTTAAACTTAGCATGCTTCTTAGAGCTATTAGAGAGCCTGTTAGCCGACTAAATGTTGGTATGAACCTCCGGTAATATCCGATGGATCCAATAAATCCCCTAATCTCTCTTACGGTCTTCGGCGCGGGCATGGCTCTTATAACCTCTACTTTGTCTAAATCCGTTTTTATTCCTTCTTTGTTTATGATAAACCATAAGTACTTTGTCTCTTCTTTCATAAACTGACACTTCGATAATTTTAACTTTAATCCATGTTCTCTTAACCTATCGAACACCTTCTGCAGATGTTCAAAATGCTCCTCCGGGGATTTTGAAAACACCATGATGTCATCTAGATACGCCATGGCAAAGGCCTCAGTGCCATTCAATACGATGGATATTAACTGACTAAATACAACCGGGGCGTTTGCCAGCCCAAACGGCATAACTCTAAAATTGAAGAGACCCATGTGGCAGGTAAAAGCGGTCTTTTCCTGATCCTTTTTGCTAAGTGCTACCTGCCAATATCCCGACCTCAAATCCAAGGTGGAAAAACATTCATTCTTTCCTAAAAGATCTAGAATATCATCAATCAAGGGGAGGGGCACTGTCAGCGGTTTCGTAATGGCATTTAATTGACGAAAATCCACACAAAACCTATGCTCTCCATCCTTCTTTTCAACAATCACTATTGGAAAACTCCAGGGAGATTTGGATTTTTCAATTATCCTTGATTCCATCATTTCATTCACTGCATTCTCTACTAATTTTCTTTTGTGGATTGGGATCCTATACAGACTTAACTTAATAGGTGAGTGATTACCCGTGTCTATCTTCATTTCAACTGTCTCCGTCTGCCCCAGTTCCTTATCCGTAATGGCTATTACCTCCCGATTACCGTTCAGCAACCCCCTCACTTTCCTCCTATAACACTCAGGAACTGTTATATCTTCATCCCTTATTTCCTTGCTACCTGTCTTATTCCCAGGTCTATTCTCATTCCATACTCTCACCTGTTTGACTTCTCTCACTGGGCACGCCTGTGCCAGCTCCTCTCCCTGCTTTATTTTAATAGTTTTATTGGCAATATTGGTTAGCAGTAAGGGAACGGTCCCCGACCTCATCACACACGGTTATTTCCCCTTCACTATTACCATACCTATCAGTAGGGACCACTTGGTACAGGTCACTGTTCAGCACTCCTTCTGTTATAATCTTGCCCTTCCCAGATACAGTAGTCCTAGGGGGAAGCTTTATATCTGTCTGGGCCACCACTGGCAATTGTTCATAATTATTCTCTCCCAACAGTATCCCTACCCCGTCTAATGTTAGGGTGGCCGGGTCGAAACGGATCTGTGCCTTATTCTGCCTAAGCCAGTCACTCCCCAAAATTAGCTTACCACACGTCAGGTGCCACATAAACCTCTGGTTCTTGCCAATTGGAAAGGTAGCCACGTCATACCCTCTATCCGCATCCTGCTACTATCAGCCTGACTTATTAGTAGATCGACGGGACTAAGCTTCGTTTTCAGTCCCAACTGTCTAAAAACCTTGGAGCTAACCAGTGACACTGAAGCTCCAGTATCGACAAGGGCCTTCACCTTCTTGTCTCCCAGCAACACATTACAGGTGAAGTCTGACCCTTCCTTCAGCAAACGGTATACCCGTGCCTTTCTCCTTGCCGTATGTTCTCTCCCTTCCTCTCGCTTTCTCGACAGCCGAGGCGTGGGAGTCGGTGACAGGAGTTCAACTTTTTCTAGGGGCTCCCATTTCTATCTAGGGGCCCTCCTGGGTGGGGTAAAGCTCGGATGACTCTCTTTTCTCGGACTAGCAACCCATTCCTCCCTCTATTCGAGTTAGGGTTGTTTCGTTCGATGTGGTCCATCTTTCTCCTGCGAGGACAGGTTCGTCTCAGGTGACCCGCTCCTCCACAGCGCCAACACCTTCGCTCCTTACAACTTGCCGAAAAGTGCCCGACCACATCACATGTCCAGCATCTCAGAGGTCTTACTTGCACTGGGGCCACCCTGCCTCTTATTTTTTCACGGGTGACTCATCGGCGTTTCCCGGACCCTTTTCCTTCTCGGTAGGGGGCACCAACGTATTAACTCGCTTTATCCCCATTTACGGTCTCCCTCTGCCGTACACCACCGAGCCATGTCCCCGAACTCGCCAAAAGTCGTGCAGTTCGGCCCCAAAGACCTTGGGTCGTCTCCATAGTTTGTCGGACAGTCACGGGAACTGCTTCAGCCTTCCAGTCCTCTTCCGCCTCTTCTTTCGGGTCCCGTATATGGATCCGCCCCATCCTCCTTTTTCATCACTACTTTGCCCCCCCCCCCCGGGGGTTCCTACCTACATCCCCTCTTATTCTATTCCAGAGTCGTCCGCTGGTCCGAGCCACCTTATGGCTGCGGCCAGGCTGACCGGTCCCAACTTCAGAACATCGCCCCTCAGGTCCCTGTCACTCAGCGCGTCCGCATACACATCGGCCAACAAGGCCTAAATAGGACTACTGTCCCGTGTCGCCAACTCTGGAAAAGCTAACGCCGCTAGCCCCGCGATTCTTTCCCCCAATTCCTCATTAGTCTCTCCTTGTTGCTGCAGCCGGAAAATTTCCTGACTGCCTCAATGGCCGTACGCTCACTTGCGTATTGCCGCACCAGAGCGGATTTAAGCTCAGTTCACATCAGGGCCGGGTTTTCTTTGTACCCCACCTATAAACTTGGATACCTTCCCCGCTGCAGCGTCGTAAGCTAGGAGCACCATTTCTTGGTCATAGAGGCCATAGATCACCTGCTTCTTCTGAATGGACAGAATCTATTCGTGCAGGTCTGCAGGGTTTCCATTATAGGTAGGTAGCTTCATGCTACCTATCAGCTTCCTGAAACCAATCGATATTTTGGAGACTCCCACGTCCCCAAGGTCATCTGTGATCCTGCTACGCTCATCCTAGCGTCTTTCAACTACTACTTTCCTACGAGAAGAAAGACCGACAACAAAACAAAAGAAAAAATACTTAACACGGTGGTGGCGCTTCAACTGCGTACAAAGTCGACAAAGTACAATCAACAATATTACTGGCAGATCTAAATGCAATGAGCGAAAAAAAGGAAACCAAAAAGTGACTTACCTGAGGTCCACCGCTCCGTGTTTTGTTTCTTTTTCCTCCTTCTTTTGCTTCCTTCTCTTTTCCTCCTTATGTCTTATTCAGACCAATATAGTCCGAAGACTAGAGTCCTTTCTGGTCTTACTTGGTCCCGACTGGACAAAAGAAATGCAACCTTCTCTCCTCTTTCAGACGGCCGTGGTAATTGCCATGGGTCTATCCTGGTCAACACAGCACCAGTCTAACACTTTCGCCCCAGCCCCTTAACCTCCGACGTCTTACTCCCTGGGTTGAGGTGTCTACTCGGTCCTAACCGAACTTAAGGGAGTGGCCGTAGGTCCTCTGAGCATCTGTAGATTATTCGACCGGGCCACTGGTTTAATCCTGCTTCCTGTTCACATTGTGTTTGGTTCGATCCAGAAAGCAGAAGTGATGTTCATCCATTCACAGTCAACTGAAGATGTAGACACGACTGGAGAGTCTGCGTTAAGAAATTTAGAATGCAGCAAAAAAAAAAAAAAAATTATCTGCAGATTTAACTTGTGATTAACTTGTTAAATCGTCTCAGAACGATATACGACTTTTGCGATGGGGGAATAAGATTTCTGTGCACGGCTTAAAGTTTATAGTGGCGTTCCTCCTTAGGAGTAGTAACATTAGTAGTAATATTCGTGGTAGCAGAAGCAGCGGTACTTATATCAACAGCACATGTTAGCGGACGCTTCGTTCCAATCTCTGACGTCACTTTCTCTCCTTCTTGAGTCTGCAACTCGACTCTCCACTGTCTCTAGCCCAACTCTTGCTCGGGATAATTCTTTTCTGTCTCTCTCTTCCGCCTGCACACTCGCCCATCTCTCTCTTCCGTCTGTGTTTTTCAGCATAACTACTCGTTTATATAGAAAAATACGGCTGGTTACAACTGAACCTTGGCCCTACTGCTTCGCACGTGATTATCACGGGGTTTTGGCTGTTTCAACCAAAATCCTGTGAATTCAAAAGTTTCTTCTAGCTTACTCAGCTCTATTTCAATTTTTAATCGATAAAAATTATTTCGGCCATTTCCATTGTCTTCTGACGACACCAGATTCAATGGGTACAACTTCTGGCCTAGATCAGGTTTCACCATCAGTAAACAAAAATGCTCTGATCTAATTTCGCTATTCGAATCCGCTCCAATTTCACTAAAAAAGAAAAAAATACGTGTGTGTGTGTGTGTGTGTGTTTCCCAGACTCTGTCACAATATACCTAAATTTTAACATTTACTTTTTAAAATAATCCTCAAAGAAAAAAAGCGATAAAAAGCATTTTTTTAAAATTTTATACTGCATTATAGTGTAAATGTAATATTCCCAATAAGCAAAATACAGATATAAAAAAAAAGAAAAAAAATTTTCAGATTTTCTAAAAGAGAAACATTTAGAATATAATTTCATTCATTTTTGAATAAGTCTTGAATGTTTCATTAAAATCTGTTGTAGAGGCGATAATGGAAGGCAGAACTTTGTTGTTATTCTATAGAATGTAGTGGAACCCCTAGTGGGGACACAATATAACATGACCTGTGCACCCAATAAGTATGAGTCACAAGAGGCCCACTAACATTTATAATTAAAGATGTTAAATCTGACAGGTCGATAAGAGGACAACAAACTTAAGATTTAATACAAAATTTATTTACAACACAGACCAGAGTCCTTGTAGGTTAAATTAGAATGTAAGTCCGTGGCTTGTAAGTTCAGTTCACATGTCTAGCAGAAGTGCTGGCATTGAGAGATTGCTGGTCAAGTCCAATGTCCAGCGCTGGCGTTGTGTAGTTGCTGGTCGAATCCAAAGTCTGGCACTGGTGTTGCATACTTGCTGATCAAAGTCCAATGGTGAACCTTCCATAGTATCATAACTGAAGTGTGCAGCAAAGGTTGTTTGAGTCTGGACGATATGCATGTAGCAAGTAAGGACCATGGTGTAGCTGGAAGTTCAGGGATGTTGTAAGCAGGTCTATTGACGCAGCTGAACCAGGTGAGTTAGGTTGGATTAAGGGCTGGAAGTAATGAAGGGCAGGAATATCGGAAGTCAGAATCTGTGGTAACCGGAAGTAATAAAGGCTAGGAATGTCGGAAGTAAGGGTTTGCAGTAGCTGGAAATAAGTAAGGGCAAGAGTGTCGGAAGTAAGTATGAATAGAAAAGCCCAACTCGCGTCCAGTTGGCAAACAAAAATAAATGGGAACAGCCAAGTGTCCTGGCTAAAAATGGCCAGGGGTCTGCATTTCCCCCACTCTCTCCTGGGTTTGACAAGAAGTTGCTGGGTTATGTGGAAAGTGAGTGTAAACACTAACTGGTCCTGCAAGATACTAAAAATCTCAAAAAAATAAATTGAGATGTCCTACGAAATATGAAAGCATAGAAATGTTCACAAAGTGTATTATGACTGGTTCATAACACTGAAGGAACTATAAAGTCATTAGGCTTATTATAAATGTAAATGAATTTAAATTCAAGGGAGTGTGGCAATGCAATGAAGAAAAGGTCGAGGTTATAGCATCCGCCCATGGTCATGTGGACGGGGTAGCGAAGGGCTACAATTAGAGGTTAATTCCTTCTCCACATCAGCAAGCATAAAGCCAAGCATCAAACAAAAGCAGACATTTAGCAGAGGTAAATAAATGCACAATTTATTTACATATATACAAAGACTGGTAACTTCTATTTGTTGCTGTTGCTAAGGCAGTAAAGAGAGAGTGTAGTGAAATTAGAAGTGAGTTGATACTGCTGTTTCGTCATCTCTCTCTCAGCATGTCGGTGTTGACATCTAACGTTGATCTGTGTAAGATCTGTCTGAATTTGGCCATATACAGGTTTTAGTCAGCTCAAAATTAAGGTTTTGGCTTTTTGAGCAGGAGTAGCCCTGACTGGTCATAATATTAATTTTGTTTTGGTTAAAGCAGATGTATGCATGAAGCCAATATGCAGTCTGCTTTGGGCTGTCAAATGGTCAACATTCAGTTTGTGTAGATGTAGGAGGTACGACAAATCCAACAATTATCTGATTGTTGCAACAATTTCCAAATGAATGTTTTTCACCACAAAAAGACACTCAAATTTCTTGTACTAATTTATGGTCCTGTGTTGAGGTCAGGAAAACAAGATTTTTAACGGAAGTTTCCAAGGTTCTAAAAGGACAAAAAACATTACATAAAAAACTCAGCGATTTTGACAATAAAATTTTGTTTTTTGTGTTTTGGGCATTTTTCTTGCATTCTTTTTTTGCAAATTTTTGCAAGTACCTATCCAAAACTAACTTCATTTTTGGAAAAATTCTGAAATACGCATTAAAATATAGTCGTACGTTTTCAGAACATTATAATTCTGCTTGTCATCAATGTAAAATTACTTACATGAAGATGTTGTTTAATAATTGTCATTATTTAAATAAGTGGCATAAAAAATAAAGATGATCAAAATAGAAAACAAAAGAATAAGCAAATGAACCAAGTCATTTTCTCAATTCTGAAAGGAAAAAATATTTTTGTTGAGCTCAAAATTTTCTCCATGTTATTCCATTAAATTTAAATTCAATGAACTTGTCGTAAGTTAGATAATCTGATAGAAATTTGAAACAAAATTCAAGTTTCATTCAACTAATTGTCGCATACAGCTATGAAATAAAGAAGTTCTGTCACAAACTTTCAATAAGTTTTAGATTTGAGCCTTTTACTATTTATAATGTGAAGTCATGTGACTTATAAATTTGCATATTCCAACATTCTTCCCTCCTAGAAAAGTGAGGACCATTTTTTTAGTAAAAGAATAAAATTTATTTATTTTTATCCCACCCATATCATGTAGAGGACTTTGATATACGATTCAACCTCTGAGGTTCTTGATGGTTCTGGATATTGGGTTTCTGTTTGAAGACTTACTTTCAAGAGGCGTCAATGACTTATCTGAACAGGCATCGGACTACAACTTTCTTCAGTGGAAAATTCAGTAGAGATTTGTGGAGTTTGCTGAAGTGGTGAGGGTTTTGAATGATCAGAACAGATACAGTTGATTATTTTCTGCCAGGATATTTGATGTTATGAAAGGTTGAATTGCTATCAGTTATTTCAACTTTATCTATTAAGAGATCACTCTTGCTAGTACGGATAAATAGTTGAAGAAACACTCATGGGCTGTACAGTTAGTAGAAGTACATAACAGAGATGCAATAGAATGCAGGGCATGTGGCAAAACTTGTTCCTAATGTTTTCTCTTAGGTTCCAAGACTTAAGATTTAAGAAAATAGTTTTCCATAAAACCCCAATATATAGCTCTGCCTGTTCATTACTTTGGGGATGATGTGACATTAAATTACTGATAGCAAAACCTTTACTCAGTAAATACTCTTTCAATACTCGTGATATAAGTGAATGACCTCTGAGTGAATATAACCTGGCATTCCATGCATACTAAACAAGGATTCTGTTGAAGTTTGCAGATTCATACATGGGAATGCAAGTGAATAGTAAGAATATTTATCAACAATTAAGAACAAGTACAGATTAGGAGTAGCCATTGGGAAAAGCCCCTTAAAGCTGATACTGATAAGTTCCATCTGTCCAGTAGCTTTTATCAGTGTACTTCCAGGAGGTCGATAGAACTGGGGTTTTAATTCAACACAAACTTTGCAAGATGCAGACATTTTCTTAACATCTTCAATTGAAAAGGGGAGATTTCTTGACCTTACAAAATGCAGAAGTCTTGATATACTTGGATGGTATAATTTCTCATGTAAATCCACAAGAGTTAAACCTTGAGAAATTACAGATGCACAATAAACATGACTAAAAGCATCAGCAGCTATGTTACTCTTTCCAGGTCAATATTTGATGTTAAAACTTAATTCACCAAGCTCCATTTTCCATTCATTGATTTTTAGCAGGTTGTTTTTTTTTTGTTTTTTTTTTACTTTTGGTTATCAACCATCAAAGACACTGATTTGGCATTGGTATATAATTTGAAACAGTATTATGATAAAAGATACCTCCATTTATGTATTGCAATGATTATGGCTAAGGCTTATTTCTCAACAATATTATTTCCCTTATTGCTTCCTTGGAGTGTTTTTGACATAAATGTAACAGGTCTTCCAGATATAGCATTATCAGAGCATCACAATCAACCTCAAAAGGCAAGTTTTCCTCAATAACCAGTAAAATTGTTCTACATAACTCAGATTTTAAGAACTCAAAAGCACAAAGAGCTTTTTTATTCAGTGGGAACCAATTAACTTTAACTATCCATTTTGTGTAGTATACAAACATTCCCTATTAAGTGTTCCCATATCTTTAGGAGGAAGTTTCATTTCTTATAATGGCTTCATCCATCCTGGGTCAGGTTTAATGATACAATTTCCCCCACACAATATCCTAAAGTATACAGTGTTGTTACCTTTTGAAAAGTTTTAGAATCATTTAAGGTTAAATTTCTTTTCTTCACAACTTTCAGAAATTCTTAGAACACTTGGAATTTATGTTAAATTTAAAAACTGAGCAAATTTATATATTTAAAATTTAAACTATCAGGGGCAGATATTTCACTTATCAGAATGAATCTTTGTAGTCAAAGTTTTCAACAATATTAAAAATAAAATTATTTCATTTGCTCAAATTTACATATTTATATGTAATTGAGAAATGAAACCAAAGATTTAGAGAATTACATCAAAGGCTTATAGAAAAAAAAGAATTCAAGAGGCAGAAGGTCAAATCTGAAAATTTAAACTGTTCATTAATGTACAGTAATATCATTAACAGTAATATTATCATCATTAAGAATGCTTTATTTAATAAAAAATTAATATTAATGTTACTGCTATTTTCATTTGATCTTTTGTTTTAATAATTAGCTTAAAGATAAAATGTGATAGGAAATGACCAACTTCTGAAGATTTCAACAAAAGATAGTAAATAACATGCATGATAGGTTAGTGTGTCATTTGAAATCCAATTTCTTGTAATTTCTCAAGATATTTTCCAAACTGAAATTTATACCAACTGTAATAGCTGTAAGACCCAAAGGAAAAAAACTGAAAGTGCATACGAAATTCAGAAACAACTTTGGAACATTCAAAATCAAATTCAAATAAAAGATAAACAAAACAAAAAAAATTTGTAAATTTAGCAAAATGCTAAAATAAGTAAATAAGTATTTTGCCAAAATAAATGCTACAAAGATTTATTAAGGCTACAAAGCATATACAATGGGGTGACAAAAAGTTCTCTACTCAATCCACTTCCAAGCACCATAATTTTATTTGAATTCCTTTTTGGTCAAGCTAAGAACTTTCCAACACTCTTGTATATGCAAGATGATAAAGACAAAAATTTATGTAAATATTTCAAATTTATTTTGTATACAAATATTTCAAAAACCCAAAATAATTAACCTCGTTCTTTGGATTTAAAAAAAATAAATAATATTAATTCTTTTTTTTTTTTTAAATCTTTTTCTATAAAAATGTTGGTTCTGGTAAGTTTTCAGGAAAAGGCAATTTCCACTGAACCTTACGTCCAAACTCATACAGTTCTTTGATAATATTTTTTATGTGATCATCTCCATTTTTTGACAGCTCCTCGTAAAGATAATAGAGACGCAGTGCGCTACGAGCATCTTCAATAGAATCATGTGTATAAGATTGGATGTCTATTTCTGGAAAGATTAAAAATCAGTATTAATATAAATCTGTTCTGTGAAAAACCAAAACTTAACTATTGTTTTAGCAACAATATTATCAACTGATTAGGAAATATAAGAACTACATAGAAATATATTATATATATATATATATATATATATATATATATATATAAATATATATAAAATTCTTCAATGGTGTATAATCTTCATAAAAATTGAAAACTTTAAATTTGCAATTTCAGCACAAAAAAGAAAGTGACATTTATTTTCATAAAGAAATTCTTGTTTGTATTGTTTAGATATACAAATTTAATCATAACTTATGCAATGTCAGTTGATTGTGAAATACCTATTAGAAAATTAATCAAGCAGAAAAAAAAAAAACTTACTCAAAAAATAGCGTGCTAGGAATTTTAAAGAAATATTTCTCTGTCGGGGTAGACGTAACAATTCTACTGTATCCATGACTTGGTTTTTAGGGACCTGTAACATAAAACAAACACATTCAATAAAATGATGGATAACTATCAAGAATTCTACCTTCTGCAAGGATTCAATGTGAAAATTGCACTTGGCTCATTCAAATGTCTGATGTAAACAAATTGCATGTATTCTTTGATATAATGTCTAAATGTTTTGAATGCTTGGAACTAATTAAATAAAAAGTACACTTTTGTAACAAATTCAATTTTTTTTTTAAATAATGTCACTGTGTTTTTCAACATCAACTTTTTTATTTATTTTATTTCTTTAAATTACCAATATACCAAGAAAAATTGTAGGTATCTTAAAGAAAAAATACACTGTGTGTATATAAGGACTAAAAATTGAGGAGTGTCAAGCTTTGTCATTTTGCCTTTTCAGTATTTATAAATTAATTATCTGAAGCTTTAAAAAATTTAAATAAATACAATTTCCAGTTTTTTTTTTATGTTACTGGTTATAAATATGGTTTTGGAAGTCTACAATTTTGTAAAAGTTGTTAAAACTTCTGGCACCTTTAGTTGATTATGTGGTGGATGTTAACACAACTGTGTCTTGAAATACAGTGCTACCCAATTGTAGGTACATCTTAGACTGTAAGTGTGTGAAACATGAGTGCATTTAGGCTCTTCTGTCCTTAAAGGGTTAAACTGTAATATTTACTTTAATACTGAGTAGCTGAGCTTACAAAAACTTTTTGGTGAATTACCTAATTGCAAGTTCATTACAATGAGGTGAGTCTGTTGCAAAGAATTATTACATTATTATTAAGTGTGTCATCTTAGAAGACATTTACTAAACAAATATCTAAATCTGATCAAGTTGATCAATTTTGTCAAATTGAAAAATGAATAGATGTTCATTTAAATACAAATGCAACTACAATTGTTTTGATTTGTTATTATCTTTGTTAATTGAAAAGATTGTGATCTGTATAGATGTACAGAGGCTTCCAATCCTCATTCTTTCATATCACTGACTGAAATAACCTTATGGTAACAAACTGTAATGTCAATCCCTGCTTATTCAATATCAGTGTTTTAATTATCAGGTAAAGTAACCTGCATATGGGAATCAATCATATGCTATTTGTGCCATTCGTTAATATATATATATAGTGCCCAGCACAAAAGATACAACCAAATACATAGCCATTTCATTTTTAGATAAAAAGGCTGGGATCACTATTCAATCCTTATTTTGAATAATGTTTTTTTTTGTTTTAGAAAGAATTGGCCATTCTGAATAAACAGAATTTCCAATGGAACTCAAAATTTGAGAAAATTATAAATAATGATTTTACTAAAATACTCACAGAAATATTGATTACACGAAAGTCTTTCTTAAGTCCGTGCCCAACAAAAATAACACCCAAATCAACAAGATATCGCAACTTCATGTATGTGGATTTCAGTGTTGTTAAATGTTTGGTTGATACTGAAGCAATGAGGTCATCTGGTTTTATTCCAGAATATTCAGTCAGATAGTCAACAACTTGTTCCTGCATGGCAATATAATCATCAATAAAAGGTTCACCTTGTAATGGGCCATAGCTGTTGAAAAGAATAAGTTTCATTTTGAATGAAAAACAGATTTTATCTCAAAAAGAAACACAAAATATCTGACAATAAACAACCTAAATAAAACAAAAAAAGCACACACTGATTAACAGCGATTGCCAAAAATGAATACAGAAAAAATAAAGGAGTAATTTAATGTTACCTTTACAAAGTACTGATATATTAACTAAATGAAGTCAACTTTTGTCATTTTTCTTCAAAAGAATAAATAATAATTAACAGATTTATTGATATGCAAAAAATGTTGGTTGTTTATTCTGCAAACATATCTTGCTGTTTTCTCTTAAAAGCTATGCAAAACTTACTGTAATGAAAACTAAAAAATAAACAGTTAAACTGAAAATTCTCCTACTGTGGGGGTGAACTGATTTACAGAAACCAAACATTTTTTTTACAGCGAAATATGTCAAGATAATTAATAGTTAAAAAAACATGACCTGACTTTATAATAAACATTGTATAAAAATTTACATTAAAATATTGCTTTCTTCATCTGCAAGTGCAATAATTTTTTTTTCTAAATAAAGAATTTAAAAAACTTACCCTCTTACACATGTCAGTCGAGCCAAAGCCAAGTGGGAAGGTTTCAATGTTGATCGTGTTCCATCACTCTTTAATTCTGCTTGTTCCTAATCAATAACAATGTCTACATTAAATAAAAGGCATTCAATTTTAAAATGTCATATCAAAACCATTTCATTATAATAGTGGTTAGAGTTGCACATTCAAGAAATTGTACAACAAAATTATACATTAAAAATAATAGTGAGGAAATACATTTGTGCTTTTATGTATATAAAATGATATCGATAAAATATTCAGTTCATATTTTAATTTTCACGATACATGAAACAAAAAAAAATCCTTTACTTATCAAATCAAAGTCCTCAAATCCTTTACTTATCAAATCAAAGTCCTCAAATCCTTTACTTATCAAATCAAAGTCTTCAAATTCTAAATCCATTATTTCTTTTTTGATAATTTCAATTACAAGTTGGCCTTCTTTTCAGCAAATATCAAATTTCTTGAGATTATAAACTAAATGGATTGACAGAATTGTTAACTTATTTTAGCTTCTGTTTAAATTATTCTTGTAAACAATTCCGTGTTATACATTTTATTTCTGTGGTCAGTTTTGTAAACTTTGGTAGACTTCCTTGTAAGAAAGAATCATATTTGAAGTAAATGACTTGTTAAGAAGGAGCCTATTCTTGTGGTTATATTTTGCACTTTCAACACTCTTTAGATTTGTGATTTTAACAATGACTGAGATAAATATAATAAGCCTTTAATCTGATTATCTTTCAGCTTACCATAAATTGTCTTAGATAAATTCCATAGTGAGATTTATGAAAACCATTAATGTAATAAATTTAATATATTATGGATTGAAACTTGCATTAGAAAAATATTTTCTTATTAAGATAATAAAGGCACTTTAAAGATGATGAGTTTATTAAGTTTATCAAGTGCAATAATGTTAATAAAAAAGAGGTTATAAAAGAGAACTGAAAGCAATAAAAAAGAAAAAAGTCGTATGTTTATTGGTAGCACATGCTATCAAAGAAATGGTAAAATCAAAATGAAAAGGAAAAGAGTAATACTAGATTAACTGTAACTAAAATCTTTCTCAAATTTTTAGTCCTTTAATATCATTTTTCAGTATTCAAAGAGAAAAACAAATTTCACCTGATCTAAGGAAACAAATTCTGCATCAAGAGCTACCAAAGATCCTTTTTCTGGAAATTCCTCTGGAGAAAGTGGCACAAATGTTTGATTTGTTCTCTTTGGATTTACTATTCCACTTTCATCAAACAAAACTTTGGATGTTATTGGATTCTGAACTGAAATTTAAACAATGAGTGTAATAAAAATTACTCTTTAGAAATATATTCAAATAATGAATCAGTCACTAAATACCTTTCTATTTTTTTTTCAGGGACAAATATTATTGAAAGAGGGAATAGTAGTCAACATTTGGGAAAACCAGAAAATTTTCTACAAAGAAAGAATGATGTTGTAACCAAATACATAACAATCAGCACACTGTACATACAAATTTTTTTCTAAAAAAAAGTTTAATTGAAACAAGCCTACCAAAATATTGCTAGTTATTTTAATCTCTAACACCAATTCAATGATTTAAATAAATGCCAAAAGAAAAAAAAATGTTAAATGGTAATAAATGGAGTTTCTTTGTTGATACATTTGCAAGCAACTATAACAGTGTTTTCTATAGAAATATCTTAATCAAAAATGGTGGTGGAATCTATTTGGTTCTAATTAAGAGTCATTAACTGAAAATGATGAAAAGTGGTAAGATTCTACAAAGTACAAAATATGTATCTTAGCAGAGAGAATTTATATTAAAACAGTGACCCATTATTTTAAATATATCACTCATGGTGGGATCTCTACTAGCTAGATTGAATTGACATGGTCAAAATATTGTTTATATTAGTGCACATGCAAGTTACAAACAGGCAAAGATAAGGATAGAAGCTAACAATAGGCATTATTAGGTTTGTGAAGGAAGAAACCTTTTTTGTCAAAATTGAGTTTTGGATGGCAAAGAGAAAAAATCTAATAAAAATATTGGTTCTCAACCTCAGCTGATTGCCAGTTATTGTAGCATGAGGGAGGAGGAGGGAAGTATCACGCTCACTGTGATCACCAGCGGTTTCAGTCGGGAAGTGGGTGTCTGGCCTGGGTTTGGGGTGTTTTGGTTGGTTTAGTATCACACACATTGTGGTTGCCAGGGGTTGTAGTACAGAGAGAGGGTTAGCATTGTGCCCATTGGGATCACCAGAGGTTGTAGCACAATGAGGAGGAGAGCACTGCACCCTTTGGGCTGAAGATGGGAAGTTTTGGTTGTACTTTATAATTTCAAAAATGGTTTATAAATGTGTAATAAATCTATTATTTTTATATGGAAATATGTTATGCAGTTGTCTTCTTGCCATTACAACAATATCTAAGGAACCTGGGAAAGCCAGTCCAAACCAACTAATTCCAACTGTGATTATCACTATCAGCAACAACTATGATAAATATGGTTAGCATCCTCTCCACTGCCTGATGCCACATTTGTTGCTGCAACCAGGATCTGATCTTGTTTATCAAGTCCCGAGATGGATCCCACTTCATCACAGTTTATATTGTCACATTTATTTGCTGTTGCTGTTCAACCAAGTGGTAGACTAATGAAAACACCCCACCCACTGCTACATTGCAGTCACTCTGTCATCTTTATTACCTTGTACCAGGAAAGAGAAAAATCACACAAGCTCAAATCCTCATTCCCCCTGTTGATATTGTCGCACAACATTCAAGTAGTTACTACTATATAAAAATGAAAATGAACCCCATTACCACAAACATATATAAAAACAGTTTTTCCTTACCAGAAAGATCATAATAATCATTGAGGTTTTTATGAGCAAAATAAATAATACAAGGAACTTTCCAATCCATGTCAAAATGTAATGCTTCTGACTGAAAAAATAAAGTCAAACCATAAGAAATTTAGAGGCTATTAAATTCATTTACAAAAATAAAATGTCATGAATACTGTATTATAAATGTGTGTGTATGTATAAATTATTCAAATACTTCAAAAAAGTTGTTGAGTTTTTAAAAATATTAAAGTTGTAGCATAAAATTCTTTGGTGATATTGAAATATGAAAGAGTGTGTTCCAATTGTATTACTTTATTTTCAATGTTGATGTTGCTGGCCATGATGACAGTTATTTATATAGTATTGCATTGCCAAGTTTTCTCTTAGTGTTAATGAAGGTTCATAGGCATCTATATATAAGCTTTCTACCTGAGAGGTAGTGAAAGTTCCTAAAGCCAGTCTTAGTTCTTTTATATAGGACTTCCTTGCTGACTCATAAATGAAAAAGCCATAGTCTAGTTTTGATCTGATTAAAGAATAGTAGTGTGTGTGTGTGCGTGTGCGCACAATGTGTCTTTATCTGCATCCCAGTCAGTAGACGCTCTAATTCAGAGAAGTTGGATGGTTTTGTTACATTTGGATTTTAAATGTTTAATGTGGAATAGAAATGATAATTTCTTATCAAAGATGATGCCCAGAAATTGGTGCTGTTTGTCTCTGTGTTATTGTCAAGTTGTAGAACAAGGTCATTATGCATTTTACAAAATTGTCAGATGAGCATGCATTTGAACTTGTCTTTTGAGAATTTGAAGTCATTTATTTTATCGAGAAATAGCTGGAGTTGGCATGTATTTTGTTCTATAGAAAGCAATCTACACCAGTTTTTATGTTTTTTACTATATTATTTATTGCATTGTTAAATAATGTAACAGACAATATGCTCCCTTGTGGTACTCCCATTTATTGCTTTTTCTGACATGAGAGGATATCACTTATCTGTACTTTAAAGTTTCTATCTTTTAAGAAGTTATCAATAATAATTGACATTCTGCTTTTCAGTCTCTTATTATGCCATATTTCTATGTAGAGTCACATGCCTTTTCTAGATCAAAGAATATTATGACAAAGTGCTTTTTTTTCTTTCTTTTTTTAATAAGAGTTTGCAAGCAGAATAGATGGTCAACAGGGCTTCTTTTATTTCTGAATTTGATTTGTATTCTGTGACTAAGTTATTTCTCTCAGGGAACCATATTAATCTGTGGTTTACCATTCTTCCAAATGTTTTACAAACACCACTGGTCAAAGCAATGGATTGGTAATTTATTGTGTCTGTACAGGCTTTTGGGAGTTTGTATCTAGGAATCACATTGGCTTGTTCCCATATATTTCAGGCATTACTACTGGTCTACATATCACTGTTAATTTTTAATAATTTAGGGAAACTTTGGGTAATTGTTTCAAAACCTAGTGATGAATTTCATCAAGGCCAACAGCTGTACTACATGCTGTTTGCAAACAGGTGGATCCTTTTAGGAGGGTCTTACTCCTCTGCAGAGTGATGTAATTGGTATATACTTGTCCCCAACTGACAGTGGCATGAAAGATGTCAAACCATTCTTCATTACCAAACCACTTTTGTGACATCCTAATTAATCTATCAAATATATTTTGGTCAGATATGTCACATCTACAAACAACTCATATACTTCAGTGAGTGTAATCAAGCCACCACCATATCAGCATCTTGCTGTCTCACTTTGCTGGTTAGAGTATCTAAGATGGTACACACGCAAGGAATCAGGCTGCAAACATAACTTCCTGCCACTGGAAGACCAGGTTGATGCCCTTTGGTATAGCATGGTCATCATGTTTCACTCCCATTTATTGGCAAGATAGAAACCTGAAGCATTCAATAATTAGATTGAAAGGGAATGTAGGTCGCCTCATCATACCAGCCTTTTGTAATAGTATTTGCTCTTCACTTCATTAAACTGGTTGCTTACATAAAGCTATCCACACACTGGGTGGTACCTTACAAGCTTCCCACAAGAAAACATTCTGCTACATATCCATGTCAGACACATCTGAAACCACACTTCCCCATTAAGGTGCCATACTGGTTTCAACAGGTACATTATTCAGTCTTCTTTAGTTTATTTAATCATTTAGTGTTTGTAACAATTAAAATGTTTTAGTAGAAATTTTCTTTGTATTTTCTCCATATTATGTTTCTTGAAGCTGTTTTCATGAATTTGTAAACTAACAATACTTACCAATTCAATTGGAGTGATAGCAAAATCATTGAAGAGATACCATTGAGAGCATGTCACTTTTTCTTTACGTTGGTGATAAGTTTTCCCCACTTTCACTGAACTAACAAGATTGCCAGCAGTTTTTGCATCCTTAATATGGGCCACAGTGGCATAGATCTCATATTCTTTGGTCAAATCATCTGCTTCATGAGATTCACTCTTCAAAACAAAGGGTAGAGAAAAATAGGTTCAAACATTAAAAACAGCATATTTCATTCTGTGTTTGAAGATTCTAACTTTTCAAGAGCCGCAAGCAATTATGCTATTTATTTAGTTTAAGGCTGAAATATTATAATGGTAAAAACAGTCAATTCCAACAGACTACTTATATATATTTGTAAAAAATGAATTAAATACAAAAAAGAAATAGGTAAAAAATATTTATATACACTCCAATACAAACAGAAATATATACATGTTGCCACATAATAAATGTAGGCAAATATAGAAAAGCATACATATCCAAGTTTGAAATATTTTCTAAAAATGCATATTTTTATATATACATATCTATACACATATATATTCTCCAATATATCCCATAAATACAATTTATACACATCTCAATACGCATATCCACATATACAAATATATACATCCCCACCTACATACATATATACATACAAATATGATATTACAGTTTATATCTACATAACATTCACATGTAAACAAATACATGTACATATAATCATGCATCCACACATTTACATCTCTTCATAAAATATGTAAAAAATAAAAAAATATGTCTCTTTCTCTCTTTCTATATATATATATATATATATATATATATATATATATATATATATAATTGAACATAGAAGTCAACACTTAGAGGCGACAGTCTGTTTTATGCTATATGGCCTGACAATTGCATATAGCATGAAACAGACTGTCGCTTTAAGTGTTGACTTATGTTCACTTTTTTATTTACACATGCTCTATCTGATATTGAGCACTTTATCCCATAAATATAGCACACCTTAAGACTATATATCTTCATATATATCTCAATACCTTCATACAAATGAATATAAAAACATCTAAGTTACATATTATACATAAACAAACATACACATATGCATACTAACAACTATACATTCATACATATAAATCTGTGCATAAATATAAATATATATATATATATATATATATATATATATATATATATATGGTGTGGAAGTCAACTCATGATCAAATAAGACTATTTCTTGCACTCAAACTTTCTTAATTTTTCACACATTACAGCTATCATAATTTTGTCGCTGATGACATCTCAAATAGCTTTTAAGACCTGCAAGAGTCTTGCAGTTCTTCCCCCATTGCTAACATGTCAGTCTTCCTGCTGCAGCTTGCCTTTCTGGATACTGGCTGTGGAAAGGTTGTGTGAGTCTGCAGGCTGATCAACATACTTTATAGCAGATTGTGCATGTATGATCATCGGGTATGTCACATTGATAGTAGACATCACAATAACTCTGCATGTGACTATAAAGACCTGCTTTTAAAAAGCAGGTGCGGTCACATTGATCACACATAAGAGACACATTCTGGGAGAGGGTTGATGCCTCACATATATCTGCCTGCATGTATATGTTGCACATATTTTATCCTGCTGTTCTGAAAATTTTTGATACCAGTAGCAATCAGATTTTTACATGTTGCTGATGTGATACAAGTTCTTCCCAGGTGTTTATATGTGTCTTTTTGAGTGTGTCCCCCAGATTGTCTTTATAGTGCTTGCTAGATTAGGCATGTGCAAGTTTTCTAGGCAGACAAGGTGACCAGACCATCTTTTTTTATTTTTTCCTTTAATCATTGTCATCCCAAGCAAGGCAGTACAGCCACTAACATGCAAGGGGTTACAGAGTGTGGAGGAATTAGGAACAGAAACATTGGTAATGAGTAGAAAGAGAAAAGAGCAATCAGGAGGACAATAGATAGCAATTGGCATTGCATTTAAATTCTTGCAGATTAAAGTTGGCTGAAAACATGGAGCCAGAAGGGAGTTCCACAAGCAAGAAAAGAAACTGTTAGCAACAATCTCACTGCCAGTCTGGTATTGCAATCAAATTCATAGTTTAGGTACCATAGCACAGGGCTCGTTGGAACAGTTACCATGAAAGTATTTATAAAAAAATCACAGAGAGGCAACCTTATGGTGGTGGGCAAGTGACTGAAGCCAAACCAATAATATTGCTGATTGTTCTTTTGATCTTATCAAAAAGCTCTAAGTAAATCTCAGGGGCACTGGATGGTATATGGTAGCAATATTCTATGTATGGATGAATAGTAGACTTATAGATATGCAAGATAGGTTCAGGTGAGAAGAATTGTCTTGCCCAACACATTGAACCAACTTTCTTAACAGCTGATCTAGCAATGAATTTGAGATAGTCTTTCCATTTCAAGTCAGCTGAGAATGTTTAGTTTAGTTTTGGAATGGTTAAGATTGACAAGCTCCAGTTAATGATGGTCTTAATGTAGCTTTTTACATCAGCTAGTATTTTGACCTTGTCAGACTGATCAGCTTTGGTATCAAGGAAGGAATAGATGGTAGTGTTGTTAGAGTAGATTCCAAGTTGAGAGCTGATTTCATCGGGAAGTTCATTAATGAAGTTGATGTTTCATAACCATGGAATTAATACTTGCTGATCTTGCCAAATGCAGCATGCTTGTATCATGTACATGTGATTGCCATGAGATCTTTTGAATATTACACAGACAACATTGATGAAAGCAATCAAGGCACTTACCTGCAGTAAGTTGTCCATGTCTCACAGCCATATAACATGGTTGTCAACACATGCATGATACACCTCGAATTTTGTCTATATTTCTGAGATGAGGTATTATGTACACTATTTACATTATTCAGACTATTGTCCTCATTTTTGTCCCCTTGGCGACAAAGATGAGGACAATAGTTTGAATAATGTAAATAGTGTACCTCGAATTTTGTTGTTTTTTTAATGTCTGATTGTGAAAAAAGCCTTGACACAAGTTTACCAAATGTATCACATGCCAGCATACATACATACATACACACAAGTTTCATTAGAGATGACTGACAAGGTACTGCAATTAGGCTGTTTTTAATTCTTTGAGTGTTTGTATAAGTGTTTTCTTTTCTGGACATAAAATGTGTAAAAATTGTCCAAATGTTCTATATATCTGAGCACTTTCGGCTTTTCTATTAGCCATTATCAAGGATGTTTTTTATTTTTATTTTGAACTGAATGTGTAGATTTTTTTTTATTCTGTTTCTAGAGTGAGAGGAATGTCTTATTATTTTCAAAGCACAGTCAGGATATTTGTGTTCACAGTTGGTGTTATTGAGTGTTGGCTATTATTTTTTTTAAATATTAATGCTTCCATAATCTTTAGTCTTTTTTACATGTGGATGAGGCTATTATACTTATATTTTCTACACACAAAGAAACCTATCAAGCTCAATCTGCAACATACTTGAATAATTAAATAAAAAGCTTAAAAGAAATTAAATAAAGAGATTGTCTGTCATCTTTAATGAAACTTGTATAAAAGAGGGATTGCTATCAAAATACACATTATATATATATATATATATATATATATATATATATAGTTTTAAGATATGCAATATATTTATGACTAAAATGCTCAATGTCAGGGACAGAGTGTATGTAAATATAAAAGTGGATGCTGAATTCAAAATCAAGTTGTGACAGCAATCACCACAAGATGTTCATCCAAAACACAGTAAATATCAGCATGGGTGTTAATTTAGTCTTGAAATTGAGACTAAGAGATTAGGACTGATTCAGCTACTGTTCCAAGATGGCTAAGAAAAGGGTCTGAACAACAGGCATCTGGAGATGATTGTCATGTAGCACTTGGCAATATTGATGGCTGAATTTGTCCTGAAATTGAGCATAGTATATGTGCTTTCAGAGAAAAACAAAGCTGATATTTCGACACAAAGTAATATTGCCTGAAGATATCTGAGGAAGGAGAACCATGGAGGAGTTGCACTACCTGCATCATAAGGGGATACTGTATCTGTAATACAAGGTTCACCGGGATGTTACAAGGGAAGCTGTTCTGAGGGTAGTCAAGTGTGCACAAAACAGGTAAGGTTCATATAAAGATTGACTGAACAAAGCAAGTCATTGATGTGACTGATGATCAAAGAAAGGAGTATTTAACAATGACTGTGTTAAATAATAGTTTAGCAAACTATTATTTTTAGGGAGGAAGTGTATCTCAGCTCCGACTTCCAGAGGTTGACCTTCGGGGTCAGATATAAGACATAATAAGGAAGCTGATTTTGACTGGCTGAGCTAGCATGGAAACAATAGATAGATAAAGGTTTTTCTGTGAGTTGTTTCTTACCTGTCAAGAAATGTAGACATGTTCTCTTTCACATGATTAATAAAAATAGTTAAGTTAAAATTCTTTCTGCTGAAGTCTTTCATCGCTGAACTGAAACGATTGGTGATCGCTGGCTAAGAGAAAAAGCCAAGCTAACATTCACAGCTGCCAACATGCAACAACTGTGATTCTTTGTAGGGAGATCTAGTCAGAAATTGCAGTCATCATAGCAGGGGCAGTTAACAAGATTTTTTGGGAGTGCTGGACCAGTGTAGGAAATCTTGATCAACAATGGTACATCATTTTGCTCAGAAACTCTTCAAACAATACTGAAGAATGGGTCCATTACTAAAGAGCTGCCTATTGGCCCAGCAGAAAGAACATTGGTGGAGCAACACCACTGAACAATAAAGACCATAGATGAGAGAGGAGAAAAATCACTTATCAGTGTAGTGTTTTGGTTTAATATGTCACCCAAGTCTGGAAAGAAGAAGTAGACAGTACCACAAAAGTCAGTTTTTAACTATACTTGGAAGAACCTGAAAATCTTACCAATAACCAAACAAGGGGAGGCACCTGTATTTAACCAGATTGAAGAAGAGGTCTGAATGAAGTTAATCCATACCCACTGCACTACACAGAGGGGTAAGTGGAGTGATAAGTTGGATGCAATTGAATAATTTATCAGTCAAGAGAGAGACTATGTTACACAAAGATAATTCATGAGTTCAAGTTGGCCAGGAGTCATACAAAAAAAAAATTTATGAAACTTGGGTGGTATGCAGGAGAATGAACAAAGGAATTATATATATATGTCAATGATACTAAAAAAAGGAAAAATTATCACAAGAAATGCTCATTATTAAGTTTTCTGAGCCAGTGTGCAATTGAGATGGACATTGAGGGCAATTGAAGTGAAAACAAGAAGGAAAGAAAAGAACAGAGTGTGAAGAACTGAAAAGGATTTTTTGCTACAACCACTTGTTTTGTTTCAGTGGTTGAAGTGAAAACAAGAAAGTACATTAAAACTGCTTCTGAAACCACATGTTTCATAAGAATAAAAAAAATGTCAACTATTCTAAAAATTAAGAAAAACATATCAACTACAAAATTTGCAAACCTGAGTTACTTTAGCACAAAAAAATACATTTATACATGTCAATTAAAAAATCATTTTCAAAATATTTCTACATTGATTATTATTTAAAAAATGATTTGCCAAATAGATCCTTTCTCTTTTTTTTAGAAAAATAAATAAAAATAATTACTATAATACATTTGCTAGAAATAAGGACCATTTTTTCATTATTAGCCTTTTTTAATGACATAAAAATGTAAGAAATAAATTGTCCTGTAGTTTTAAATAAATTATTAAACTATAAAGATTGTTAAGTTTTTCAACATGTCTAAATTTATCCATATACAATATCAAAAAAAAAAAAAAAACCAAACAACTTTTCGACAAGATTAAAAGACATACAGGAGGGAATAGAGCTGAAAGCTAGAAAGTCACTGAGAAAAGTGCGTTAGTTTCAAAACATATGTTTTAAATAGAACAGTAGAAATATATTAAAAGATGGTTATTGTTTCACAGATACATGAAATTTGAGATATAATGGCTTTATTGGTTTTAAAAACAATAGGAAATAAACTAATTTTTCATCAGTTTTGTATGCTGATTTAAGATATGTACAGCTGAATTAAAATCATTTTCTTCATTGAATATTTGCAAGTTGTAATCTCTATTAAAATGTCTGTTAAGAAAGATTTAATGAAATGAAATAAAGTAATCTTAGAATTTTTTTTACTGTTTCATAATCTTGCTGTGTAAGTGTATAGAAATTATCTTGTGATTAAAATCCCACAAAATGTAGTTATTATTATTGTTGGGAGATCTATCATGGCATTGGGTGAGCAAGCTTTCATGTAGTGAGCTCAATCTTTGTGCTAAGTAAGCCAAGTTAAGCTTAGTAAGTAAAGATCATTATTTTCTCCATTGTACGAGTAAAGAAACACATTTATTTTCAAATTAATTTTAAAATAATGAGTAAAACAATCCTAAAATTTTAAGAAAGCATTCACTTATCACTTGTTGAATTTTTAACTCTTTTAGGTCTATCGTATAAGTCTCGTATATGACCATTGCCATCACATCTTTATCGATCCAGAGTTGTAGTTGATTTTGTTTTTTTCTTAAATATAATAATTGATTAAATTTGAAAATGTTAATTGAAAACAGTTTGTCTAAGAAAAGACAAAGCATAATTATTGCAATAAATATTGCCTGCATTTTTATATCTTAGAATAAATATTTTAATAACTTTTTTCTGGAAGAATTAAGTTCTGCAATGATTGGTATAACACAAGAGCAGAAACTTCAGTGAATACAAATACTAACCTCTTCAGTAAGTTGTGTTACATTAATTTCATCTCCAGCTAAAGAAAGCCTTAGACCCACAGGAACATAACTGGTTCGTAATCCATCATCAGCATCAAAACTGTCAGAAGAAGCATCTGAATTTCTGAAATGATTTTAAAATCTTATTTTTAATAATTAGTTTCCATATTAATAATCTACCCACAGTTTGAGGTTTAATAAGGCTACAATGAAAGAAAAATCTAAAACAAAGAATATTTTAAAACTATCACATCTGAAATAATTTTACAATAGATGCAGAATTAAGAAGATGAACAGTGTTATCTAAGTATTTGATCCTGTGAAAAGATCCTCGGTTGAAAAATTATAAAAATGAAGGATGCAGCACACATGATTTTGTTAAGAGATACTATCAATAAACTGGGTGTGGAATGTAGTGCTAAATGCAAATCAGTTGTCAGAACTAAAAAATTAAATAATGGCCATCTGAGGTGGATAAGCAAGTGTTGATTATATGACACAAAAATATTAGCATATATACACACCATTTTTTCTAAACTATATATGTGTCTAGTTTTAGTCTGATTCAAGAATTTACTACTTTAGCAAAAAGCTTTGATACTTGGATCTATAAACTGAATTGATTGAAGAGGTAATTAAAGAAAATATTTCTGAATAATATTCAAAGATTACTGGATGGAAAACACTATGATAAACAGGGAAGAGAACAATTTTTGGGACAAAATTCAATCTCTCTCATATTATTAATTACTATCATTAATAAAAGAAACTAATTATGAAATTATAATTTGGTTGAATATTAATATTGACACTACTGCTACTATTATTGGTTATTCTATAAATAATTCAAAGATTCTAACAAATCTATTAAATTGTTCAGCATGAAATGGTCTTGAATTAGTAAGAATAATATAACTAAAAAAAGTTCCTTTCTGTTTGCAAAAGAAAAATAAATCAATAATAAAAATTACAATAAACAACAGCAGCAAAAATTTTAAAAATACTTGTGAAAATGTTTAACAATTTTTCATTTGCATTCATTTTCTAAGCAGTTTTATCTTTTGCAAATATAAAACTTACTGGTTATTTTTGTCAGATTTATGAAGAAAAAAACAATCTTGTCTTTTGCATAGTTTTCCATAGCGACAAAGTTTCTTCCTTGGACTGTTAATATCTTCTTGAAGTTCAGGAGGATCTTTTTTTATAAACTGGAAAAAAAAAGCAGTATCTCAATTATCTATAATTATGAAATTATCTATAAACAACAAGTACAAATTTTCTTTACCTGTAATTGAGTCCGCCAGAATTCAACATCTCGGGGATTTTCCAAGCCACAATTCAAAGCAAGAATATCAGGTAATGATTTAATCAGCTTCTTTTGAACCTGGAGTAAAGATTGGTTAAAGAAAAAAAAAAAATGAAAATTTATAAAACACAAAGTATACTATTAACAAATATAAAACAAGATAGATAAAAAGTTTCAGTAACATGCAGCAAAATATAAAGAAATCTTATAGAAAATAACTAGTCACTGATACAAATAATGAGAGACTGAATACATGTATTGTACTGACTTACTTACATTTATGTAAGAGAAGACGAGTATCATTTCACAAATGAAGAGAATCATGGCTAACAGCAATGACCATTTGAAAGGTAATTAAAACTCACAGTATTGAAAGAAATGGAACACAAACTGGCTGAACAGAAGATTTCAAATAAACCAATAGAAATTTTGTGAATTCCTATTTTATATTTCAAATGAAATCATTTACAAAATAAAAATTTCATTTATTCAATTATTTAATTTTGAAATAAAATCATTTTTGAAATTATTCAATTTTTTAAATTTCTATCCATAAATTTCACTTCAAACTTATTTTGCTTATTATTTTGAAACAGCTAATTGAATAAAGTAATTCAAAATAATAAATTAAATGTGTGCATATGTGTAAATTGTTGGTTTGGTGTTTAGGGCATAATTTTTTTAAGTTTGACATAGAATTCTGATAGTACTGAAGTAATAGAGATATCATCAATTCATCTGAATTTTTCTTTTCTTGTGACTGAGTTGATCATAGAGGAGACATGAGTGAGGATGATGCAGACAGCTGTCAACCAGATCTGTTTTCTGCCTCACAAAACAGTGGAGTGTCCATTCTTAAATGTTGTCTATCCAGCTTTTAGACTGCCTTCCCCTATGTCTACCCCTTTCCAAGGTACCTTGAAGAACCATCTTATTGTGGTGTATGACATGTCCAAGCCACAACAGCTTTCTCCTCTTTACTGTTGCCAAGAAAGGCTCCTAGAGGCAGGCCAGTTGTGTTACTTGGCCCTGTACAAAGTCATTTTCCAGGAGATTCCGAGAAGGTGTCTGAAGCATTTTGTTTCAAATGTTTGCATTCTCTTGGTGGGTTCTGCTATCAGAATCCAGCTTTCACATCTATAGAGCAGTATGGACACCACTAGAGACTTGTAGAGTTTCATCTTGGTTGGAAAGCTGATGTTTTTGCTCTTCCAAATCTTACCAAGTTTTGTCATTGCCAATGTTGCCATAGCCAGTCTAGACTTGATCTCTGTTGTAGAGTGTCCATCTTTGGTGAGGGTAATACATTTCCTAAATGACTGAAAAACGGAACTTATGTGGCAGTGATTTTTTTTTGAGAGTTGTTGGTTTAAATTTTGGAAGTGGAAGTGTTGCCTGTATAAAGATATTAATTATGTCTATTGCTTCACTGACTAGTGTGTTAGTGAATAAGATTTCTGTGTATAGTGATACTAATATACCATTATTTGGTTTATTGCTTTTGAGAATTTGTATGAAATGGAATATGTGGAATTTATGCTGTATTCACAAGTAAAGTTTAATTATATGGTTGATTGTTTTGGAAATATGGTAAATAGGTTAAGAATATCTGACATATTGGTCTTGTGGCTTTTATTTTTCCATAGATCTAACCTTATTTGTATTTGCCAATGATTTTCAAGTTTCAAAGATCATATTTTACTTATTAGAAACAGTATGTTTATATTTTTTAAGATTATCAGTGGAGTTTCTGTGAATTTTTTTAATTTTCTTTTATCATTTAAGATGGTTGTAAGTTTAGATTTGTAGTCTTTTTCATTTAATATGACATAGGTGTTATTTTCATTATTTTTTTTCCAACAGACAAAATGTCATATAGGCTTTCATATATTCCCTAATATTATCATAAACATGTAGATGTAACATTAAAACTGGTTTATTACATTATTCCCTAATATTATCATAAACTAAGCTATCATTTGATTAAAAAATGTTAAAAAATACAACTTGACAGTTCAGTGTGTGTGTATATATATATATATATATATATATATATATATATATACACTGTCAAGCATCCTAGTATTGAAAAAGTATTAACCTTGTCAATCTACAGACTTACATGTGGCTGGTAACGACTGCAATCATTACACCATGCTTGTATCACTTGTTCAGATGTGAGACTGTGAAGCAATACCTGAGAAAAGGATATTGGAATAGGAGATGCATCTGAAAAATGATTAAAATTTATTTTTTAAAATATAATTCATTTTTATAGGAAATTGATTCATGACATCAGAAATTTTAAAATTTAACTAAAAATATTCTTTAATTTCAGTAATATTTTTTATTAGAAAATGTATTTTATTTGTTTCTATTTACACATTTTTATGAAGAAAAAAAAGAATCATATAAGTAGAGAAATTAGGAATTTAATTTAGAATTTTGATTATAATATTAATAGAATTAATATTATTACTAATTCACTTTTTTGAAAGACCTTCTCAAAAACAACTCCCACATTTTATTATTATTTAGTTTAGTTTATCACAAGGTTAAATGTGATACAGGAATGCTCAAAACATATAAGCAATGTAATGAGTCTGCCATCTGGGAGAAGTCAAACCTCTATGATAGGTACCTCCAATTATTCGCTAAGAATCATATATCATAATGTAACAGGTTTGAAACTTAATAAAAACAAAGTTTCATCATTAAAATTTTTATGTTATTCTTAAGAGGGAAGAACGAAGTATTTTTTAAATATTTTTTAAAATTTTTCTCTTCCTTCGAACACGTTTTAAATTTGGGTCAAATATCTCGTTTTTTTGTGTTAAAACGGTACGACTTGTGGTCATCGCCATTTTTAGTGTAGCAATCTCGGGGGAGAACCCATTAATTTTGGAAATTATTGCAAAAATCAAATAATTGTCTAATTTAAATGAAACTTTCAGAACTTATTCAAAAAGGAATAAATTTATTTTTGAAATTTTTATTTTTAGAAAATCTTGGTAAAAATATTTTTTTTTTACATATTCCCCACCCAAAATTAATTGTATGAAATATTATAGAATTTCAAAAAAATTGCAAATTTTTCTTTTTTCCGTGTATGCAGGACTCCTTGGAGAAATTAAATAACCAATTTTTTTTCACAACTAATGCCAACTTTATAAAAATCTGCTCCAAATCGTAAAAATAAAATTGCAAATAAACTATCTAATTATCAAATTAGATAGTTTTTATTTGCTTTTATAAATAATATCCATTAAGGACATTATTATCTGAAGAAAAAAAATTTCGATGAATAATGAATTTTACAACAATTGTTTGCATTTTCGTAAATTTTTTTCATTTTTTCTTTAATTTTAAAAATGTTTTAAATTCTTTCATGCAGCGACTTTGGTCGGTTATTAGTTTTTAAGTGAAGACTATATTTACTAAGCGAAACTTAAAAGCTTAATATAAATAACCCTGCCAAAACTTTTTACCATAATAAAATTTATTTTTTTTGTCCGTTAAGATGTTTGATTTTTCTTGGTATGGTATCTCGCAAGTGATATTACAGTTAAAAGGTCACGTGTTTCACGGCTTCTCTCCCCCAATAGGGATAGCCCCTTGACATATAACTGGTCAATTGCCGGCAATTGTCATTCATTTCACTTCCGTGTTTCATCAACCCTATCTTCAACACTCAACAGGCTTGTGTGGAAATCATCCCTTCAAGATTTAAAAGGGATTTTTTTAATTTCGTTTAAATTTCAATTTTGCTATGCATGTATTTATTTTAATTTTTAGTCCGTGTCATACATCAAGTAATTTATTTTTTAGTTAAGAAAATAATTTAGGCCTAATTTTGTTATTTATTTTTAAGTTTCTTTTTCTTATTTGTGAATTTTATTTTTATAAAAAAAAATATGGTTGAAACTTTCAAACCATTTTTTAGAAAAAAAATGGTTGCCTTTCAAGTTGAAATGCAACCCTTTATTTTATTTAAAACCTAATGTTTAATTTCCTTATTTTTAAAGCATTTTCTTTTCATTTAAAATTAGTTTTTCTTTTCTCAATTTAATTGTGGTCTCCACTAATTCCTGATACCTAAGCTTATTTTTCCTGCTTTTTTTTGTTTTTTTAATGAATTTCAAAACAAAATTAAAAATCTTTCTTGAAGTATTCATTTTTTTTAACTTTAATTGAAAGCTGAAGCTACAATAAATTTTATTTAATATTTCCAATTTCCAGTAAGCCAAATCTGGTTAGTGTTACAGAAATTAGTGATTGGCATAGGGATTTTCCAGTAAAAGCAATAAAAAAATATTGCAATTTTTTTTTTCTTTAATTTTCAAATTGCAATATTTTTATGAAACATTTTTGAAAATTGTCATTTACAGCTAAAATACTAATTTAAGTACTTTTAAAAATTTAATAAATAAAATAACTTTAACAATTCATAAACATCAAAACATAAAGAATAAAATGAAAAAATAGGATCTTAAAAAATATAAATATTAAAGTAGTGTTATCTCTATCATTTGTGATAACAGATAATTATTTTTGTTAATTATAACTCAGTTATTAAATTAAAAAAGTGAATTATTGAGATAATATTAATAAAATTATATTTCAGTTGTAAAAATGTAATAACTGAGTGAGACAGAAGTTATAATAATTTTTATTAATTATTATTAATAATTTAAGAAATATTAATATAATTTGTAGTTAATATAATTAATAATATTACATCTCAGTTATTTAATTAAAAATGTAATAACTGATAATATAGTAATTAATAAAATTATTTATCATAATTATCTACCATTAACTACACAATTTTAAAAATTTTATAGTATTTTATTTTAAAATTATTATAAGAAAGCATCTTCAAAATTACAGTTTAAAAAATCAGTAATATATTAGATAATTGCTTAAATTATTTTAAATTTTAAACATTACTTAGTAGTAAAAAAAAAAAACAATAGAAACCATTCTTACTTAGAATTCGAAAATTGTATCAGCTCTGGTCCACCATACTAAACCTGTCAACACATGCGGCCATCAAATTATCGATGGAGACTCGAGAAAATTCAAGACTCCATGGTGAAGAAATGCTTGTCTAGAAAATTTCATGGTGTAAGTAAGTGATGTTTGTTTTTAAACAGATTAATTAAACTTTAAATTTGCTAATTTTACGAAAGTAACGTTTCAGAAATCTATGTTATTTTAGGCGGGTTTTTAAAACAAAATTATTTTTGTTTACATTTCTCTAAAAAAAAAATAAACATGGCCGTTTCGATTATTTTTTCAGAAAAATTGATTTAAAATCATTATAATTTCTAGTTGAAATACAGTACAGTGTTTTGTTTTCTGAATTAGAAAATTTAATCCTTTAGCTTTCAATTGAAACTGTGGGAAAGCTTCAAAAACGATTTTTTATTTATGAAAAATACACTTAAACCTTGAGTATACCGAATTTTTTGGAGGTACCTACTCTATGATGACCCCATCTGTTACCTCATTCACAGAAAACATTAGGTAATAAAACAAAAAATTACAAAAAATCTTAAGAACAAAAATAATCATGAATATAGGTAGACTGTTTTATATTTTAAGTTATTGCTATAGCACAATGGTTAGCAAGTACCACAGGATATAACTAGTGGATACTAACAGGTACTGCATTGTTATGACCTTGTACCAAACTAAGTTAACCCTAGTAAATATTAACTGCTCTATATTTAATGCACAAATCTAACTCTGTTTAGCCTCTACCTACAAATATTTTACATAATCAGATGATAATTAATCAGAAAGCCAATCTTATGATAATATTTGTACACATGAGTGAGTAATGGCTGAAAAATTCACTTCTCAAAATCTAACAAAATGACTAAACAACAAAATTTTTTTAAAAGAACTTTTAGCACATCTATATTTCAATCTTTTTTATGAATATAAATTAATTTTAAAGTTGCCATGGTATTTAAATTTTTAATAGTTAAAACTGTGTATACTTTTTAGCAAAATAGAAACTAAACTGGATTTCTCGAGTGTTGTTTTTCACTCAAGAATGAAATGTGTAAAATAACATGTAAAATAAAAGTTCTATATTACGTTAAAAACAGATTTTATTTTAAATATGTAAGTAGTAGTAAAAATGACTTGAAGTCTATAAAATCTAATACATCTCTTGACAAAGGCCACAACCTTTATTTACAATAAGCCTTGAAACTTTACTGAAAATATTTCCTTATTCAGAATTTGTACTTATTTTAAAAACAAACTGCATATCAAAATCCTTTTACATTTTTAGAATTATAACACTGGTTAAATATTTAATAGATTATTTTTATTATGAAATCTGTTAAATGAAAATTAACTCATAGATTTATACACAACCTGCAGAAAGAGTTGGATAGGATAAGTTAGTGAGTGTAGAATGTGTTTCTCTCCGTGTTTTATGACCACAACGGCATCGAAGTACTGTCTCTATTTGGGTCCCAAATAATCGACTAATGATGGATATCTCTCTTTCATTTGGTTGAAGGACACTGAAATATATGAAGTCAATGATTTATTAACATTTCTAGATGTTAAGAATTATTACATTTTTAGATAAGTTTAAGAGACTTGAGAAAAAATGCAGTTACTAAATCTTACTACATTTTCAGTGAAGCCATTCCAATGTTTGTTTACATTACCTATAAACAAATTAAGAATAGTGATTGTTCTCAAAATAACTTCTACAACTACTAACTAAAGTGATCTTAAAACATGTAAAATAATGTTTTAATTACTGACTTTTTATCTTTTTGTAATAGAGATAAGCATTTAACTCTGATACATGTTGTTGCCAATGACATTTCTACACATCAACAAAAGGTAGACAATTCATTTTGAGATATAACAATTCTCAAATATAAATGGTAAATAAAACTGTTTTAATCTAAATGCGTCCTTTATTATTATTCTTGAATAAAAAAAGCACTAGGTCAATACTGATAAGAGAATTCCTGGCATGAGGTGTTGTCATTATTTACATTATTTATAATCAGACCAATATCCTCATCTTTGTTGTTATTATCACACTGTTTTAATGATTGTGCCTTCTGTCCTTCTTCACTTGTCTGTTAACCTTTGACACTCTACATCATTCACTATTTTCCTTTCCACTGCATTGTTTTTCAAGGTTCCTCTACTGCACTAATAAATTTCAGTCATGATCACTTTCTGTTGACATAGCAGCATATGACAACTGCAAAATTATTACACTATTATTCATTCCTCTGAGACATTTGAAATGGCAGGATAAAATTTTTGCATTACAAGCAAAATTCAGTGCTAAAAATAATTGCAATTCTCTTGATGGTTAGCAAAGTTTTAATTGACGTTAATAATTAATGATTTAATATCTAAACAATCATTACAAAGGTACATTTTGAAAAAAGAAGGAACACATGAATGGATAATTAACAATTACTATCTTGCAGACAAACGCCTAAAACTTAACCTAGGGTTAACTTAAAGAAATTCCAAATAATTATAACTAAAGAAATAAAAACTGAGAAAATTAAAACTTTCATAAATAATTTTATTTATGAAAGTTTTACAAGGTATTTAACAATCATTAACTAATTGTGAATTAGTTACATATTTTTAAAAGACACAGCTTATCAATGTTTTTTCATCAAATCTTTTTTTCCTACCTTTCTGTTGATGGTTTTTCCGTAGATAATTCCACAGATTCTAATTCATCACTGTGACTCTCTGATGCTGATTCTTCATAGCCAGGGACCATGAAAAATCCAGATGTATCTTGATGACAATTGTCCATAATACTTAGTTCTTCTGGAACAACATCAACATAAATTGGTTCTCTAATACAAGTTTCCTGAAAATAATTATTGATGAGCTTACCTTAAACAGGAGTTAATTTTATGTTGTTCAGAAAATAATGTCTGAACTCAATGATGTAACTGAACATGAATTTAACCAAAAAAAAAAAAAAAAAAAAAAGAATCTATGCATTTAATTAAAAAGAAACAAATTCTTATTTTGTTCATTATCCAGAAATTTAAAAAATTCTAGAAACAACTTTGTAAAACATTTTTTGCAAACATTTTTTACTGCCACCCTTTCCTACTGTAAGTTATGATATTGCTTAAAATGTAACTGGTTGTTATATCATGAAAGAACATGACTGAAATGGCGGGTTTTTTTTTCAACTCACTATAGTGCATCATTTGAGAAAAATGTGGTTGAACACACTGTAAATGTTTCAAATCCCTTTGATTTAAGTAATGCTGTTTTTTTCTGTTTTTTACAATATTCATCTTAACATTTTCACTATTGCATTATTATAGCATTGTTATCTGGCTGTACTTTTGCATAGTAGGCCATCTTAGGAAAAATATTAAATTGCCATTTATTGAAAATGAATGACTATAAAGCTGCAGGCAGCAAATTTGGGCTTAATTGGATACTCTGCAATACAGACTAAAATGATGAACTCAACACACAATATAATAAAATTAAGTCACAAAAAGTATTTTTCATAAAGTACAGCTATTAAGATTAAATATTAGTAAAGTATTGTAAATAGGTTATGGTTGGTACTTGAATCTACATTTACACACTTATTTGATCAAGCTCATCTTTGATATAAATAATTTAAAAATCAAGTAGTTTTGAAATACTACACTTCCAGCTTATAAATATCATTTTTGTAAAACTCAATAAATATTGCATAAAAAAACATAACATTCTTTTTTATCACTAAATCATCTCAGTGTCAATATGAACAAAATACTTTTGAACATCAAAAAAAATTGTTCTTGTAAAGTTCACCATATTACATACTGAATGAACTTGTTGATGGAGAAACCGCTGCCAGTTCTGGATGAGCCGAGTCAAATTTACTTTGCCTTGAAGTTGGTCATGGTCACCCAGAATTAGTCCAAGTGCAGCAGCTTCAGGAATGGTACGGAATGCTCGAAGAAAGTTATTCGCCTTTCATAAAGAGAATAGATCAATAGCAAAATAGTATCATACTTTAGCATTGCAATAAAGCATGTGTGCATATGTTTGGTTATGATGCATAAATGATTTTAAGGTTTTATCATAATAAACATTTCACTTATTCTGTTTTTACCTTTCAATATGAATCTTCTTTTATGTAAGCAATGTAAGCTCTTATCAGCTGTGCAGTTTTTAAGTTTATAATTTAGAATAAATCTATTTCATACACCATCTTTATAGATAAGAGTTTATTATTTCATATTAAAGATTAACAAATTAAAGATTGTGGAATAAAACAGAAATATACAAAATTCTTATTTAATTATCAAAGAAAAGCAGTTATAAAATGATAAAAGAAGGGTTTATTTTATATAGCAATAAATATATAAATAAATATAACTATTTTGCAAAAAATGCTTGGTTTTCATTAAATGTAAACAAGAATTAATACTTTACATATAATTATCAATTATTGAAAAATATTTCTGTATTGTGTGTAATATTAAAAATTTAATTCTACAAAACATTAGAATAATAAACAAAAAACATTAGAATAATAAAGCTTGATTTAATTAAAAGAAGCAAAAATTATTAACTATATTCTGCAAATGTTTTAATTATTGTTTTCAGGTATTATTATTGAAAGTTATTTTTCTGTTTTCAATCAATAGCTGTAGAGAAACATGAATAGATGTGAATGCAAAATAATTTTTACATATCTTTAACATCCATCTGTTGAACACTGAACTGAAAATAAATTTGGCTTTATAGTAAATGGTTTCTAAAGTGGTATATATCTACAAAGGTTTTGCTTGATTTGCTAACATATTTCAAGGAACTAACCTGACATGTTTGACCTTTTTGTTCATCCAACATATGAAAAAGGAATCCTAATTCACAGGCTAAGCAAAATTCACACCCACATAGATGAGATTTCATAGTGCATCGAAGAGGCTCAATAAAATACAGAACCTAAAAATGCAAAAAGAATTTTAAGTATTATTGTTGCTTACATTAAAAGTACTTTAAAACTTACCTCATCAACTCATCTACATTTTCTCTTTCATTAAAAAATTTCTTATTGTAGTAAATATATATATATGCACATTACTTATTAATCAATGGATGAAATTAAAGTAAACATAGTTTAGAAAACAGTTTTTGTTGGAAAACTATTTGAAGAGGTAACCCAAACAGTTTATGAGCAATAAAATTTTTTTGTATTTTGTATAGAAGCAAAATTTTACCTTGTAATATTGTAATAAGCTGAAAATTAGTGAACATTACCTGTAACATTCCATTGCAATAAGCATTAGGAATCTGTGTTTCTAAACCAGCAAAATAAGTCTTATTGTAATAGCGGAATTCAAAGTCTTCCAAGCCCAGCTTTGAGTACTTCATTTCAACTTTCCGGTAAATTTTTGGAATATTTATGTGAGTGTCATCTGCAAAAATAAATATAAAACTGAAAACCTGAAAATTTTAAATGGAGACTTTAAAACACTAAAGACTTCCAACCTTTAAAAAAATGTCCATAAGCAGAGCATAAAACTAAATAAATTTCACATTTTTCTATATATCTTTTTTAGTAATTCATTTAATTCTTTGTATTTTTATATAGAAATGATGATTATTACATATCACAAAAATCTTAGTTTTGGATAGATTTTGAGAGTATATTGTAAACCAATGCATAAGACAAAAACTATCAATCAAAGCAATACTACTTCATAGTTATTAATAAACATTAAGCATTTTAATTATCCACTAGTGACTATAGTAAGAAAAAAAAAAATCAAATTTTAAAAATAAATCCTGCTGTCATGGTCTTTGTTATTTATAGCAAATACCAAACATGTATTCACTTATATAAGAGATTTTCAGACTATCACTTATTGTAAAATAATCATAACAGTCAAACAGGAGTGGATTAACTATCTGAAATTAGATCAGTTACCGATCTTATCAGAGATCAACTGTGAAGTAAAGAAAGTTAAATTGTTGCAATTTCCACTTCTGAATTGTGTTAACTAATGTCAACAATTATAAAATTCAACCAATTATACTGTATAATTTCAATTACCTAATCAAAATAACATAACATACAACAGAATAGCACAAGTGTCAATGAACAAAAGTTTACTAGCTCACACAAATATACAAGTCTTAATAAAATAAATTTTAGTTTCACTTTTATAATAATCCTGTTATTGAATGCAGGTGTAAAATCATAAAAATCATATAGTGAATTTTCATAGATACATTCCTAATTAATTTTTATGACTTAGGATCAATTTTGGAAAAAAAATGCTATTATTAGAATTTTTTTATACCTAAGGGAATTTCAAAAGTTAATATATGAAATCTCACAAACAATTTTAATTTTATGAAAACTGACTTATCATTGTTGAATTTATATAACTTTAGTTGTAAATAATGTAGCAAAATAATTCTAGCCAGTTGTATAATCTTCTTTAACATGTACTCTCTATCTGATTCAATTTCTCTTTCTATGCTTGAGCATTTGTTACACAACAAAACAGGACATCATAATGAAATTTTGCTGGTGCAAAAATTAAATTAAAAAAATTAAAAAATTAAAATGATATTAACTTGGAGGATTAAAACAATTTCCAATTAAATTGGGTCACCAATTTCCAAGTATTTAGTATTGATAAAAAACATCTGTCCAAGGGAAATAACTCTAAATCTATTAACTTAATTGCAGAGTAGTTTCATAAAAAAATAAGAAATAGAGAAGAATCCTTGACTTGTCTGCCCTCTTTTCTGTCAACTATAGTAGCATACCAATGACAACAACAATTCTTGCATTCCAGTCAATTTTGATTTTCAAAAATTTAAATGAAATGTTAATCGTCATCCCCCTCCTCTTCTTAATTCATGTTTTTATCGTTCTTTCTCCTTACTAATGTATTTTTTCTCCTATTCTCTCACACTTAATAATTAGCAGTTCCAAATAACTATAAATAAGAAATGAGCAAAATAAATTTAAAATAAAACTTTTAAGAGGAAACTATGGTTTTCATTGCAATCAATCCAGGAATGATACGTGATTTGAAAACAAGACTTCATCAGCCATAAAAAGAAGAAATTTTTATCTAAACTGCAGAGATTTACTTCTTTTCTGTAAGAGTAGAACAGTTATAATAATAGTGGTAAGACAACCTGATTACCTCCCCTGCCTTATGATTTGTATAAATAAGTCACACCGTCTTAGCCAAAATGGAAAAACACTTCAGTTACATTCAATAAAGGCACATTAAGCCAAACTAAACCCCAAGTTTTCATTACAATTTATTGAATTTAAAAATAGAAGGTCTCAACTTGGACTCTGAAGACCCATGGCTGCTATAAATGTACAATACCCCTCTCTTTTCGAAAACTTAACCAAAAACTGTAAACCAGTGGCCACCAAATCTCAAAAATATTCTCTTGAAGACAAAACATTTATTTAAGTAGAAATATCAATGAGAAGGAATAATCAATGAAAGCAGATCTCCACGGAGGGCACAAGTATTAATAACGTCCTCTAATAATAATAAAAAGAAGGATGGTCATAGACTACTCTCAAACTATAAATACCTGATGCATACCCTATACACTTGTAAGATGATAAACGAGATCACCAAATACAGAATATTTAACACATTAGACCTAAGGAGTTGCTTACCACCAAGTAGCTACAGACTCAAAAGATGAGCCTCTTATATGGCTTTTGAAGCCTACAGACAATTTTATCAGTTCCGACAGATTTCGTTTTGGGCCACTAATGGGGTTTCCAGTTTTCAGGGGGTCCTTGATAAAATAATTCTTGAAGAAAAATTACAAGGCACCTTTGTCTACATCAGTGGTTTTCAACCAGGGTTCCACCAGTACAGTCCAGGGGTTCCGCAATTTCTAAATTAGAACACGAACAAATAAACAACATGTTAAATTCAAATTCGAAAATCTATTTTATTAACCCACAAACTGTCAGACGGCCGATTAACTGTTGTTATTTTTTTCAATTTCCAAATCATCGAAACTCTTTTACAGATTTTACAACCATGGATAGATTTGTGAAAAAACGCAAGACAGATGCGGATGAAGACACACAGGATCTGAGGCACTCTTTTGAAGCCGAAACTACTACCAGCAATGCTGCCTCATCGAAATCAAGAAATGGTGGAATTAAACTACAACTAAAAGTTCGTCAATATTGTGAAAACTACATAGCTCTGGGATTTACTTGGACTGGAAACCCAGAGTGCCCTTCACCTTTGTGTATTATTTGTGGGGAGAAGCTGGCTAACAGTGCTATGGCACCAGCCAAACTGAAACGACATTTAGTAACTAAACATCCAGAGTTGTCGAGCAAAGATGAACAATATTTTCAACGACAAATGTTAATAAAAGGCAGGTTTCTATGTTTGCAAAAGTTCAAGTTGAGTGACAAAGCACAAAAGCAAGTTATGCTGTGGCGGAGATAGTTGCAAGAAAAATGAAATCTCATACCATCGCTGAAACTGTAATTTTACCTGCATGCCAAGAAATAGTGAGGATAATGTTTGAGAGGATGCTGTATCAGAAGTAAATGAAATTCCACTTTCTGACAACACAATAAGTAGGCGATTCAAGACATGTCAGGAGACATTGAATGCAATCTTAAATCAGAAATACTGAAACATAACTTTTTTTGCACTTCGTTGATGAGAGTACGGACATTAGTGGTAAAGCACAACTCCTTGTATTTGTTCGATTTATTGATGATGAAGCTATTGTAGAAGACTTCCTGTGTCTCAAAGAATTGCCAGGGACAACGAAAGGACAAGATGTATTTGATGTTTTGAATTCATATTTAGAGTATTGTGGATTAAACTTGAAAAACTGTGCTGGTATTTGTACAGATGGTGCCCTGCAATGACAGGATGTCTTAAAGGCTTTGTCTCAATCGCACAAAAAAAAAAATCCAAATATTATCCATACTCATTGTTTCATTCATAGAGAAGCACTAGTAGCTAAAACTCTTGGATCTGAACTAAAATCTGCATTGGATATGGTAGTTAAAATAGTTAATTACATCAAGATGAGGCCACTTAAATGTCGACAGTTTGAGAAACTTTTGTGGGTATGGAAGCAGAACATTCCACCTTAATCCAGCACACAGAAATACGATGGTTGTCAAGGGGGAAAGTATTGTCTCGTTTTTACGAATTAAGAGAAGAGTTATTGACCTTTTGTTTGCAAGAAAAACCTGAAAGACTTTGTAGAATGTTTAAGTAATGGCCATTGGTGTTCGGGTTAGCATATCTTGCCGATATATTTCATGAACTAAACCTCTTGAACAATAGCATGCAGGGCAGGAACGAAAATATCTTGTCTTCTACTGACAAAATAAATGCTTTTCAGAAGAAATTGACAATATGGAAGAAACGCATAGCTGCAGGAAATTTGGAAATGTTTCCATGTGTTTTAAAAGGAATTGTCAAGAAATTAGGCTACTGATTTTGAACCATTTGGACACTTTGTTAACAAATCTTGACAAATATTTTCCATCAATATCTGTTGAGCAGTATGACTGGATTAGAAACCCATTTGTAGAATTTGAGCCGCCTGAAGAACAGTTCACATTAACAGAAGAAGAAGAGCTTGCCAGTGTTCTAAATGACAGGACATTAAAGTTGAAGCATTCTGAACTTAACCTGAATGCATTTTGGTTGCTGGTTGAAAAGGAATATCCTGCAATTGCCCAGAAAGCGCTACAACTTCTTGTGCAATTTTCAACCTCCTACTTGTGTGAATTTGGATTTTCAGCTATGACAACCATCAAGCACAAGAAACGAGCTCAATTGCGGTCTGTGGAAGATGAACTTCGTGTGTCTGTCAAAACACGACCCAATCTTAAAGAGTTGTGCAAGAAACACCAGGCTCAAGTTTCCCATTGACTTTTTTCATAAGAATAAATGTAATCTATTCAAACATGTACACTTTTGTTTTCATTTCATTTACAATACTCTGAACATGAATATTTTCATTTTATTACAAATTGCATTTTTTTGTATAATTAATTAAATGCTGTTTTTTGCATAAGACAACCAAATTATTGCACAGGGGTTCCTCGAGCCAGTGGAATGTTTCCATGGGGGTTCCACTCCAGCAAAAAGGTTGAAAAGCACTGGTCTACATAGATAATGTGTCAGTGTGCAGCCATGACTGGGCCGATCACAATCACAACCTAAAACAGTTTTTGGTGGCTGTCAAGAAATATAATCTTATACTCAACCATGATAAAACTTCTTATAGGTTGACAACCATCAGACTACTTGGATATATTGTGGGTAAAGGAATCATGAAACCAGATCCTGAATGGCTAAGACCACTGCTAAAACTACCTATTCCCAACACCATAGCTGCCTTGAAATGAACCATGGGTACGTTCACTCATTATTCTCAATGGATAACCTCCTTTTCTGAAAAAAATACACCCACTTGCGAAAAATACTAAATTTCTTTTACCTTCTTCTGTCGTTAAAGCCTTTGAGGAGGAGTTAAAAAGAGATATTGCCAACTCTCAGCCATCACTTTGGTGAATCCTGACATAGAGACCTACACTTCCAACTACACCATAGCTGCCGCATTAAGGAAACCCAGGCGCTTTGTAGTGTTCTTTTTCAGAACATTGTCAAAATCTGAGCTAAGACATTCAGCTGTCAAAAAGGAGGCTTATGCCATAATCAAGGTACTAAAAAATAGCGATATTTCTTAATTGGTCACTGCTTTAAATTAATCACTGACCAAAAGTCAGTCTCTGATATGTTTAATCTTAAGACATCAAGCAAAATAAAAAATGAAAAGAGATGGATGGTAGCGCTTTCCAGTTTTTCATTTGACGTTTTCTACCGATTGGGAAAGGAAAATGCAACAATGGATGTGTTGTCAAGAGCATGTGGATCAATAAAGAGCAACAAAGATCTACAAAAAGTTCATAATGAACTCTGTCATCAGGCATCATGAGGATGATGTGATTCAAAGCTGGAATTTACCTTTCTCAATTGAGGATGTGAAATGAATAACAAATGGTTGTCAGATTTGCGCTCGAATAAAACTAAAGTTCTACCAAACCCAAACTGGGAACCCTAATAAAAGCTACACAGCCATTACATCTAAATCCCAAAACAAATATCTACTATCATTGATGAGTACTCGTGATTCCCTTTCCATATGAAGTGTAACAATGGTCATACTCTGTCTTTGCTTACTTGTTCTCAATATTCAGAGCACCAGCTTATATTCATACAGATTGTGAGACCTCTTTTATCTCCAACCAACTACAAAAATTCCTATTGGTACAGGGAGTGGCTGTAAGCCAGACTACCCCATACAACCCTCAAGGGAATGGACAGTGTGTACTATGGCATAACATGGAAGACTGTACAGTTAGCACTTGAAAACCAAAACCTATTAGGCATTGGGAAGTCGTAATAAGTGAGGCTCTATACACTATAAGAACGCTATTGTGTATAAGAACTAATGCAACACCTCACAAAAGATTTTTAAAATTTCCAAGATGAAGTTCCCTCCCTACTTGGCTCTCACAGCCAGGTACTGTTTTACTTAAAAACCATGTTTGACAAAGCAAGTCTGATTCTCCTGTGAGTAAGGTAGAACTGCTTGAGGCAAACCCACTATATGCGCACATCCAGCACCCCAACAATCAAACGTTTCCTTTAGAGATTTGGCCCTTGCCAGCAAGTTATCAAACCAAAGGGAGGAGCAGCTATTTCCTGAAGCAATATCTCTCCCTTTTGATAGTAACGACAACACAACACCATTGGATTCTCCTGAGGAACAAGGACCTGATAGTGATGACTCAGAGATCAACACCAGAACAGCTCTCTGAAAATGAAAGCATACTACCACAGACTCTGATAATCAGCTTTCAGAATCAGAGCACCCCACTCCAAGAAGGAGACAAAAACAATATGAGACAAAATACTTCTGGCCAATTGTTCCCACAACACCTGAAAACCCAAATCAGCTGCCACTGAGACGATTTCAGAGAACTGTCAAGAGACCCAGTCACCTGGATGATATTGTGTTGGACTAGGAGAAAACCAAGCCAGGGAGAATGTTGTAAAATAAACTGATTACCTCCCCTGTTTTATGATTTGTATAAGACACACCATCTTAGCCAAAATGCCAAGACTCTTCAGTTATGTTCAATAAAGGCACATTAAGCCGAACTAGACTCTGAGTATTCATTATAATAATAAAATGAAATCTTAGCTACAGTAAAATTAATTAATAAAAGTTCTGACCTCGACCAGCAGAAGACTCTGGAATATGAGATTTTTTATTGGCATTCTCGCCTTTCAAATCATAAGGCACTTGATTTCTGCGAGTAGTGCCTGGGTTTGGTGCATACCCAACATTGTGTCGCATCTTCATGGTTCGTAACAATTCTGGTTCAACTGGTTTGGGAGTTCTAGAGCAAAATGACAAAAAACAGATCCATTAAATTTTTTTGGTTTCTAAAGTAGGAGATAACAAGATATAATTTTTTTTTTTAGATATCAAGAACAAATTTAGGGGAAAGACATGATGAAATGGAAAAAGTTATTGTGACATTTCATTCTTTCTAAAGTATCTAGTATTCTAAAGTGGAGAAATAATTGAATTCTATTTAAAATAAACATCTTTATCAAATATTTCTTTGCCTTGAAATACATGTTAGGCAGCTAATCTTGCAGACTATACTACTGTAATGAGTTCAATCCTCACTGAGTACATCACACTTATGACTTTGTGCCAGACAAAGTTAAGCTTAGTAAATGTACCACTTTATCATCAGGTCAAAAGGAAGAGAACTGTTTGGTGTTATCACAGTACAATTAAACAAATATCATTTCATATTTTAGGAACAAAAATAGAAGAAAAATATTAAATGCTAAGCAAAAAAAGATCTACAAAAATCAGAGGAAATAAGAAATGGTAACAGTCATTAACAACTTGCAACATAGCATGTACAGGCAGAGATCACTCATGGATAGCATTTACAGGTAGAGATCACTCATAGTCTTGTTGAGAGAAGTATAGATTAATGGTTTTCAGGTACTTTAGAAATTTACTGACTGTTTCTGTTCAAATTTTAAACTGGCCATTATTTTCTAAACAACTGAACTATTAGTTTCTTTTGCTTAATTTAATGTCAATTTTTGTTAATATTTTTCATTACATAAAAATTATTGTGACGATAAATTTGTTAATGCATTTCATTTTTATTTAGTCTTTGTAAAAATTGGTATTAACAGTTGCATGAATATATGATTAAAGTTTAAAAAAAATAAAAAAAGAACATAATTTAAATCATTTTATTTTGTATATCAGAAATAATGGACAAAATAACTTTTGAAAAATTTATTTTCAGAAACACAAATAACTGAGCTTTTCTGCTTGAAATGAAAAAATACGTTAAATGAGTTATCTCCTCCTTTTTCACTGTTAATACATAAAAAAAATATGTTTAATAAAACTTAAGGATTAAAATTTTAAACTTATAATACCAACAAGTCTAAACTCATTAGGCATCTACCAATGAATTAAAACAAAGATCTTACCGATAGACTTTACGACAAAGACGAGCTGGCCAATCTGAAAACAGTGTTCCTTCACTAGGATAAGTCATTGGGATGCTTGCAAAGGGAGCAAGTTCATCATTAATATGCATAGGATTAAATGATTCAACCTAAGGAAAAAATAGAACAACATTTAATTATATATAGATAATTTAGACAACTAAAAAAGATTGAGTTAACAGATCTTGTGACACATCATAGGGGCCTTGTGATCCCAAAGGAGTTTAATCAGGGCTCTCTCTAGCTCCATTAATTTGGCATATAGCAATGGGATTACAGACAAATACTAAAAGATAAGGGAGCAATTGTGTAATGTAACCTTCGAACTACTCTTCTAAGGAAGATTTCTTTAAAACCTGATTAACTGCAGCCTTGGACTTCTTTTGCACCTCTAACCAATTCTTCTCCAACTGGAGGTTAGGACTGAACCAAACAAGGAGTACCTTGCATGATCCACTCATTCAATAAACGATCTGGAGGATGGACAACCTATCCATGAGCCCAAATAAGCCAACAGTTTCATCACAGTTTATTTTTACCTATCACTGTCTTATACATTCTGCTTTCTTTGCTTACCTCTTCAATTTCAGTGTAGCTTGTTATAAGTGGAGCTTAGCTGGAATACCTGGCTGAGATGGTAGCACCACCTAACTCGGGTCTGTACAAGACCAGGTTTGCCCTCAACTTGTACAGGTAGTGGAAAGCAGATAACCTTGATGAATTTGAACTGGACAAAATGAAAAGCTTTAATCTTATACCATTGACTTCTAAAAATGTTCTGGCAGTCATATAAAGCAGGTGGATCAAGGATAAAAAAAGTTTGGCATGAAGATGAGTGTTGGTAAGATAGTATCCAGAAAATGATGGGAAACACTTAAATGTTTTAAACTTATTTAAATTGATCAGTGCAACGTGATCAATTTCTCCAGGATCATGCATATTAAATCCTACTCTTCACAGAACAAGTCTGTTCAGGGGCAATATTACACAGCCAAGATCTTAGCAAATTGATTAATTTGCTAAGATCTTGGCCCAAATCTTTACCTTTTTTGCATAAAGGCTGAAAATTACTAATTTCATTTCCATTATTTTTGTCCTTGCGTAGCAACTTTACAAATCCCCTTGTGAAGTTTGGGGAATATTTCTTTTCTTCATCCAGTTATTAAAAATCAGTGACAGCAAGAGGACAAATTGGTACAATAATTCATAAGGGAAGGCATTTATTGCTGAAGTCTTGTCCATCACAACCTATTTCAACACTTCTTAAATCTCTGATAGCTGATTCAATCACCTCAAGGCAAGAAAAGTCAACTCAATAGGTGTCAAAATTAGCAGAGCTCTCTCTGGGCTACTGGTGAAAAGCTTCTGGTTGTAGTTATGAAATTCCTCAGATACCATTGTATTCAAATATCATCTATCTGGTGATGTGACTATGTTTATATGCTAAACTGTAACATTCTAAAATTTTGCACACCATTCTGCAGCCATATTTGTTACCTCAGCAGATATTCTTTTTAATTTTGCTCTATTAGAGCTTGATACTTCTTGTTAAGCAAGGTCAGCTCTGCTTTATCTACTTTGCCTAGATCTCCCAATTTGACAGCCCTGTCCACTCTATATTTGGCTGCTCTTAATCTATAATTAACAGTGTGGTGCCATTCATGGTGAAATTGTGACAAGTTTTGTGACTATGTTCTCTGATTGTATGTCATTCACTGCTCCTGTGATGACATCCAAGGTTGATTGTGTTTGCACATACACCCAACTTGCTATGTGCACATGTTCGTCTCCTTATTGCCCGTGATTGCTTTCAACAAATAATAATAATGACAGCAAATGTTTTTAAAGACACTAGTTGGGAGTTCACAACAATATGATTTCTCACTTAGCCGGCTTATCTTTTCCTTCGGCTGAACTGCTATCTTCCTAATTTCAGTTGGTCTCTTCCTCACTGGCCCCTCCTGATTCCTCACTACTGGTCCTTCTGTCACTGGCCAGCTCTAACTCTTCTGATCACCTACCCTCACAACTGAATCCCCTTTCTCTTTGACTTCCTGCCTCTCTCTGCTTATATGGATAATCACTGGGTCCCACTCCACTCAATACACTTGTGTTCCAGAAAGTTTGAAAGCACCCCAAAGCCACATGGGTGATCAAATCTTCAAAAGACTACTTTTATGACTATCTAAAATCATTGATAAAATTTTTATGTTTTCCAATTCAAAGGCAGCTGGAGACATAAACCCACAAAACACTGACACTTAAGCTGACTCAAAGATATACTTGAGACAAAATTCCTATGAAACTCAGATAACTAAGTGGACTTCAAAGAAATTTATCTACTTATCTTCTAAAGATGTGTGAGTAATCATAGTGTTACAACAGCAAAGGACCTGAAACTACTTTCCAAATTGTTCAGTCAATACAGTCTCAACAATTCCCACCTTCAGATGAGTATTAATTAGTCCTAAAATCCCTTACATCCAACAAAGAGGTGTTGATTTTCCAGTATCCAACTACCCTAGGCTTAACCCTAAGTTTATCCAATGGTTCAAATAAACTATATCATAAAAATTTGGACAAAGTTCTAAGTTGACCATCCTAACAAAAACAGAAGCCACCTTTATTTGTTCATTCTACTCTCTTTGAATGATTATTTCAAAATTCTGCTGATGAATTTTTGAAAAACGTTTACATTTCAATGAATTTAAGAACCCAGTGTCTATCATCCCTGTGATCTAAATCAGGATCAAGTATAGTCTCCAAACACTACCTGCTATGATGATGCAATAAAGAGATCCAGTGAAAAATGTCAGCTTGCTCTTTGCTATCATTAGGGATATAAACCCCAATGAAACAAAACACTATCTTGTGGTAACATCCAAAATGCAGTATGTCTAGTGGATCTGTTAAGGCATGTGAACATGTTACACTTAGGTGTACTCAACAAGAAACACTATTATAAATAAGTTGAGAAATTAAACATCTTTAATAGAATATTGTCAGTCACTTGCAATATAATGCATCTTTTGCAAACAAAATATAACCATACTGAGGTGCTGAAGGTCATGAACAGGTCCGGCCCTCTTAAACTTAGAACCAGAGAGCCATAATCAATTCACAGGTGACAAAAAATATGCCAGAATTTAGAATACCAATGGCATTTCCTATGGACCCTGTTGTGATGAAATAACCTGACTTCCCCATTCACCATAAATGGACGTTCCGGTGGCCGATATAGTTCGACCACAGTAAACAGTCGAGAGGGCGACAACAGAGAGCGACAACCAAGGTCTTCGTTGACTACACCATTCGGTTAGCTTACTCCTACTCTGTCTCTGTATTTTGACATTCCTACATTCCGATATAAAAGTATTATTATTTAAACCACCACTGGGTTTACTTTGTTATTATATCTTTTACAGATATAACGACTGGCGACGAGATATAACAGTTGGCAACGAGGATTCAAACTTACACGGAAAAAACTTTTCAGACGCCTAACTATAACAGTTGGCTAACGAGGATTCAAAAACTTACACGAAAAACTTTTCGACGCCTAACTATAACAGTTGGCGAACGAGGATTCAAACTTACACGGAAAAACTTTTAGTACGCCTAACTATAACAGTTGGCGGACGAAGGATTGTGCAAGGTACTTACTTGAAAAAAAAAAATATATATACGCTGAACGGATTTTCAAAAGCGGAGTCACAAGTCAAAAGGAAACTTTTTGAAAAGTAAGAATTTTTACTGTTAAATTGTGATTTGAAAAATATATATTGAACCGCGACTCAAATACGAGCCGGTCTAACAATAATTATTCAAGTAAAAATTACGGGTTGTAAAAATATTACGGCTGTAAGTTGTTTGTTGAGAGTTTAACTGTCTAAAAAAAAAAAAAAAAAATTTTTTTGTTGTTTGCCGAATTCTAAAGAAAGTCAGAATGGAGCAATTAGTCGAAATGACTAAAATGCTGTGTACAAGCTTACAACAGCAACAAGACTTACAACAACAAATATTGCAACAGCAAAAAATTCTCGAAAAAGTTCTGAAACAGGCGACTGGAGAAAGAAAAAATACTGTTTTTTCTGCCGAAGGAATAACAAATTCATTATCCGAATTTATTTATGATCCTGATTCGGGCATTACATTTCCAGCGTTTCTAAACGTTTGAAACTATATTTACCAAGAGATGTCAACATTGGTCGGATGAGGAACGAGTAACATTACTAGTACAGAAACTAGGGACAAACGAGAATAGGAAGTACTCAAACTTGATACTGCCCAGAAAGCCAGAAGAAGTTTCGTTTGAAGAAACTATAAGTATTCTGTCAAAAATATTTGATTTAAAGGAATAGTCTGTTCCACACGCGATACAGATGCCTAAACATCGTTAAAGCAGATAACAAGGATTTTGTGACATACGCGAACAGTGAACTCTCTGGTTGAACAATTCAAGTTAGAAGAAATAACCAAAGATGTATTCAAGTGCCTAATTTTTCTTCAAGGACTAACTGATCCTAAAGATAAAGAAATTAGGTCGAGAATATTAACAATGGTCGAGCAAGACTCGAAAATAACATTACAAAGGGTGACCGAAGAATGCCAACGTCTCATAAACGTAAAAAGGGACAATATTCAAATTGAGGAGAAAAGTGTTGCTAATGTTCGACACGTAAAAACTCGAAAAACTCCAAACGCCAAAAAGGTAAAAAAATGTGAGACGTGTGGAAAAAATAACCATACCAAAGACACGTGTTGGTACAAAAATAAATTCTGCCAAACGTGTGGAAAAAAAAATCATACCAAAGACACGTGTTGGTACAAAAATAAGTTCTGCCAATCGTGTGGAAAAAAAAAGTCATACCAAAGACGTGTGTTGGTACAAAAATAAATTCTGCCAATCGTGCGGAAATAAAGAGCATAAATATACGGTTTTTCGAAAGAAAAGAAAATTAAAAGATGTAAGTCTGGTATTATCAGAAAAAGTAATTCAGAAAGGAAAAAATAGAAAGTACGTAGATGTACGTATAAATAATCATACAATTACTTTCCTACTGGATTCTGGTTCAGACATAAGCATCATTGACGAACAAACTTGGAAAAAAATTGGAAGACCTAAATTATCTGAAATCAAAAAAAACGCTAGAGGGGTTTCAGGAAAGAAATTAAACTTTAAGGGAGAATTAAAGTGCAATATTTCGTTATGTGGCAAGACTGCAAAAACGAAAGTGTATGTAATCCAAGGATTAATTCATGTATTTTGGAATAGACTGGATAGTACTTTTTGATTTATTTGAACTCCCGATTAACTCATTTTGCAATGTAATAAACAGTGCCGAAAAAACAAAAAAATATTAAAATGAAAAATTCATAAATGAATTAAAAGAAGAATATCCCAGAGTTTTTTCTGAGGGATTGGGTTTATGTACCAAAACGGAAGTCAAATTTGAACTCAAGGAAAATGTGAAACCAATTTTCAAACCTAAGAGAAACGTCCCGTTTTCCTCCTTAGACACAATTAATAAGGAATTGGAAAGACTTGAAAAAATGGGAGTGATATCTAAGGTTGAACATTCAGATTGGGCCTCACCCACAGTTTATGTTAAGAAAAAAAAATACACACCAGGAGACAAAGTTTTTTTTAAAAACTTTAAAAGTGGTCTACATGATTAAAAGTAATAAATTTATGTGTAAAAGACACATCAATCAGATTAGACCACGATATGGTGAAGAAACTGAAAAAAGCGAAGAAGAAATTCCGATGGAAGTGTTATGCGATGCTTTTAACATGACACTACCCAATAGTGTATTGGAACCTGTATCACATGAACCAGCCTTACGGGCTGGAAAGCGGAAATTATCTTCGCCAAAAAAGGATTAAATTGCGACGACTGAAAGAAGGAGCACACGGCAAAGAAAACCAGTGGAGCGTTTTTAGTCCGGATCCAAAAGAAGACGATATTAGAAGCAGAAATTTTCAAAAGGAAGAATTTCAGCTTCGGGGGGAGGTGTTGTGATGAAATAACCTGACTTCCCCATTCACCATAAATGGACGTTCCGGTGGCCGATAAAGTTTGACCACAGTAAACAGTCGAGAGGGCGACAACAGAGAGCGACAACCAAGGTCTTCGTTGACTACACCATTCGGTTAGCTTACTCCTACTCTGTCTCTGTATTTTGACATTCCTACATTCCGATATAAAGTATTATTATTTAAACCACCACTCGGGTTTACTTTGTTATTATATCTTTTTGCGAGATATAACGACTGGCGACGAGATATAACAGACCCTTAGCTAAACTCCATCTCAAAACAGAATTGTTTCAATTTTCAGACTGATAGTTTACCAGCAAAGGTGACATTTTAAACACAAATTGCCGCTTATCCCAAATATGCCATCTGCCAAAACCAATCATCACAACAGTCAGAATATAGTGTGTCTCAGAAAAGTTGATGGGATCCTCCACACTTCTTTTTCTGGACTCCAATTTTGAAGTGGTGGAGGATTCTTAAGTGTTTAAGCCTTTGTAGCTGAAGATTCCTTTTTTCACTTAGTATGTTTTTTCAAATGGCAAATATCTTTCAAATTTCATTTCTTATGGGGCTCTTTTTATCTCTATAGTTTTTGTGATACCAGGGTCTCAGGAGGTTGATCAAACAAAAAGGGAAAGAAAGAATGAAAGGAAGAAGAGGAAAGAGTCTACTAACTGTTGAAATTCGCAGGAAGATGGATTGAAAAGTTAAGAAAATTAAAAACGAAATGCATAAAAAAATCATGTTTCAAACTCCTGAGCAATTCCAAGGAGGATTGAACCCAAATTTAACGAGACAAAATTCAGTAAGATTGAGCAAAACCAAAATTACCTGTCCTTCCCCACTTCCTGCCGATGAGAAAGAAACTATGAATGTATCTATGAAGATGTCAAATAGAAAAACACAAGATAAAAAAAAGAAAGCCAGGTGGTCACTGAAATAACATTTAAAGATCACTCTGAACAAATATGACACTATGTGACACTGGTAAATGGAAAAGAAAGGGTTAAATTAAAATATGACTTGTTACAAATGAAAAGGGTTAAAGACAGAATAACATATAAACAAAAAGAAGAAAGCAAAGACAACTTGAAGAAAATGACTTTATTGTTTTGGAAAATATATTACCAAAGGGCCATCTAGAAAATTTAAACTTACAAGGGGTGAGGAGAGATGGTGAAAATGCATTCAAAGTTGGCTGAGAATTTTGCAAAACAAAGCAGAAATGCAGAATTTAATTTATGACCTCTTACTAAAGTACAAGTCACAAAAACATATTCCTGATGTGATGACCAGACAGAAGAGGAAGTCCATTGAGACATAATATTTGGTAAATCTGAAGACGAAGACAGAATTAAGAAACTGACTTATTCAACTTGTCAAAAAGTAGAAATTGTAAACAACTCAAGAAATAGGATAAAAGGCAAACCCGTAAGGTTCATAAATATGATTAGGTAAACAAGAGATGAATACTTGCTAATAGCTGTCAGAGGAGATGCTGGTAAATTTCTGGTAACTTAAACAATACTTTAGGCTGGGAAAAATTTGCTGACAAAACTTAAAAAGATAATTAAAATTAATGACTAAAAGTTAAGCCCTGCCTTTTTGCTTATGTGGTTTAAAAATCAGATTTGTCAAAGACAGCTGGGTGAAGGGCTTAGATGAGGTACCAAGAGGGACAGAGAAATTGCTTATGTCCATTAGGAAGTAATGGTGCAAGGCATAAATAAGAAAAGGTATGAGTTATATGGATGGGCCAATAACTGCAACTACTACCTGTAGGAAGAAGTGATCTCCCAAATTTGGAGAGATAATTTTACAAACCAGACAACAAAGATCTCTTGTTGGAAGACAGGGGAAATCCTAAATCCCCAAATGTCACCAGCCCTCATTCCAGCCTTGAGTAAGAGTTAATATAAGCAGAGCGCTGAAGCGATCCAAGAGTTGCAGAGATGGCAAGAGATGCAGACATGGACAGAGATGCTACTGAAAACCATGTGACCTCTCTCCAACAGAATTCCCAATTTTGAACCCTGAAATTCGCACTGATAGGCAAAAGTGTCACTAAAGAGATTTTAATGGGAAGGGTTAATTTTTGTACACCAAGAACTACATAAAACCAAATCAAAAATTAACCCAAGACTGTTTTTGTTTGCATTACTTCTGCAAAAAGTCATTTCTATTTTTTTTTCAACATAGCACAATTCACCATGGTCCGAGTCAACACACCGATTACTGCCATTAATTGATTCTTACCAGCTCTGTGATAAAGAACACAACATGGGCATAGCAAGGTGAACCAAAGTGTACAGCAATCAACAACTGTTGGCCCGTGACAGTATCAAACAGCTTGGAATTGACCCTGCAATCAACTCCTCATCCTATGACCCTGAGAACCAAGACATCCTCAGGTATAGGTGGCATGTGGCAAAGGTCAAACCCAGAATCAACCATGAGGTGCAGTGGTTAAAGAGAAAGAGAGAGAAAATGATAAAATTAACTCATTTTATCATTGCAAAATGTTTTGGAATTCCAAACTGTGTGCCATCATAGAAACCTGAAAATATATTCATTCCATTCATGCTTGTTTCATTTTAAGCCAAAACAAGACATATACCATCTCCAACTTTACAAAACATTTAGGCCAACCAATTTTTTTTTAATCTTTTAATAATTGTAAATCTGAAACAGAATGTTTTTTCATAAATTTTCAATAATAAATAAAGAATTTGATTTTTTTTAATCTTTCAAAACTTAACTGTCTCGGTTATTTTTCAATTAAAATATAATACTCTTTGAACTTGTTTTTCTTTTTGCAACATGAAAAAAAATTAAGGATGAAAAATATTGTGTTTTCTTAAGGTGATCATGGGGATTTTGCAAGAAAAGTTTTGACTAGAGCCCTATGCAGATATATTTTCAAAGAAAAGAGGTAGATGAAAGGAATTTCAGCAAATGTTAAAAGTTCATTTCAATCTTGCAACTTTTATGTCTACCAGAAATGAAATGGACATCATATGTATGTATGCACACACATATTAAATAGTAATAATACATTCCATTTTAAAACAGTAATACTTAAATAGATTGGTCTCCTCAAAAAGGAAAGAAAACTACATGTATGTCAAAAAGTAAGGGATCAGTTTAACATTGTATTTATAATGTAAACAGCACCCCCTCCATCTAAAACAAGAGAAAATTATTTTTTTTTGATTCTGACAAATTTCCTGAGGAAATTCTTTTGAATGCTAAGCAACAAAAATTAGTTGTGAAAATATTTTTATCTATAAGAAATTACTAATTTATGTCAGAAAGTAAAGGATCGTTTTAACATTTACTGTACATATTGTAATGCAAACAAGTCTAAACTCACAGAAAAATATTTTGTTATTCTTTTTAGTATTTCTATTTATATAGTGTTTTACTGTGATAAAGATTTGAGTCAATCCTAACAGAGTATAATTCCTTTATTTAGAGTTTCAAATGAAGAAAAAAGAATCAATTTATTTTCAAAATATTCTGCCAATACATTAAATTCTTAATTTAATTTTATTATATTTTCTCCACAGACCAACTCAAATCACTTCTGCTGAAACACAGTGGTCAAAGTCCACAAAGGTTCAGACTGAGCCTTCATCAAATTCTTCCCATCAGTCTTCAGAAAGTCAACACCCTCACAAAATTCAAAATAAAGTTAAAATTTCTATGTCAAAGTCATGGAATATGTCTTGGCTGGGTTGGGTCAGTAAAGGTGATATCTTTGTTGATTCAGTGTTTTGCATTATTTTCAGTCCAAAGCTGCTATACTTAGGTATTGAGACTTTTATTAAAGGAACTTCCAATGTGTAAAAAGACATAGCAATGACACATAAACAAATAAAAAGCATACATTTTTAAGGAGTCCACCAAGGCAATTTTTGTCTGCCCCTATCTTAGGCTAAATTCATCCCTGAAAAGGTCAAATCAAGATTTGACCACAGGGTGCAGTGGTTATACAAAAAAAGTCCCCCTCCCAAAAAAAAAAAAAAAAACAACTGGTTTGAATCAGCCACCTAGAAGAAAAGTGTTCCTACAAAAATAGATTAGCCTGACAGGTTTGTTCATTTTAACTTCTGTGGCATTCATCAAAAATTTTTATATCAGATATTAATTCAGATTCCTTTGGATACGAGTGATAAAGAAAAATTAATTACTAACCCTGGAGTGACCATACCGGCCAGCTGAGCAGTTGAGTCAATTGAGAAACAACTAGCATGGGTCAAACTGATAAAGAAAGACTAATGACTGAAAATCACCCTTTTTTTCCACTTACACATTAATAAAGTTTGGATTTGTCACAAGATGGTGAACCAGCCCTTGGAGCAGGCTGAGGTTAGATGCTGAGAAGGTGGGAGAAGGAAGAGAGAGAGATATCACCTATATAGAGCAAGATGTGAAGGGAGTGGGAGCTAAGGGGCAGCTTGATTCCTCTGACCACTCTCAAAAGGGGGCTAGACAACCCCAAATTTAGAAGACCACTTGAGTATATATATTTTGAGAATTTGGAATTTTAGAAAAAGGTTGATGCTAAAGGTGGAAGACAACTGTACCCAGACCTTAGTTAACCACACGCCTACTGGATACAGGACTCCATATAAGCTGGAAGTTTGGACAACATGTAGAGTCCCCACATTACTGCTGCTGGAATCCACATCACTTGCAAAGACCTTGTGCCAACCCTGAAGACCAAAACTTAAAAATTTAAGTTACTGATAATACAAGATGTAGACTCTAAAGGGGATCCCAGTGTCATTTCATTATAACAGTAAGTGGCAAGGGTTAAAACCACTGTATAAAACCAAATCATAGTTACATTTTTAACCAGAGCTAATTCATTATTCCAAAGGATTCTTTTTTTGCATATCTCCAAGCTGTTGACCAGGCTTCACTTTAGTTTGCCTCATGAGCAATTTTCTAACCCTCTGAGATAAAAAACACAACATGACAGAGGAGTGAATGATCATGAACAGACAAATGCCAGCTAAGTCAAGTGGAACCATGCCCATCATCATGATGCCAGGGACAAATGAGTCATGCGTTAACAGGTGAGGAGTCAGCTAGGTAATAATCACAGTGGTCTGAAGGAAGTTGACGACCAATGTGGGGCATAGGGCTATTATTATTGGTTACTGTTGACCAGGATTGACTCATGGTGTTACAGTTGTTGCTTCTCTTCCAAATTTTCCCTGGAAGAGATTTTCTATTGTTTGGATGCTGCTATTGTTGTGGAGCAGGAAACAGAAGAAGTTGAGATTGTGTATAAAAAAGAGATTTTGAAGAATGGAGATGTGCATGAATCTGGTTTGTCTTTTTAAGGAAAGACAGGATAGTTGAGAAGGCCATTAACTCCATTGGCTTGGCCTTGATAGTATTGAGGACCAATATTAGGACCTCACTCTTTTCCCTGCCTCTTGGGTTACTGATGCAGCTTTCTTTAGCAGTGATACAATGACATAGTCTCTACTCTGGATATATGTGAATTGCCAAAATAGGAACCCAGTAGTAACTGAGGAATTGCTACCTGAGCCTTCCTTCTACCCTTCCTTTTGGTGATGGAGAAGTTTGGGAAAAGGACTCACAAATATGTGTTCTTGTGTCTGGTTGGATTTTCCAGCCAAAGATGGTTGAAGATATTAGGGTTTTCTTTTCCACAGGGTGAGGTCAGCATGTGTGACAGTGTCCTTCTTCTCTGGGCAAGCTGTGTAGAAGGAATCTCTAGTTTTCTTCACATATAATGACTGGTAGTTTTCTTTAGTATTTCTTCAATTAAGCCATTGTGCCTTTCATTCAGGCCATTTCCTCAATATTTTTTCAGACGTATAGATTCATATTTACATTCAGCATATTAGAGATGACCATATTCCATCTACTCAACCCTGTACTAGTTATTTAAAGTGGAGATCAGCTTGTGCAAACTGGGTTCATTCTTTAGGTTTGTGACCTTCCTTGGTGGTATAGCAAGCTAAGATAACAAATGTGATTGACAAGTTGTAGTTTTTTTTTCTGTCAGGGTAACCTTCTCTTAGATGAAGTGTCTAGAGTTGAGGGACTCTTAACTGATCTAGAATTTGCCAATAGCTGGACCTAGCATCAGTGTGTAACCTTTAACTCAATACAGTTGCATTAAATGTACAGGAGATTATTTAGACAAGTGAATATATATGGTTGTGAAAGAGCAACAAAGTCCAATCTATAGTTTACTGCTTCTCCATGCAGAAAAAGTTTCTTTTCCCCCCATAAATATTAGGTCTTTCAGTGACTCTGACCCTGAAACCTATAAAACAAAAACTAAAGAACACCATCAGTTTGCAAAGTCTGCTTAATAATTATGTTCTCTCTTGCTATTTCATAAATAAAACTATATAATTCATTAAAAAAAACAAAAAAACATACATTATTACATTATTTGACAGCAATACATTTCCTTCAGGCTTTGGAAGAAATAAAACAGTATTAGCTGATAAATTATGTTCAATCAAAAAAAATTGATTACTATTGGAAAATAGAAAATATTTTATATTTCTAATATTTCTGATGTGAAATAATTAAATTCTTTCAGTAACAATTTCTACAATACTGTATTTTATTAAACAAAATTAAAGTTATTTTACTTAAAAAATTATAAATCAGCTATATATGTATATATAAATAAAAGGAAAGAACAGTAAGATATATAATCCGGTGTTCTTATTGATATTTTTATTTTTACAAAATAGTGCTCAATGTAAATTTACAGAGCATTAATATTATAAATTAACTGATTTAAAATATGGTTTTTTTTTTCGCTACACAGTAATAACTATGTTTCAAAAATGGAAGCTAAAAGCTTCAAATTTAATTTTGTAATTAAATTAAAAACATTAGTTCCATTTCATCCTTAAGCGAATTTTGGAGTAACTTATTTTTTAAAGGTACGGAAAAATTCATAATTCACTGTTTCCAAGGATACAGAAAGATACAATCATTCAGACAAGGGGTGGTAGTGTGTTCATTTTTATTAACTTTTGCTGTATCAGTTATTAGTTACGTTCGAAAAAGGTGTTATGTTTAGGTAGGGTAGGGTAGGGATATATTTTTCAACGAATTCTGACATCCGTTAAATGCATGTCATCTGGGGTTTTTAAAAAATTTTTATTGTTAATGGCAAAAAATTCTTATGGCATTTTTTCTATTTGTAAACTTAAAGATTTTTTTGGGATGTTTAGGTTAGAATACATTTTATTTAACTATAATTTTAAAATATTTTCACTTTTAATAGACTATATTATTTCTTTTAAAACAAGTAAATGTACTAAAATTACTTACAGTATATAAAATTATTTTTTCATATCAAGTATAAGTATGTATATTACCAGGTTACATTTTTTTTTTTTAATTTTATTTTTAAATATTATTTAAGGAAAATTTTTGACAATAACGGCAAAAAATAGCTAATTCATTTCTCTGATTCAGTAAACTTTTATTTTTTATAAAGTTAGTAATATATAGTTTCTCATGTATGTACAAAGGACATGGATCATTTAATGGCCTACATATTCTAGCTTTTCTTATTAATTTCATTTTACTGTAGGTGTTTTATTGGATTCTTTTAAGTGCTAGAAGTACTTTGAGAGAGATGTTTAGGTTAGAATACGTTTTATTTAACTACAATTTTAAAATATTTTCACTCTTAACTTTAATAGACTATATTTCTTTTTAAAACAAGTAAATCAGCTATATATATATATATATATATATATATTTTAAATAAATTCAAATACTAAATTAAAAAGAAAAATATTTTTCACCTTATAATTTTATAAATAATTTGTTTGCTTTTAAAATTGTAAATTATGAATAGGTCTTTTAAATATAGTCATACATTTTGTAATAGAGAAAGGATCAATTGATTTTATATGTATAGTTGATATATTCTGTAAGTCCATTAAGAGAATTTATATTAATTGCAACATTAAATTTATCTAAAATATTTTATTTAATATACATAATTACGATCAAGTGTAAAATGTGTAAGTTTTAGGAAGAAAATGCTTTCTCTATGCTCTAATTTAAAAAACATCTTGCTTAATAAACAGTAATGTTAATATCTAAACTAAGGACATATTCTGACCACAAAAAAATCAAATTAGAAATCAGCAAATAACGACATAATACTTACAGGATCAGAAAATTCAGTTGCTTGTGGATATGCATTAAATGCGGCTTGTTCATTTGTGGCAAATAAGTGAATATAACCTAAAAAGAACATTTAAATTAAATGTGTGAACTTAAGACTTCTAAGTCATAAACAATTTAAATAAAATTATTTTCAGAATTATTAAATTGACCACATTATTAAAATGACCATTATGCTAAATAGAAATTTTACAGAATAACAATTGCACAAACTTTAATATTTGGGGTATATTTTATTTTCATAAAACCATCAAGAACTTTATAATATTAATATGGCACAAAACAGGCAATATTGATGTTAAATACACAGATGAAAATGAAATAATAATAACCAATATTTATATTCTCTAAAGGATGACTTGATTATTTGAAATCTGCTGAAAATTACTCAAGAGTCACTTATATAAAAAAAACAAGTGAAATTAATAAAAATAAGAAACTTGCCTTTTAGCTTTTTTTCTTTCTTAAAAATTAAAATTATCAAGCTAAGCGAATCTTAGCACCTAAAACAGGACATCACTGAGCCAAAGCATTATAGAGTATTTGATAAACCTGATATTTCTGCTTACCGAGTCAGTGCTCAAGTAATAAAAGCATTAACTTCATCTTGATCATTAAATTTAAGTAAACAGTATCTATTTTGATAAAATATTCAAATTTTTAAATGAAATATATATAGATTTAAATAATATATAGATTTTTTTAATTTTGTAAAAGTTAAAAATACCCCTTCATGTGAGTACAACCTTTTAGTGTGCAATTTTAAACCTGTAATCTCTATTAATGAACTGTGAAAAATTATTAATTCAGTTTAAAAAAATATGAATTTTAAATGTTATATAGTAACCAAGAAAATATACAAAATATCTATGCCATATATCATTACTGCTTTAACATCTGACAGCATAGATTCAAAAATATATTCCTCAGTTAATGTAATTATAAATCACACAAACAATATCAAATCTTTCAATTACATATATAAACACCTTCTAGACTTGAAATGCTTTCAAGAAAACAAAACATCATGTAGCTGCTATTAGATCAAATTCAGTGGAACCTGTCCATATCAAATTTTTTTGGCAAAAAATTGGGAATCAATTTATAGATGAATAGTTTCAGTAGGTTGAAACTCATGACATGAAACATATTCACAAGTTACTACCAGTAAATAAAAATATCAAATATGTATTAATTAGTAAATAAAATCTATGTAGTGCCATCAGTAGTGAAAAGTTAGCAAAATTATGACAAAATAAAAAGATTTTCACCCACCATTCAATGTTCAAAGGATGTTACTTTTTTTTACTAGTTTTTAATTGAAATACTTATTTATTACACTGATATTTTATTGATACTGCACTTGAAACATTAATGAAAATATTGTGTTAAAATGAAGTACATATTTTAGTTGGAAGGAGAATGAAATCAACTTTTACTTTCTTCTCTTCTTCAAAAGACATTTTTGTAATTGCATTTGAATAGTTTTCATTCAAAAAAAATTTGATGCATAAATACTCAAATGAAAATATATAATATATTTGCTGAAACATTCTGTACTTCAGTGTAAAGGGCTATAAACATTTTGCTAAATATTTTGCCTCAGTGATTTTCAGGTTATAGAACACAGGGATTTTTTAATAAGAGTTTCCTGTTACATGTTTTATTTATACCCTATAAAATATGATACTTTGATAATCTAATTTGTTCTTTCAATACTCAAAAAGTGGGTCAACATTTATGCAATCATTACTTGGTCAAAATATGCTCAGTAATAATTTTTAAAACTTTTAACAAAAGCAATACATATATAGCATATATACAAAGTTAAAGTACCTGAACTATCTCCAAAGGCCATATTTTGACAGTTTGAGGAAATATCAAAACTTAACACAACACCACCTTGAGTGTTAACTTGATATAACATCATGGATGATGGTGTGACAGATGTTGTATCCAATACTTGAAAGTGGCCCACCTATAATTGAAAATAAACAGGCATAGGGAATGCTTTTAAATGGCACAAAAATTACTTTAGAACAAAATTCAAAGATAAATATTTAAATAAGTCATTATCTTGAAGAAATTTAGGTACAAATTTTAAATTTATATTGTTTCTGTGAAATTTCAAATTCAATGAAAAACGTGAATAAAAATTTTCATGAAATTTTAGTGTTAAAGGATAAAGGCTTTATTATTAGTTTATCAAACCAACTAATTGTGAGCTTAAGCTTTATCAAGAAGAGTCAAGAAATTATTTGGGCAGATGAATATTGAATTTCAATAAATTGTGAAAACTTGTGTTGCAAATCAAAATGTACATTTCACTTCCATTTGTGTCTTTTTTAAATACAAATATTTATGATTAGGAATATTTTTATAAATTATATTGCAACATATGTGAAAATAAATATCTGATTATTCAGTTATACTTACTTGAGATACAACGCACAATTTATTTGTGTAAGCTGGAATAAAACGCAAGAATGTTGGATCTACAACCACTTTAATTGGCGCCATAGCACGTATGAAACGTAAGTCATACACCATCAGATAACGGTCTGGGGCAAGATTTCCCATTCTGAATAAACAATTTAAAAAAAAATTGACAAAAACTACCAAATATCTATTCAAAAACTTGAGTTAGAAAAAAGTCTTTTCTTTTTAAATATATTCTTCATATTCCTAATGTTCAAAAGCATTTAAGAAACCATAAAAAAATGTTTATTTCTTATAGCTTTAAAGTTTAATCTTAAATATGATAATAAATGAATAATTATTTTTGTAACTGTAGAAACTACACAGACAATAAAGTATTTGGCTACTTAAAAAAGATTTAATATGCTTCAACAGTAGAAATTTAAAATTAAAATAACAGAATATTTTGAAGTGAATATTGAGAATAGGAAGAAAAATAAGCCTTAGTGAATGAAAACAAGATTCTTATATGAAAAACAAAAATGGTAGTAGAAAAAAGAATTCAAATAGAATTATATGAAAAATGATACAACTCTGAGACTCTATCAATCAATGTAACAAGTTCAAATGGATATGGTCATTACTACATAAACTGTTAAAAATTTGTTAATATGATTTAAAAATATAACAAAATGAAAGAATTAAACAACACTGAATGTTTAAGATAAAGGAACATTGCTCAGTGTCCAAATCACTGGAAAATGTTAGAAATCACCAAAAAATATCCTACAAAGTGATGCTACAAATAAAATATAAGTATAATCACCCAGAAAAATATATGAGAAAGAGAAATAAAATCAATGACTATCCCTAAATAACCATAAAAATATTTAAAAGCATTTATAATATGGGTTATCAAAATAACTACAGGATTAGTTTCATATTCAATGAAAAAAATCAAGTTCACATCCACACATATTCTTGTGATATGTTGCATATTGCATAATGTTCATCAAATTCCACAGTTTTATTTAAGGCAATATAAATAGCTATGAACTAGACGCAGTTTTTGACTTAAAGTCAGAGCATTGGATAGACATAATTTTAGCCGAATATTACAAATAACCAAGGTAATAGCGAACATATAATAAAGGGATGCAAGGCTCACAGATGAACACTTGAAATATACTCACCTGAGGGACCATAGCTAGAATCTTATGCTCTTGATTATTATTTAGAATGAGTGGGCTAATATTCGTGTGAAGGGTTAGTTAAGTCATATAAAACATGTTACTTGAACAGATAATACAAACGTTTTACAATATTAACAATATTATATTCATGTGCTGAAATATTTTTTAACATTAATTTTGTTTTATCATACATAATTCTGTATACAGCCTAAATTTGTTGAAAATATTTTATTTGAAAATTATATTTTAAAATATTTTTATCAATATTAGTGAAAGAAAGTAAGAATCTTTGTAAAAATTTTCTTGATTTTAGAATAAGGATCAACAGCAAATGTATTTGTGTGGTATTGAAAATATTTTTGGTTAGAGTAAATTAGAAACAGTTCAGGATTATTTAATGCTGAAGAAAAGATAATATAAAATAGGTAATGTTTATTATGAGGGCAGAAGTAAATGAAAGTGAATGGGATTAAATCATGGCAAATTACCAAAGTTCTGGCTTTAGAAATAAATGCTTATTTAAAATATTTTTTAAAGCAGTCTTTTATGAGAAAAGACTTTATACTGATTTATGGAAAGTTCAGTTGTAAAAGTGTTAGATAGAATATGTGGCAATGTAATAGAAATGCTATCTCCCTATCTATGCTCCCCTATTTTTAATTATCAGGTCTTGTTTTTTTTCCAAATAGACCAATGTATGCCAGACCAAAGGTTTTAGCAATCCAACCACACATTAATAAATACTAAAACTGATCAGACTTTTTATACATAGTCATTTGATGAAATGGCTCCCAATACATAGGATTAACACCCATAAGGAATGGAATATTTTAATTAATGTCTAATCTTAAGTTAGGCTAATTTCAGATCAGAAATAAAACATTTTCATTAAGATTTATGTCTAAGAAAAAAGTATTTAGAGAACTGAGTTAAATATACTTTCCAACTATGTAAACATTTTTGATAAATCTTATAAATGATTTTTATAAATTTTACAAAAGAATTGCATAAAAGTCATTACAATTCATTTTTAGAAATAATAATTAGGCAAAAAATCAGTATCTTTCTGATAAATATAATTTTTTCAAAGATATGATTTTTAATTCCATATAACTAAAAAGAAATTCTTTATATTCAAAGAACTTAAGCAAAATAAGTGCATATCATATTGATACAAATGAAACCTGTTCCTTTTGAATAGAGAAAGAAACTGTACAGTTTATAAACCATGAACTGACTACTCAACAGATGTCTTGAATCACCTCTGAAATTGTTAGCCTCAAAGTAATATACTCCATAATATTTTAAATGTTTGCATTGTGTAATGATATTACTAGTGATTCTTTGAATTTTACCATGGAATTTATCTGAAATAAAATAGGTTGAAATTTAATGCTAAGTCAATGTAAAGATACTTTATATATTTCTTAACATTAGACACCAACTAAAATATGTTAATATAGACAAAAGCATTCATAATTCAACTCAAGACATATAACTAATTTTCTAAAACAATTATCAACTGATAGAACAATGACTGCATTTAGAGGGAAGTTTGATTTCAAGCTACATCCATAACAAAAAAACAGTTCACTATTGGCCAAATTGTCTCTCCTTCCTTCAATTTGGATAATTGTAACTTGTTAGAACAATTGTTCACAATTGCCTGAATATTGTGTCAGTTATAATTTGCCATTTCTATCAGAAGCTGATTTAAGGCTTTCTTATAAAAGCTCAGCAACTTATATAAATTAGTGTGCATGTCTTTTATTAACAAACCTGCAGAAAAGACTCAAAATACAATGTTGTCTAATTATAGTGAAACCCATCTCCCAGGAATATTAAGTTTAGAAGTGAAAGAAATCACTTTGCAGTTAGGACTAATAAAAAAAACTGTCAGTGAAAAAATTACACCTCTAATGGGAGCAATTTTTATTGTTTCAAAATAGAAAATAGGATGCAGAATCCTTCGAGTCAAGAATATTTTTGTAATGCTTTATATATGAAAATATAACAACAAACTTGATTTTTAATCAATTAATTTACCTTATATAATACTGGGGCATTTGCATGCATTGAAGTTGAAGTTTATGGCAGAAATAAAAATTATCTACTGTATACCTCAGCAGTTTTTCCAACAATACACACAGCACAAACACACACTCCTTATATATATATATATATATATACACAACAAAAGTTAATAAAAATGAACACACTACCACCCCTTGTCTGAATGATTGGATCTCTCTGTATCCTTGGAAACAGTGAATTGTGAATTTTTGTGTGCATTTAAAACTCAGTAAATTTAAAAATAAGTTACTCCAATATTCGTTTGAAGATGAAATGAAACTAATGTTTTTAATTTAATTACAAAATTAAATTTGAAGCTTTTAGCTTCCATTTTTGAAACATGGTTATTACTGTGTAGCAAAAAAACATATTTTAAACCAGTTAATTTATAATATATATATATATATATATATATATATATATATATATATATATATATATATATATATATATATATATATATATATATATATATATATATATATATATGTATGTATGTTAAAAACTCCATGAGGCATAAAATTAAAAATACCTGTTAGAGTAACCACAAGTAACAAGCAGGTTACCATCAATGTCAAAATCAGATAATGTTCCTGTGTGTGCATCAAGAACATGTTCAGCATTTAATGTACTGTGGTCGTAAAGAGTAATCTGAAACAAGAAACATATTTGAAAAGTAAATAATTAGTTGAGATGTTTTTCAATAAAAACATTTGTTTTTTGTTTCATTGGAACTCATTTTTAAAACAAATTATTCATTTTTGTACTATGTTAGATTTTATTATGTAAGTCAATGTTTTCACAGTAAAATAGATATTTGGCACTGACTTGCATAATAAAATCTGACACCGTGTATGCATGTCATAAATGTAAACCTACAAATAACTGATGAAATACTTAAAAATACCTTACCATACTACATAGCAATATTTACATGTAACTAAAAGAACATAATTTCTTAAATATGCTACGCTGGAAAATTTACAGAAATTAATTTGTGGTAAAAATAAAATAGCCACTGAAAACCTGGTAACCAAACTGAAGAATCTAAAGAAATAATAGCAAACTTCCAATGAAGAAAGCTTCTACATACCCATAAATCATAGGTTTAAAATAATTATTTTGTAATTTTGTTTAAAAAATTATTAATTAACTAAAATTTTGCTCCAGTATCTTCAAGCAGATTTAGTTACATTTTTAGTATTTTCAAAACAAATTAATATTTATATGAAAAAACAAGAATGTATTTATCATCGTTTCGATGTGTACCAAGTTCAATATTTACTGGGTGTCCAACTATTGTGGTCCTGTGTTAATTTACTACACTTAGTAAATATTTATGGGTGCTGCCTCATGGAGTAATGATTAGCTATTTGATGTTTCCGACCATGATTGAATTGTGAATTCAATGAGGTAGCTTTGTGCCAAACTAAGTAAATAACTATATGAAAGAGCAATATATTTAATTTTTAGTTGAAAAGAATCTAAATTTGAATTTTACTGTTTCTTCTTTTATGGAAAATGACAATGTTTTTATATTGTATAATATTGGGGACTTAAAACCTTAGGTTATAAAGATTTGCTTAATATATTGCATTTTATAGAGCAATTGACAAAACAAGTTAGCTATTATTTCTCATTCCTGTTACTAATGATATTTTCTATTTCATCAGTTTTTTTTTCAAAATTCTCTTTTTTTTAATTAAAAATAACTTTATATAAAAAGACATTTCATCAAAATTGAGCTTTGTTCTTTGCTTTTCAAATACTACAAGATATGTATGTTGACCATTATAAATATTTAAAAATTTTTTTTTTAATCATTTCACTATAAGCAAGGTGATAAAGCCACTAAAACACAAGGATTAGAGATTGGAAGAAACTGAGAAAACATTGAGTAGAGAAAGGACATCAAAAGACAAGGATTCAAGAAGACAGATGATGATTGACATTACATTTAAATTTTTGACAGAGAGTAAAAAACCAGAAAAGTGTTTCCCAAGCAAGAAGTGTGCGAGCAAAACCCATTAGTATAGAACTTATACTTAGCAATTTCAACAGTAAAATGATGATAAAACAACAGCACAAGATTCAAAATTCTTATCTAAAGCTTGACAGACTCTTTCAGCAATAACTATTAACACATCAACAATTGACCTAGAGAAGTGAAAGCCATATTGTTTATCTGAAATAAGAACCAGTGAGGTGAAATGCTTAACCAATTCAGAGTTAATTAGAGCCTCTAGTATTTTGCTAAAAAGAAGTTGAAGCTTAATAGGTCAGTAGTTTGAAGGATCAGACAGTTCACAAGAAATCTTAAAAACAAGACTGAAGAGAATTTCCAACAAACTGGAAAGGAAGAAGCAACAAAACATCTATTATAGAGCTTAGAGAGAACAGAAGCCTGTTCAGGAGCTACATTTTTTAGGACAATTGCAGGGATTACCATTGAATTTGTATGCTTTGTGGAGATTGAAGATGATAGCAGAAACCATAGGAGGAGTTATATGCTTATCACACAGTAAAGATTCAGTTCTAAGTGGAAAGCCAGCAAAGATATTCCAGATAAGTCAAGAGTAGACTTGGAAAAAAATTTGCAAACAAAGTATTCTGCTTTATCAACAGAAGGTGATAACATAATAAAGTGGGTGAAGAGAGAGAAATGATTGAATACCTTACCATTATTTAATATACTATTACAGAGCTACTAGTAGCCATGAGAACCAAACTTTTGAGAGGCTATACAGTGCCTTATTCTATAAGCAAAACTTAGCCTCATTGAGAACATGTTTGCACTTACTATGAGCAGACACAAAGAGGTGTCTGTTGTAATCAGAACAATCATACTGGTATCACTGGAAAAAGTGATTCCTGTTGGCTATAGTGGCTAAAGAGGCAGGTGGTGAAACAAAAAGATTGTGGTTTCACTTGGTATTAACAAGATAGCACAAAAGCATTAATGCCAACTTTCTGACAAAAAGAAACCTCAGTGGAATATTTTTCAATAGGGAGATTAAAGATTTCACACCTGGTGACATTCTTGCAAAGAAAATAACAAAATGAATCCCAATCAGTATACAAGTAAGAAAAAGAAGTCTTGTGAATAGGAGGTTACTGTCTGATAATCAAGTCAAAAGAAATATCTACAGACACTACAATATGATCCAAATTGCCAAGAGGATGGAGTTGTGATGCTTGACAAGGGCTAGGAAAGGAGGTAAGGAACATTGAATCAAGTTGGTCAGAATTATTAGGGAAATGTGTAGGAAAATATGCTATTTGACTGAGAGACTGAAAAATTAGGTCTGAATTACATCAGTAGTATTTGAATGGTTAAGCCATTTGATATGATGAGCATTAAAATTACCAAACTCAAATATGCTTGTAGATGAATGTAGAGAAAGAAAGCCTTTACTATATTATCTGGTATTTTGCCTAACATGCTAGAGTCCTGAAAAGAAAGTGAGTGATAAAGGAAAAGGACATAGCTAACAGTGTAATAATGAAAATCAAAAACACATGAAAGAATCATCTGGGGATGCAAGAGATGATTCCCTTGTCATTGGAAGATTTCCCCAAAATATAAACACCAAGGCCATGAATATGAAAACCAGAGTTCTTGTAAAAATATTTCATGATAAAAAATCTTGTACAGTACTATACTTTAGATACTATGTGTTTCATTCTGGAGTAATCTTAAAGCCATGCTGGGCATAGGGATGTATAGGTACCAGTTATCTGTATTTATTCACCTAACACAAACCATGTTTTTTGTGGTATCATTTGAAGGGTATTCTTTAAATAAATTATTTTTGGAAAAAATGTGTACATAATTTGACAAGAAATATAGTACTTCTTATTTAGTGTAAAAGCATACCTTGCCACTGGTGTCACCAGCACAGATAAATTTATTAGAGGCTCTAAATATTGCACATCCGGGTTCACTAACATCAACCTGAATAAAACAATATAAAATATAAATATTATATCTATATTAAATACACAGACAATATATAAAACAAGTAAAAAAGATATTTAAGAAAAATAGTTATTGATCAAACAAATTTACTGTTAAATACCTCAAGAAAAGGAAAAAAAAAACATAAAAAAAGAACAATCTGAAAGTAACACCTCCTGTTTATTTCTACAGAAATTACAACAGATTCTGAGAGCAAAATAACACCATTAGAGAAAGCAACTTTTCAGATACAAACAATTTTTTTTTTCATATAGTCACCACTATTGACTATTCATTTTCCCCAGTGATGAACAAGAGTTTTATATTTTGTGTGTTGACAGCAGTTGTGCAAGGTCATCTGGAATGCTGCTTGTCAGACACATTGTTGTTACCAATAAAATGCATTATCTGCTGTCTAACCATGCTCACATCCACTAGTTGGTCTCCATAAAAGATCAAAAAGTGTCAATGAATGTCAATGGGTGCAATGTTTTTTCCACATTGAAGAATTCTATTCCACACTTATTCATATACACTTTCATATTAGACACCACCTTATCAGACAGCTGCTACCAGTAACATGGCAAAAAAAAAAAAATGAGTTATTGGTGGGAAGGATCAATCTCTAATGCTATACCACTAATATTTGCTTCTTGTGTGATCCAGTATAATAAAATAGGAGGTATTACTTTCAGAGCAACCCTTATAACGATGGAGTTCCTTCATAAAAATAAGGTAGATAAATGCAATTTATACTTGTGTCCAGGTTATAAAGAGAATGAATCGCAAAAGAAAAACAGACAAAAGAACTTTTAGCCATAACTGGTAAGGTAAAATTCTTAGAGGCAAAAAACAAAAGAATAAACTGTGCTTAAATGTCAAAATAATCACCTTTAGTTTAAAATAGCTGAACTGGTTGCACTTTTTAACCATTTTCCTTACTTTATACAAGTTTTGTAGTTGATAATTTCAAACTAGGAAAAGAAGACTCTTTCTCTAAAGATCACCCACTTTCAAATCAATACTTTCAGCAATCTCTATTGCAGTCCATCTGAATTGTGTATTCTATCAGGAGCCATAACATCAATAAATATAAACTGGGATCTATAAAAGGATACTGTATATGAAACTGTCAGAAATAAAGATAGAATCTTTTAAACTTTTGCATTCTTACAAGTACATATTTTTAAAAATAATATTTATCCATGAAGTAGTAACAACAACAAATAAATAAATCATATTACTACAGAAGGAAAAATAGGAGTGCAGAATTTAGCTTAAATTATCTGAACATGTCATCTCTGATGATGCCAGACTATTGTAATTATCTCCAAGTATAGCTGATCTATGAAATAAAAAACAAGCATTTAGCAGCATTACTATTGGAACAAAGCTTCTTCTTAGTGAGGACATTGTAATATTCAGAGTTTAAGAAACAATATGTGCAGCAGTCATTTCTTCAAGGTCAACAAAGTCACTGGCAATGAAAATCAAGTAAATCTTCACCCACCTACAGTAAGTAAATAGAAAGCAGGTTCCAAATAAGTTTTGTTCAATATCCTTAAAATCTCAATCTTATTTGATTAATGATTGAGAACTTAAAAAAATGATTTGAAAATATGACCATTGTTATCATTATTTAATGACATTCTGATTAAAGAGTACCTGCTCACAAAAAGAGTACACAAGAACTTGCTAATAATGCACATATAGCAAAAATTACAAGTTTCTTACAATAGTTTAAAAATTAATATTGTTTTCTTTGGCTAAAGCTATGAATATAATTCAGATACATTGTCAGGCAGCAACTTTTATTTTCTTTGGGATTGTTAAATACATAGAATACAAAGAATATATTCTTACCATCATCTCCCAGAAGTAGAAATAAAGCTTCTGACCAATCAGAGTTCAGTCACTTAGAAACATAGATTTGTTTCATTTACTCTTTCAACGCAAAATTTCTTTGGAAATGGAAAAAAATAAAAACAAAATACTGAGAAATACTTACAAGTTAAGATACGGATAAATCTCTCATGTCTAATTCTTTAAAGTTAGCTTTTCGTTATAGATAATTTGTAACTTATGAATCATTGAAACTGCAAAATATCATTCAATCTATTAAGAATTTCAGTCACGTCTGTTCATTACAATGTCCAAAAACTATGACAAGTGATACATAGAAATTTCTTGTGTGACTATCATTTTCATGATAGGAGTGAATTACAAAGTATTAAAATGAATCTTACTTGACGTATATGTTGTAACTTGTTAAGATCAATTTCAATGACCTTTGTCTGATGGCCACCCATCAATACAGATTCTGGACTAGTCATAATCATACACTGCATATCTTCCATGTATTCATCACTGAAAAATACAAACAAAATAAAAAGAAATAAATATTTAAATGAAAGTATGAAGACTAAAATAAAATTAAAAAGTTCAGAGCATACAAATAGATAGCCAAATGTTTGATGACATTAGGGAATATAACTGTTCACAAGTAACATACAACAGTGCAGTCATAATCTCTTTTAAAAGTTACAGTAAATTGGAAGAATGGTTAGCAATTTAAGATAAATAACTGACAACTAGAAGTATCATTGGAGTAGCATTTTTGAAACACCAACTCTCTCTCTCTCTCTCTCTCTATATATATATATATATATATATGTATATGATTAATACAAATATAAAATTTGTCATTTAGTGGATTGATGTTATATTCACCACCCTCAATTTGTTTTGTAGACAAACCTTTTTTTGTAATATTCAGTCTACTTGTCAGGAGGTATCAGCAATTGACTGCCAATTTTCTCATATTCGTTATTTTTATATTAAGCTAAAAAATAATTTATGTGCTTTTTATTGGTGTTAGGCTGATTTTTTCTTCTTTGTGTGTCAATGTGTATGCCTGTATGTGTGTATGTGCACATGTGTAGAATGTCATGGTTATTTCTCTTTTTCATAATTTTCTTACTTCCCTACATAAAGATTTGCACTATATATATATATATATATATATATATATATATATATATAGACACACACACACACAATACATACATACATACATACATAGGGAGGATAGGCACAGATTGGAGTTGAAGTATATCTTAAAAATAAATTCCCACATAGAGGGACTAAACACAGATTTGGGTTTACTCAGAGTATAATTTCCACAAGGAAACCTATTATCAGCAACACAACTCCTCGGATGAGTAGGCCCTCCATCTACATTTTAACTCAAAATTTTAACAGCTATCATCCACCTACCTACTGTATTTTTAACAGCCATCTCCTTTCTACTATATTTTTATGTTCTGCCACCGATGATTTACCTCATTATGCACTATTTAGTAATGGAAGTATTGCCATGTATACTGAGGGCTATTTTCCAGTCATACTATAGTTCCTTTACATATAAGCTTATGTAAGAAGTGTGGAAGGTTAGTGTAGATACATATTAATCTTGTAAATGTATTTATATTTTTACATGTATTGTGATTCATGTTTGTGCAGTGGTTTGTGTATATTTGCACACTGTTACATGCACTTATGTACACATGTACATCTATACAGTGGGGGGAAATAAATATTCGTACACATGAAAAATTGTATTTTTATAAATGTAAAAACCTTAACTAAAACAAATTTTGATACATTTTATGTGTAAAGATACATTTTATTAAAAAATAGTAATAAACTTAATTAATTCTTATTCTAACAGAAATTAATGCATTTTTTCATTTTAACTAACAAAAAAAAGAATATTAACTTAATTTAATACTTTGTGGAATATCCTTTATTGAGTTCAACAGCTACCAGTCTATTCCTGTACGTCTCAACTAATGATTTGCACATATTGAGTGGTATTTTGTCCCATTCTTCTTGGCATATTGTCTTCAAATTTTTTATATTTGTTGGTGCTCTTTTCCCAATTTGAATTTTCAAATATCACCATAAATTCTCGATTGGGTTCAAGTCTGGGGACTGACTTGGCCATTGCAAGACATCAAAGTTACTTTCAGCTAACCATTTCCTTGTAGATCTAGCGGTATGCTTAGGATCATTATCCAGTTGGAAAACCCAATCAGGAGGTAGCTGAAGTCTCTCAACAGAACGCATTAAATTGTTTTGCAGGATTTTCTGGTATCTTTCGGCTTTCATCTTGCCATCTATTATTGATATTCTGCCAACACATTTTGCAGAAAAACAGCCCCAGATCATGATACTGCCACCATCAAACTTTACAGTTGGCAACTTGTTCTTTGGTAAGTAGGCTTCACCATCCTTCCTCCACACATGATTTCAATAATTATGACCAAACAACTCTATTTTAGTTTCATCTCTCTATAGTACTTTTTCCCAAAATGAATATTCTTTATCCTTATGCTCTCTAACGAATTTTAGCCTAGCATCTCTGTGTCGTTTCAAGAGGAGTGGAGTCTTCCTTGGGACGCGTGATTTCAGACTGTTTTTGTGTAGTTCATTATTTATTGTACACTTGGTTACTTTAATCCCTAATGCACGCAGATATTCCTGCAGCTCTTCTCGGGTAACCTGTGGATTTTGTTGGATCTGGCGTCCTAATATCCTTGCTGATCTTAGAGAAATCTTCCTCGGAGCACCTGTTTGTCTTTGGTTTTCGACGTTGTTACGAGTTTTAAACCTTGCAATGAATGAAGCAATTGTAGTAAAAGGAATATTCAGGTTGTTAGAAATCGTTCTGTAACTGTTCCCATCTTTCAAAAGAGACAAAATGTGTTATTTTGGTGAAATAGTCAATTCTTTACCTTTAGGCATTATTAGAACCTTCTCGTAAGACTAGAAATTGCAGAATGCTCTGATAATGGCTAATAGCATTAACTATAATTACTGGAACATTCTAGAATATACTTTTTTCATAATTAATTGATTATTTTATTCTAATAATTGATTTGTACGAATACTTTTTTCACCAGTTAGAATTAAAAAAATGCATTAATTTCTGTTAGAATAAGAATTAAGTTTATTATTATTTTTTAATAGTATGTGTATTTATACATAAAATGTGCCAAGATTTGTTTTATTTAAGGCTTTTACATTTATAAAAATACAATTTTTCAAGTGTACGAATATTTATTTCCCCCCCACTGCATATGTATGCTTTTCCAAAACAGATTTCCAAACTTTTATCCATTTTATTGTTCCTTCCCTTTTTTCATTTTATTTTATTTAATAATATTTTATTACTATATATTCTATTTTTCCTTCTCATTTTTTTTCTCATCACATGTTATTCTAACAGCCAGTCTTTCTGAAATTGACAACTGACTACACACGAGATGTCTTTCTCCCTCTGCAACCTATACCTCACTTCATCTGTTTACAACCTTACTCTCCCTACTACTAATAATAATAGGCCTAACACTTTTACACTGATCAAAATTTTAAATTTAAGTTTATTTTCACATAGTGAGGAATCAGCCACAGACTGGGTTTTTGCTAATAATATGATTTCCACCAGAAAATACACCATCTGCAAAAACATCTGTCGGTGAGTATTCTCTGTTTTATTTCTTGCTCTGTTGATGAAGGACACAGGCGTGTCTAAAAATTCTGAACTTGAAACTTTTCTTTCCGTGCTTCATTTCTGTCATATGGTTAATAATTAATAACTAATAAATGTTTATCATACCGATTATATTGGTACCCTTTCGTTTGTTTTATTAACCATATATATATATATATATATATAATATAAATAAACTGAGTGCAGTCCTTGGCAGAATGCTAGATTTTCAAAAAGAATGAACATATTTTAGAATATATTGACTAAAGAGGATCAGAATGAAGGTTATCAGAGGAAAAACATAAAACTTGATCATAACTAGAGATAGCTGCAATTATTGGCATATAACAAGATAAATAAAATATTATAATGAAATGCCACTGTAACAATTACAAAAAAGAACAATGCTTCAGATATTAAAGACTAAACTTCATGAAAAATTGATTTACACTTAATCTATTTAAAAGATAATATTCCTATTTATTACTTTCTAAATTATCTTGCAAATATTTTGCTCTTATTTCAATGATTAATAAAACAAGTGTTTGTAATATTTCGTTTAATGCATCATTAGTGATATCTGAAATAGGTAAAAAATAAAATAGATGCATAATGCTAAATTGACTTTTACCATCATAATTATTTATACTGAATGAATTGGTGGAAATTCTACAGGCATTGACAACTAAGATTATCTATTATTACCTCTCATGTCTCTGCTCTTTTATCCATCTTTGCCTGTATCTTCTCATTCTTTTATCACTCCCAGTTTTCATTGCCTGTCTCTAGGTTTTAACTAAATGGGTTAATTTCATATGCGAAATAAGGAATATATAAATGTTTTATACTACAGTCTCTTCTTTATCTTTCTTTTGCTCTATCCTTCTATAAAGAATTTTAATAGGCTGAAAATTGTGTTTTTATTCCTACTTGCTTTTCAATCTTTTGCTCATTGCTTCTTGATAGCCAATTTGCAAGACAGCTTATATATAAATAGTGTTGTGGCTGTGGAGTCAGATTCAAATTCTAGTTATGATCCATATCTGTTATATATCTTTTGCATGTCTAGTTATATACAATTGAAAAAAAAGATCACTTTTATCTATAATAATGGCTAGATAAGTCATTTTGAATAAATTTCTAAAATAATACAGCTCTCCCAAAATAAAGTGCATTTGACATAAAATAAGCAATCTTTTAAGGCTGGAAGCACCCAAGTGTGTCTGAAAATTTCACATGCTTATAGTCCAGCAGTGCCTGAATGCACCCACAATTGGGTAGCATTGTATTTCAATACACAGCATTAACACCAGCCACAAGATGCACTAGATGCTTTGCAAATCTACAACTTTATGATTGTTGTAGATTTCCAAAAACATATCTCATAACCAGTAGTATCAAAAGGGATAATGGAATACTTTGAAATATATTTTATATACTATAGGTTAAACTTTATTTAAAGATCACTAAGAAGGTTTGTATTCTTTTGACAATAATTTATTCAGTACGATCTAAAAGTATAACAATCAAGTAAATTTTTACTATACATATTGAAGGATGGTAATGATATGGTTTGCTAAAATGTGAAATGCATATTTAATCTGAAAATGTATTTTTTAAAAAATAAAGTCTTCAATACATACAAATTAAAATTATGTATTTATTGCTTAAAGTAAGAATTCAAAAGTAATGTTGAACAGCAAGTAAAATAAAGTTACTTACTTGTAATCAAATTGTTTAAGTCCTCGTCTTATAGAACATCGAAGATTATTTCTGGTCAGAAACAAACAGCCATTATCAATAGTGAGAATTTGGCGTATTTCATCTGTTGAATGTACTTGAAAGGATGTATATTTTTCTAAAGCTGGACCATAATAAGATGTAACATGGCCCTTTTAAAACAAGAGAAAAGATAAAGAATGAATCAACAGTTGATTATAACTACCAAATTTAAAGCCTTCAATAGTTTAGAAATGATAATTCACTATTAAAAACTAAATTTGTGATTTATAAAATTAGATTCAGTAATAATGAAACAAAAAATGTTCTTACTGCTGCTAAAAAATTAAGCATTTTAAATTGTTTACATATTAAATTAATTTGGTTATGTAAATGTGTTTTATTCTAAAAGTTATTCAATTTTGCAGTTTCATTCTATTTTGATCAGCGAATGCCTTCAGTACTTTCTTCCATTACATAATTCATCTAGTTGGACCTTTTACTATTATAGATGTTTCTAGATCTGGTCATCATTTTCTTGTATGCAATGGTAATTGACAGTATTTATTATGCATATCCAGACGCAAACTTCAACACATGATCTGCTTTCATATGGGTAATTAGCAAAAGAATACCAGAGTCCTAGTTGTACGGTGTACTCCTTAGTCTAGTCCTCTTAGTGCACTAGGGATGTGCTGTCCATGGCATGGATCCCTGGTACTAAGTCAAAACTATTTGAAAAATTATTATACACCTGAGGCAGCAGTAATTTATGCCACACGTTTGAGGAAAATCAACACATATTTATTTTCTCAGTTACAGAGAAAGGAGTTGATTCCTATAAATTATATTTAAAGAACATAAAAAAGTCATAATCTGGAGTGATTTCAAAGGGATCACTGTGTCTTCTTTGGCTGGGTGTGAATGAACATGTATGAAAAGTAAAGAAGACACAGTGATCCCTTTGAAAAATAGGGAATTTCACTGTAAAGAATTTGTGTACATGATTCTGATAAACAGTTATACAAGCAAAGCCAGTATATAGTTCAATATTATGCAAATGGATATGCTTAGTAATGCAAAAAAGTTACTATAAATCTTACCTACAAATGTAAAAATGGTATCATCAGAGTTCCACTAATATACTGAAAAGAAAAAAAGTACTACTCTGTACATGTAGGAGCCATTTTTCAATTTGGCTCATAAATTATGGCTACATGCAAGAATCTGATGCCTGAAACATTTTGTGTGTGTGTATATATATATATATATATATATATACACACACACACACACACATACATACATACATACATACATACATACATACACAGAATTAATTACATATTTGAGAAAAGTGAAGAAACAATTCTTTGGCTAAAATGTAGTAATAAAAACAGCAAGGATGAGAAATATTAGTCTGAATACATTATGGAATAATTGCAAAGTCTCAAAATTTCAAACAATTACACATTACTTACACCCTGATTTCCCATCCATAAAAGTTCTTGTAATGCATCAAAACACAAAGTTGACACCCCAAACTGATGTCCACCATCAGCAAGAGTACTATGTGTTTCAGTATATTGAACATCGCCAGCTGAATTATGCTCAGGCTGAAACATGTTCTCGGAGAACTGAGTACCAATTAATGATGATTCAACTGGCATTACAGGTCCAGGAATTGGACTATCAGAAAAGTTGACTGGTACTCCAGTGAACTCCATGGAATAGGCTACATGTAAAGAAACTGGAAAAAATAATGAACATGTGAATTTATAAAAGTATTTTCTGACATACTGCATAAAAATGACAAAATATATCATTCAAAGATACATTCAACAGTTTTTATACAAAGGAAGTGCTGAAAAGTTCTCAGCAAAACCAAGAAGGGATTCCAAAATGAATTCTGTTATTTAGTCATTTGGCCAGATTTGTAGAAGTGGGATGAGCTAAGACAGTATGCCTGTGTATATAAAATGAATACTTTGAAATTGAAAACATTGAATAAATAAAAAAATTAGTTTCAATGTTAAAAAATAAACCAGAAAAAAAAAATGTTAAAAAATGAAACCACAAATCAGCATTTTTGATATTTGTAAGAAGTAATTTTTTAAAAGAATGCAACTGTGAAGGTCACCCAGTACAGTGCAGAGACATGTTTCCTATAAACATTTATGAACAATAATTATTGTGAATGAGAATGCAAACAGCAGGCAAGTTGAGAGTTTGCATTCTTGAGTTACAATAAAGCTGTGTTTTAATGATTCATTGATTTTCAGTTTCATCTGAAATGACAGACTTAACAAGCAAAAAGGTGCATCAAAATTTTACTTTAATCTACATAACAAAACTACTGCAGAAACCCACTAAATGTTTAAAGAAATATTTGGTGATAATCTTCTAAGTCAGGACAAAATCTTTCATGGATGTAAATGTTTCAAAGCTTTTTCTGATAACAATTAACATTGAGAGATTGTAGGATTATGGAGCTATTCAACACATTATGGCAGGCATTTTGAACATGAGACGCATTGCTGCAAAATTTGTGCTAAGTAATGATCAGGAACAACATTATGTTGCTATCTGTAGAGAACTCAAAAATTAAACCAGACATGAACTGAACTTCATTACCAAAAAAATCATAAATGCTGAGGAATCATGGGTATTGGGTCACACAAAGAAAACTGTAATTGTCACAAGGAAAGTCGTCAAAAAAATCACTGGGACCAAAACAAATGCATCAAGTTTTTTACAGTAATGTCAAATCTATATAATAAGCATTTTATTTTTATGATATACAAAGTATTGTTCACTAGAAAGAAATTCATCTTTTCTGATAAAACTTTCATTGTGAGAATTTGAAGAGGTTAAATAAAAAGAATAAATTCGAGAAAAAAATTTGTTTCAATTCAGATTAAACTTTAAATCAGATAATTTTCTTCAAATAACGTTTCAGAAAATATTTTGTTTTTAATTTTCCTATTAATTATTTTTGTTGACATGGACGAATTTTATCAATTTTATTAATTAATAAATTTAAATAGAAAAAAAAAAGATTTCAACCAATTTAAAATCGGTTTAAAAGACACCAAGGAATTTTGCTTATTAGGAATATTAAATGAAATTTTAACGGTTAAAATTTAATTTAATATTCCTAATAAGCAAAATTCTATTGCCTTGCTAAAACTAAAATCAAAGCTCCAAGAAATATTTTTAATTTTTTTAAATTTATTTTTTAAAGTACCACTTTTTTCATTTTATTTTTTTTTTTACTGAGATACCTTTCTTTTGTTAGGATTCTTGTCCTGTTTCAAACGTCTGCCTTCGTACCATTAACAAAAATGATTTATATTCCACTATATTTTTAAACTAACAATTTACTTAATAGTGAACATTTTTCAATCATTTTAAATTTTAAAATTTAAAAATTAACAGTTAAAAAATAACAGAACAGATGCTGGTCAATTTAAAGTTTAAAAATTCAGTTTTACTTCTTAATGATTATTATTGAATCCATTTTTCAGGTTCATCTGTTTATTGAATTCACATTATAAAACATAAACATCATTTTTTAAAATATCAGCAATTAAAATAACAAAAACACTTGAAGATGTCATTGTCAAATGTACACATGTCACAAGGCTTCCTCCAGTTCACGATTATATTTACTAATCTACGTAAATTAAGACATTAATTATATGGTAAAACTCATAAATCAGTGACTTACAAAAGACTTAAGTATAAATCCTCAGAGAAATAAATACATTCAGCCCAGGTTTTCATAAATTTTGACATTAACAAATAATCACATTCGGCGCCATTTGCAGCAAACGAATTTTTAGTCTTAATGACAGAAGAATAACTTTGTACTAAGAGTTACGCCCCTTGCCCACGTTGCTGTCACGTCCAAGCATGCAAATTATTAAAACAAAATAAAAAGTAACATCGGAAAACATTCTCGTTGATATTTAAAATTTATCTAAAGTTAATACCGAACCCTTTTTCTTAAATGTTTCTTAATCGCATAACATAATATCGAAATAATAATAAAACCAACTGCAGTTTCTTGTTAATAGAAATGTTTTTAGCGGAAGTTACTTTTTGGTCTATGTTGTCTGGTAAATGTGGATTTTTTCGGAAATAGCTTTCTAGAATTGAACAGAACATGGAAAGGTGCTGTCAAATACAAAAAAATATTTCATATTTTACAAGACAGCTTGTACTAAATTATGCAAAGTGGTGCAGAAAAGTCCTCGGACCAAATGAAAGAACTTAGCCAACCAAAGAACTTTTCAACACTTTTTTTCGCGTATCAACACAGGGGAACACGTATTTTATTGAATGATATCTAACGTTCGATTCCAGGTAATTTACGTGTGCTGAATACGAATTGCAGATAGGTCCTTATGCTTAAATCAGTGCTTTGATGATCAATCTGCTGTTCAACGTACAAAAGTGTTCGATTTTACAGTTCAAATGTTAGTGTGTGTATACGAGTGTTATGTGAAATATTCTTAAGTTGTACAAAGTTGCATACCTTGAACTGTTAATTGTTAAAAGTTTTGTTTGTTACTGTTACTAATATTTAGTGAATATATATTTCACTTTCTCAAGTAAAGTAAATGAATTTTCGAGAAGTTTGTTTAAAAGAGAGATTGAGTATGCCAAAAAAAGGTTGTTGAGCCAGAGGTTAATTCACGCGGGAAAATCAAAGTTTAAACTGGCGTGGAATTGGTTGACATCTCTCTGAGTGTGGAATTCTGACTGGTAAGTTGGTTCGAATTTCTTTCTTTTATAGGTTCTGGAAAGGAAAAATAGGTTCAAACACATTTGAGCGCCAAAGGCATTTTTCACGTGCATACTTAGTTTTTTTTTTTAAGGCTGTTAGCCAATGAAATTGAGTTTGTCAGAACTAGTGTTTTTGATTGGATAACAGGTTTTCTAGGATGTAATTGATTGTTCTGCAAAGAGGTGAAAAGGTAACGTGGATTATTCCACATATTTGCTTGTTGATGGCAAGTTTCTTCTCAAGCGCCAGCAGTAGTGTAACGTACGTACCAAATATAGCGTCAGGTCGACTCACTAAATCTAGCAGGAACACCAAGGTACTACTAAAACTACTATTTATATTAATGATTCTTCCACGTACAGGATTCAAGAAATAATAACAACAACTCCAATTTGTAAACCAACAAATATATATTGAATAAAATACAACAACAAACATGAAATAAAATCGTATTCACAATGTAGATTAAAGAGAAGGAAGTTCTTTCCCTTTGACTGTAGATTGATTGTGATCAACCGTTTGAAGAAAGTTCTTGTAGTGAACGAGATAATCAAGTACCCCGGAAAAAAGTTCGTGTTTTGTGTGCGATCTGCCGGGGAGGGATTGCCAAAGAGTAGTCAGCAAAACTCTTATAGCGACTCCTGCGACGGACTTGTTTCTTTTTTCGTCACAGAATACACGCGACGCGCTGTCGCTTGGGTTGACGAGGTAAGTCAATGCCGAAATAGCTTGAAGAGTAAGCGTTCTCAGAACAAATTTGTGGCTTTCACAACACAAAGGAAGGAAAATTCGGGCAGTTTTGGCTACGGCGTTCGTGAGTTATTTTCCTGACGCGTTACAAGTGATTTTCTTTCTTAGTGTTGTGAAAGCCACAAATTTGTTCTGAGAACGCCTCTTCAATTCTCTTAATGAGATAAATGTTCCTTCTATAATTGTTAAACAGCAAAGTTTGCATGTGAATAATTTATAACACCAAGAATACAATTGCTTGAAATGTGTTGTGAATAAACTGGTGTGAATCAACAAAGTTCTGGTTGATTGTGCTTGGAGAAAGTTACAGAGAGAAAATGTAAGTTTGTAGTTACGAAATTCTGTGACTGTGTGTGCGTTAGAGTGTGATGAGCAAGATCGCGGATTTGTGTTGACGGCTTGGATCTTACGAGAGACTTGCGAAAAGTCGCCCTATTTAAGTAAAAAATTGCTGCTCCCACGGAACCGCGGGGAAACTTGGTCTTACATTAAAAATATGTGATTTGTTAAAATTAACAATCACTACACACGTCACTAAACAAAATAAGTAAAATATATCAGAACCAAAGATTCAAAGGAAGACTGCAATGGCTAAATTGTCTTATACAAAGGTAGTAGTAATTTATTAGCCAATCGCAGGCAGATAAAATAACAAGAAGTGTAACTAATAATGAAAAACATAGCAACCGCTATAATAGGCCATCATATGGGAATCCCAGCGGCCTTTGTACCGTTCCTTCATAATTTTGATATCTTTGTGGAATCTCTCCCCTTGTTTGTCATTTGCATCGCCTAAATTACTTGGAAACTGGTCAAGATGGTTATTCAAAAAATGCATTTTTTACGCTCATATTGCAACCTTAGTCCCTTACAAATTTTTAACGATTTCTTCAACAAGTTACCTCTGTTGCCTTCTTAAAATTGCCTAAAAAGTTTTCTATCAAGTCTGTGCAAACAGCATCTAAAAGTGTATCACTACGAGATTTTGTTAAAATCTGTGCAAAAGCCATCTAAAAGAGGATCACAGCGATATTCTTGTACAAAACCATCTCCACGCATATTTTCCAAGAATCCACTTGCTGATTGGTTCATAAACAAGCAAGTGGGCGTCACCATCCACCCACGCAAATCTATTTTTCATCTCGTGATCGGGTTAAATAAATTCAGCAAGCAAACTCCTCGCTAGTGAGCATCGGGACCACAAAGCAGTTGCGAAACTATTCGGAGTCACCATGTGCTTCTCGTGTGTCGTATTCATTCTGCCGGTGGAAATGTACGCTTGAGCATTTTTGCGTGCTAACTCCAGACTACGAGCTTGGTTTAAGGCTTCATTGAAGGTAAGGTTCCCGTTCTCCAGAAGTGATTGTCGAGTGATGGGATCCGCCTATAAAGGCGTGAACTGGTTAGTATAATGGTTAGTTCTTTGTCCTCAGTCGCGGTAACCTGTTAAAAATTGCAGTCCTTAGTGAGACTCTGTATGTTCTCAACTATATAGAATATAAACGCCTATATTTCATGGCCAATAAGTGAAGCACAAACAAGTAAGAGACGCTTACAAATAAATCTTACTAAATTCAGTAGATACGAAAAACTTTTTTACAATTTTGTACAAACACGGCTCCATATTAAATAAGTGGTTCCTGGAGCCTGATTGGATATGGCAAGTCACGTGATGTACTCTCTACAACGTCCGTGCGGTTGAACTCCAAATGACCTGGAAATGGGTCAGGGCTCAAAACATTTTAACCAATCAAACATTTTAATACTAAATTAATTTTTACCGCGTTTTCGCTCGGAGCCTACCAGTATCTTTAAAAGAAGCAATTTTTCCATAAGCCGCCAGTAGAGTCCAGCTATTTCGCCTGTCCACACAAATCTACGACTTTACTCACAATATTTCAAACGCACACACAGACACAGATTTTGTAACACATTATACATAGCTCTCTCCGTGACTCAGCCAAGTTCATGAACCAGAACTCTATTAATTTCTCTAAACAACACATTTCTTAATTAACTGTATTCTATTCTAACAGCAAACTCTATTCAACATCAGATCCTGGACATTCTTATTCAAGAGAAACTCCGTCGAACATTGAATCAAAATCAGAATACAGTTGAAGACTGCTTTTTCCCTTAATCATTACACTTCATTTTGTTTTGTATGTTAGACTGGATTATATACTTGTTTGTTGATCTCCATAGAGATTCATTGTTTTTTTTTTATCGTTAAATGTACCCTCTCTCTATTGCGCTTTTCGCCGGATGCATTGTGATATCAGACCCTGTATCTTTTTTTATTTTTATTTTAAATTTTTATTCTCCCTGTTACCTCTGTTCTGATGTTATCTTCTTATATAAAATTCGTCAATAAGTTTATCCCCCATTGTTGTCTGTATTCTGCAGATATTATTTCTTGTTTTTTTTTTGCCACAATCTAAACTTTTGTGTCCAATTTTCCATATTCCCGCTTTTTTTTGTTCTTAAAAAACAATTACTTTCGAAACGTTCACCTCCACTTGGCCAGTTGAACTATTGAAATAATCTATAATCTTTTTCTTTTAATGGTCTTATTTTTCTCGGTTTGACCGACTGAAGACACCTCAGTTGCGAGAGGAGAGACGCAGGAGGGCGAAGTTCACTGGGGATTGAAGAGGGCGGCAGTGCCGTTTCCAGGATTGATGATCTGCCCTATCGCGCATCATGTTTGATATTGACAATCGTGTTCAACAACTGCTTCTCAGGGTCCGTCCCCGATAAGATTTCCAGAGGGGATGATCACTCTATTGAAAAAAAGTAAAACATCAAACCGTTCATAAGAATTAGACGATTATAGGCCATAAGTATTTTTTCTAAACACAAACTTAAACTCGAACCAAGATCCTGACGGAGCGTATGCAATGCGAGTTGCTCATTATTGGGACCTGGGCAGACTTGTGCTGTAAATCAAGAACAATTCAAAGCAACCTGCATCTGATCCGGCTGTAGAAGGCGACAAAGAGGGGCGTGGATCCCTTTGGGAGACTCCATGGACGCCTTAATGGGCAAACAATTAGTGATAAATATACTGTCCTGCAACCCGCCAGATTCGAAACCGACTCTGCAAGGGATCATCCTTTTTGTAAAAATGCACCCTAGTGTTGTTTTACAGGTGAATTCCGGTGACCGCTGAAGTTTTTTCACTGTCAACAGGTTCATCACAGTTGTCCACTGTCGCCCTTACTTTACGCTTTCTTCGAATGCCTTTTGGTTAAGGGATAGGGCTGCATTTCATTCCAACGTCTAATCGCTGTCTCCGGAGGAGATCGTTGACGATCTTCTGCGTACGCCGATGACGTATCTATTTTCGTGTCATGTGCGTCACGAGGTCCCACAGAGGCGCTTGAACGGTTAGAACATTTCGGTTTTAAAAATTAACCGCAACAAATCATCCGGCTTGCTGTTCCTGGACTTAATTTCCGGGGATACTAAATTGACGTTTCACACGGCATCCATCTGTTCTGGAGTGAGGTTACTGCTATCTCCAGCTGAAGAATTCATCTAGGACAGTCAAATGTCAAAACGGCGGTCCGTGAAGTTAAAGCTCGGCGTTTTCCACTTCGCCATTCATTATCGATCGGCTGTCCTTCCTTCTACGAGAAAGACAGAAGGCACTTGATCCCTTGTCGGTCAACCTCTTGTGGAGGTGGTCATAACACATCTGGACGCAAGAGATTGCTGCCCAATGCCAATTCATGAATCATTGGCAATTTTCCTGGTTGGTTTTCTACGTGACGACAATAAAGCACTCGATTTTGTCCCTGTTTGAGACGTTTTCCTGGCCGAAAATCAACTCACCGTTTCGCAAAATGGAGCTTATCGTGTCTCGTTTGAAACAATCGAGATTCCATCGCCATAAAGTCCCCACCTGGACCATTCATCGTCCAGTGACGTTTCCGGCACCTCGTAGTCGATTTAGTGAGCTAGTGGAAGGGTCGCGACAGACCGTCCTTGTGTCATAGTTCAGCTTTTCGTTATCAGAGATGCGCTTCCACTTCAGTCAATAACCGCGCCATCTGTTGCTAACTATCTCAAAGCAACCCTTAGTTTTGGATTCCCACCTGGCGACAGATTGGAACGTCCCCAGTTTCAATGACGTAACCTTCAAAGAATTTGTTGGATTTCTCGCCTGATTGTCATCGGGTATCACCTTAACTTGCTAATGGTCTGGTTTTACGCGCGCCGTCAATTAAAGGTCCTTAACTGTGCCCAACGGTGGACTATGTCCTGGATGGAAATTTCATATAGCTCATCGATCGACTTCTGTCCAATTGAAAGAAACTGTGTTCACCTGCTGACCTTGTTTTCCGGGGTGAAATTAGTGTTTCCACGACAATTTCCGTCAAGAATAATAGCCTCCACAACGTTCCTCAATCTTTGTGCAATACCTACAGGATAAAATGTCTACCTTGGCATTTACACCTGTTTCAAACTAAAGATATTTATGATGAAGATCATTTAAATTGAATGCGATTTTGTGTTCATCGACAAGATTCTGTCAGAGAAAGATGGATATCTGTTTTTTGTCCTTGCGTGAACGGAGACAAATTCTAAACTCCTCTTTTTTCACCAGTGTTCGCAACGAACGTTTCGTTGAACGCCTCCCAGGTTACATTGAGCGGAATATTTGTTTTCCTAAAACATCGTCAATAACATGTTTTTGTCGCGGCCTGCATTATTCTTTCCTTAAGATCCACCTTGAGATTCAAACCCCTCCCTAGTTTGTTTTTGTCCAGGAGGTATCTCTTCGGCTGGACGACAGCCCAATATGTTCTCAAAAACGACTGCTATGCTTTTCCACGCCCACAATTTATTCGTCTGTGATTGGTTAGTAAATCAATACAGCTTTTCGATAAGACAATTTAGCAATCGCAGTCATCACTTTGAATTTTTCGGTTGTGAATTTGCTCACGTTTCTTTAATACAAAATCAGTAATTGGTCAAACATTTTAATACTAAATCAATTTTTACCGCGTTTTCGCTCGGAGCCTACCCGTACCTTTAATAGAAGCAATTTTTCCACAAGCCGCCAGTAGAGTCCAGCTATTTTCATCTGTCCACACAAATCTACAACTTTACTCACAATATTTCAAATGTACACACAGACACAGATTTTTGTAACACATTATACATATCTCTCTCTATGACTCAGCCAAGTTCATGAACCAGAATTCTATTAATTTCTCTAAACAACACATTTCTTAATTAACTGTATTCTAACAGCAAACTATTCAACATAGAATCCTGAACATTCTTATTCAAGAGAAACTCTTTCGAACATTCAATCATAAATCAGAATACAGTTGAAGGGGAACAACTGTTTTTCCTTAATCATTACACTTCATTGCATGATTATTTTGTATGTTATATTTCAATATATATATATATTTGTTGATCCACAAGTGGAGTTTCCTTGTTTTTTTCTTGAATCATTAAATGTACAATAGATATATGCGCTAAAGAACACGCATCACAGACTCAGTCGCTAGTCCGACAAATGTTTGTAGTGGACTTTATTTCAGGAGTTCCACACGTGTTCATATTTCAACGTGTAAAAAACCCACGGTCCGCTACATGTCGTGATTGACAAAATGTGGGAGGGTTGCTATCAGTTTTGATCCTATGGAAAATATTCGATTTACTGTATTAGGATTGCGATGAGGTGGAATTATGTTTGGATATTTTCCCATAATTTTTCATTTCATCGTGTCAGTAGCGTTATCTTGGTCTACTACGATGTCCATAATATCAAGAGTCGCTTTTCCTTAGACTGTCTGTTAGTTTTTGTGTCGATCAGTCTATTATTTCTGCAGTCAACCGTCAGATTGAAATAGTTTAAGAAATCATAATCTAGGAGAGGGTTTCAGGTATCTGCAATCACAAACGTTCAGGTGAACTTGTGTTTGAGGTTATGCACAGCCACATTTAATGTAGCTTGACCTGAACATTCAGTCTTCTGTTCCTTAGCAGACACAATGGAGATATTTATTGGGTAGATAATTACACCATCTAAATACTTCTTAGGTAATCGATATCCTCACCAACTAATGCAACTGGCTTGTGATAGAAAGTTGTTTAAATATAATGAAGGACACTGTCATGTTGGAAGATAACATCAATTTGTTGAACATCTTGGATTTAGATTTTTTCGTGTGAGCTTATTTTAGCTTTTTTTTTAGTTTTTCATAGTCCTTTGAATGGAGTATGGCTGGCTGCAATTTTCCAACAATATATGGAGGAAGACACACTATTATGTGGTATAATTTTTGTTGTGCTCCATTGATGGCTGCAATGCAGAACTGGGATCCTATTATGGGAAACCACACTTGTATGTTGGATTCAATGAAAGCAGGTGGCTTGATAGATACAGCCTGGATTGAATGGTGTTGGTCGGGGTTTCTCATCTGTTCAGTTTCACTGTCAGACATGGTGAAATTCTATTTTTATATGCTTCAGGTACATCAGAGTTTGCCACTTATGGTGGTTATGTTTTGTGGATGCATACAGAAGAGAATGAGGGAGTGAAAATGGATGTTTCGTATTTATGCGTAGTAGCAGCCACCACTTGATGTGATGAAGGAAGGTATCTTTGTTTTCAATGTAGCAAGTATGGGTTAGCTGTCTATGGTCAACTGCAAGTTGTGAAAATGTTATTTCATCTCTGGGTATGTTATGATGACCGTAGCATGGACAAAATTAATTTGTCAACTTTACTTTGAAAAGACTGCTTGCTTCTCATTGGCTCATGACCTTATATCCTGGTTGTGCAAGCTTTCTGATTGGTTGGTCAAACTATTTTTGGAGATGGTGAAATTTTGGTCTCCTTGTTATTATTTTTTTTTCTTACATCCTGGTTATGAAAGCTTATACTATGGCTTTGTTTGCATGGTGATTTTTATTATTTGTCTGTTTTCAGAGATGGTAAAATTTTGGTCTTCTTATAATTTATTTATTTCTCTATCACAACCCTGGTCCTGATGAAGGCAATAGTTGTCTTTACAGCCATATCATGTTGAAATTTTCTCCAATTACGAAAGTTAAACATTGAGCCTGCTCAGTACCTAGATGGATAACTAGATGTATAAGTTTGGATGTGCAGGTGGTGTAATAGATAATGGCATAGAATGAGAAATTAAAGTGCACGTTCAAATTCCAAACATGTTAGTTTCATTCAGTTGTGTATCTTAAAAAAGATATGAATCCAACTCCTCTCCTCAGGTATGGGTAAATAGCCTTGATTGGTAACTACTCTAGAAGGAAAACTCTTGACTCAAAACCAGCCACGAGAGGTTTGGCAAGGGCTGGATGAACTTATAAGAACCAACAGTCAGCATGCAGCTAGATGGAAAATTCTTTTAAAAAAAAACAAACCTGCAATTGTAGCATCATCTGACATGTGTCTGTCTTCTTTACTCTTGTGATACCTGGATAACATACTAAAAACATAAGTCTGGAAAGATTCTATTAATGTGGCTTATGTGCCATCCACAAAATTTGTTGGATGTAAAAGACACTTGACACAGAAATTTTAGTGTAGGCTGGTATGCCCAGCACTGAAGCAGAGATCCATAAGTACAGGATAAGGTGAACAGATGAGAGAGGACGAGAAGTGCACACTAAAACAACTACTGTATGGACAGAGAAAGTGAACCAAAAGGTCAGAGCATAAATCAAAAACATTTAAAAAGGTTCAATAGAATACACAACTGATTTCTTTAGATTTATTCTAATTTTAATAAAGTGTATAGAAAGAAATCCAGATTAGCTAGACAGGTGAAATTTAACAATATCAGTGTACAATATAATAAGCAATAAAAAAAAAAATAGTTTTTATCTTATTTGTGAAAAAAAATCAGTCACTTGTACAAATTTCATTGATTTTATTCAGTGTTTTACTCTAACAATAATTCATACTTATTTTTTATTTTATAGCACAGTATTTGCATAGTACTTTCTTTTGTATATAATTTTAAACAAATAAATGTATTTTTTTGTGTGTATATATATAATATATATATATGATAATAAATCAAAAACCCTTGAAGATCCATTTTGATTATAATTTATTTTGTGAATATTGCTATATTCATCTTTTCAGAAAGTTCTTAAAGAAAAAAATCCTTGGCCAAGTCATTCTATTTTAGTTTTACTACTATCCCATCATTTATTTCTTCTTTCTTTCCTGTTTTAAAAGATTTTATATTTGAAAATCTGTTATTTTTCTTTCTTCCTTCTCCTCCTGTTAATCTACTATATCTGTCCGGATGAATTGTCTCCATTTATTAAGAACTTTCTGTCTGAAGAGATGAATATAGGAATGTTAACAAAATAAATTATAACCAAAATGTTTTTTCTTGATTTATTATTATAATGCTATGTAATTTAAATTGAGTTCCCTTTGGATTAATATCTTCCTTGGAATTATCCCTACAAGTCACAAATTGGTATTGTGTGTGTATATATATATATATATAAATAAATAAATAAATAAATACTTTCATAAAATAAAACATTATTTTTTAATTTGAAACTTTTTCTATATATACATATTAAGAAAGTATACGTGGCTTCTAATTATGCTATATATATATATATATATATATATATATATACACACACACACACACAAGTAATCATCAAATGACAAAATGGAAAAATTTCAGTTTAATAATGGTTTTATTGATGAAGTCAGTCACACATGTACATGTATGTGACCAAGTGGTTAGAATGTTCACTTTCTGACCACGAGACCGGAGTTCAAATCTTGCCATAGTTGATTTATTAGGTTAAACTTTTGATCTTATCAGTCTGGAGAAGTTGATCTCAATTTTCCGGCTCAATGGAAATGCCTGAAATTTTTTTTTTTTTTCAACCCAAGTTTTCTTGAGGGTAAAATGGAATACTGTTTGGAATAACAATGAATTTAGTTCCAATACCAAGTCATCTTGATTGAGGGGTTTGGAAAACTGTTCTTGTTCAAACTGTAAAACACATTTTTTATCTGCTCTCCCACTAACTCCCCAAAAATTTTTTTTTAATCAGCACATTTTGCAGTATAAACCATATTTGGGCTCTGTGGGTGTTCTAACAGGAATTTATTTTTTTTTTTAACAGATGGTTTTTTTTTTAAAAAGTAGCCAGCCATTATATACACATATATAACCAAACATTAGTATTTGAAGGGAAAATGGGTTTTATGCCAAGAAAATTTTGTAAATTCATATATTTTTTTTTTTTTAATAAACCCCATCCCCATGTTTAGACATATGATTAAATTTTAGGAAGTTGGTTAAGCCAAGAACTTTTCAGTATCCTTTTGTGTGTGTGTGTGTGTATGTGTTTTACACTAATAATCATAGAGAATTAGAAAACCATGATGGAATAAAAATTGAAAGTGTGAACATCAAGAATGTATATGTAAAAGACCTACAAACTGTCTTTAACAAAGTAATACGAATAAATACAGAATTTAGTCTAACCATTAACTAAAAAGAAAAAAATGAAAGTAATATTAAAACACCTGGATATTCCCAACTGCTAATCATAGTGTTAATAAAATGATTGAAAAAAAAAAAAAAAAAAAACACTTTATTTACTTTAATAAGATTTTGGCTACCAAAATGATACATCTGATCAATCTTGCTGTATACTTACAAAACAGACTATGTTTCTTAGAAAAATACTTAAAATAACAAATGAGGCAGTACTCCAATGTGCTCTCCACCCAATAAAAGCAATTAAAAAAGTTTTTTAAATAATTAAAACACTTCAAATTCCTGGGCCATGTTACCAGAACAAAGGAAATAGAATTACAGCATTCATGGGAAATATGAAAGAATCAAAAAATAAAAATTCAGAAACTACATGAATGTGAAAGAACAACCTTTAGTAGATGAAACATGGTTATTGTAAGCTGTTTGAGATGAATGAAAGAAAGTATTCATAGCTGATTATTTTATCAGCTATACTAATATCCAATTTCTAACCACAGTAATTCCCCATGTATAATATGCCATCATCCATAATATTCACCCCTAAAGTTGTGCTAAAAGTATGGGAAAGTGATTCTACTCATGCATAATACAAACCCCTTGTTTAGTAATCAAGCCCTATAAATTGTACCTTTTCAATTTCACTACTGCTCGTGTTTCCTACTCTTATTAAAAAAAAAAGAAAAAAAGTCTTAAACATAAATTATTCAAATTTAGTTTTATGATAACAATTCTTACAAGAATAAAAGAATTATGTACATATGATTGTATTTGACATCCTTATGGGGTCATGATTGCCAAATGCTAGTGTCAAATTGTATGTTTGTGGTGAGTAGTCATTTCACACCTGAAATCGACCTATATTTTTTAACAATTTTATTAAAAAGATATTTTTGTATCTATTGATATATATACACTAATTTTAGGTTATTATTTTTTAGAAAAAATGCATAAATCAGATTTATTAAATTCAAACATGGCCACTCGTTTTAGTTAATTAACATTTAAGTACTTAATTGAAAGCAATTAAGACAAAACCAAGCCCCAAGTTAAACATATTAAGATGATTTCCCTTTTAAACAATGAACAAATGCATTCTTATAACAATAATGCCAACATCAAATGAGAATAAAATTACATACATAAAAATTTACATAAAAATTTAATAATTTTTTTTTCTTCAAATCAGTATAAAGTAGCCGACTTGATATTTTAATATTTTATATTATTATTCTCACACACACAGGGTGCGATTGGTAAATTGTTGTCATTTTATATTTTTAATTTTGCACATGTGTTTGTTTCTGATTTTGTTGACTGCACAGTATAGTAGGGTCAGTTGAACACCACCTGTGAGAAAAAGAGCACCATGATGCAATTCACTCTGCTAGATTAGTAGGTTTAGGACACAGTTGAGCAAGAGACCAACAAAACTCCTTGTAACACCAAAGATGAACTGAAGGCAAGGATTATGGTAACATTCAAGATAAACAAAGAAGACTGTCAATAAAATTGCAGGAGATTACAAAGTTGTCTGAAGCGAATGGCAATTCTATTGAATAAATTTAGTATTTAATATTTCAAGATATTTTTGTGCCATTTTGGTTAATATATCTGTTAAAATGAGATGTCAGTGTTATTTTCATAATTTAGACGACGATTTATCCATCGCATCATAATATATATATAATTTCATTGATGCATGTTTCATTAATATAGACAAAATGCTGCATATATATAAAAATGAAAAAACAAGGAAAACTATACTTGCCAAAGCCAACATATTTGTCATTGACAGACTATCAAGGCAAAATGTGATGGTTTATTTTGCATCTAGTATGAATTTGGCAGTTACTCAAAATTTTTAATTTTAAGAATGCTAATAAATTTTCATCAGATTAAATGAAAAGTTTAGGTGTTGTTAAACTGATGAATATTTATGAGCATTCTTAAATTTAAAAATTTTGAGTAACTGTCAAATATATGCTTGTTGCAAAATAAAAAAGCTATTCTTTGATAAAAATATGAATGATGAAATGTGGCAGCTAAAAACTAAGTATAGTTTTCCTTTTCTTTTCATTCATTTTATCTCTTCTACAGATATACTCCATTTGAGTATGTGTTTGTGTGTATATATATATATATATATATATATATATATATATATATATATATATAGAGGAAAGTATGTGCACATTGTAATAATCTGTTGAGAAGATTGTTGAAATATTTTCTTTATGTTTCAATCAAAAGATAATGCAGCTAAATTCCCTTTTGTATCATAAATTCATTATATATTTTACCAATTTTATGACTATTATGTAGGTTTTAAAATTAAAAACATTACCAGTCATGGTACATCATTTTAAAATTTAAAGTCAACCACTTTGTTCACAATATTCCTATTCTAATACACCTAAGAACCTTAGCCATTTTCAAATTGTATAACAGCAATAATTTCTAACCTGATTACAAATGATTAGTTTCTTAAGATGAGAAAATTTGCTTGACACTTTTTCCATTAGTACAACAACTAAATTTTTTTATGACTTGTCAGCTACTCTGAATTTTCTTTTCTTTATTGAGAGAATATAAAAAAAGGGCACATACTCAAAAACGTTTTCAAGAAAGATGCGCATTATTCAATACATTCAAATTAATTTTTGTCGGGGATGGTGGGAGGCAGTAATGTTTGAGAAATGTGCAAAAACTGAAAATTATAAATCATGGCTTTGATTTGCTACTAACTGGTAATAATTAAATAATTTTACTCAAGTTGCTTAATCATGTAGATCTACATTAAGAAATAAATATGCATTGTTAATGTCTTGCAGATAAACTGGTTACCAGTCTGCATCAAGTTAAGCTTGTAATTGCCAAGCAACAGAAATAAGATGGAACT